>BMAW01097065.1:192625-366843 GCA_019974015.1 Nephila pilipes | reverse complement strand
ATTTTTTTTTCCCTGAATTGTTTCTCAACAGAAGACGTATAAGCAGCAAGCCTTTGATAACTTCGAGCTGATGGAAATAGCTCTGCCTGCCGCCATAATTTATGCAAATAGACTCAACGTGTTTAGTTTCACATGCGGTAAAATATAAAATCGTTAGTATTATAAGGCGCCAGATAGCATTTGAGTGTAGCATTTAAAGCGATCCCAGTTGTCAAACACGTGAGTAATAATATTTCTCATTTTATACGCCATCGATATGTCACTGAACACCAGCAAAGACAGAGACGAAAATAAACATGCTCCGTCGCCAAGAATTTTAAAAACTTTGAAAGGAGTAGGTATTCCATCGATCCAAATATATTCAACATCCAGCAATACGTAACTGAACGAAGCACACGTCCATTGAGGAAGAGCTAGAGCAATCCTGAGAGCTTTGGTTTGAATAATATTAAAAGGTTTTAGTTGATGATCCGACCATTTATTAATGATGTGGCAAGTGTAGAAAAAGGAACTGCAGATGCTATTATTGATTAACTGAATAAGATTATTAGCTCGCGGACCATGATGTTTGTAGGCCATACCTTTAAGGGCTTTAATCTTTTTTAGAGCTTTATTTTTCATTTGGTTCATGATGGTAGTATTTTGTTTCCATTTGGAGAAATATACTCCTAAATATTTGATAGAGGTTTGCCATGGGAGAGGGTAACCAGCCAATAACACATCAGGAAAAATATGAATTCTTTTGTTAGAAAGCTCTGCAATAGTACTTTTTTCATGACTTAAATTTAGTTTCCAATAATTGCACCACTGAGTAATTCTTTCAAGGGTATTTTGTAGTTTGCGACATATGGTATCAAGAGAGTGATGGGAACAATAAATAAAAATATCATCAGCATAAATAGAACATTCCACTCCAGAATCCAAAGTTTCAAAAAAATCATACATGTAGATGGTAAATAAAATTGGGGATAAAACACTGCCCTGGGGGAGACCTTTAAAAAGAATTTTTTCTATTGAGAGAACGTTCCTCCATCGAATTTGAAAAGATCTATTCGAGAGAAATTCGTGAATCAAAAGAGCTATTTTTCCCGTTATTCCTATTTGTAGACATTTGTAAAGAAGGCCATCTATATATACAGAATCATAAGCACTTTTTATATCAAGGCTAATTCCCACGAAATAATTTTTTCCTAATTTAGCCTCAACTATTGCCTTATGAATAAGGTAAGTCGCGGTTCTACTGTCCTTAAAAGGAACAAAACCATAATGTTGAGGATTAAGCTTTTGATTAATTGTCAGATAATGAGTAATGCGACAGGATAAAATTCTTTCAAACGTTTTCGAGAGAACCGAAGTTAAAGCAATGGGTCTGTAAGAGGATATTTTAGTTTTATCTTTGTATGGTTTGGGAATAGGAAGGATGATGGCATGTTTCCATGATTGTGGGACTTTTGAGTTATCAAATAATTGTTGAAAATATTTGAGAACAATAGTTTTTCCTCTCTGATTTAATCCTTTTAGTACAGTAGCAGGGATCTGGTCAGCGCCTGGGGTAGTATTTGTGGAAATTTTTATTGCTTTACTTAGTTCAGATATATGGAACGGTTTATTAAGAAGATTATCTTTAGATAGAAAATCTAAAGGAATAGGTTCGTGGAGAACATTGTTGGATTGAAAAAAGTCAGCAAAAAGGTTGGATTGAATTTGCGGGTGAGTGATAAATCTATTGTGAACTTGAAGAATATTTGTAGTTGATTCAGGATTCACTTGAGTAGATAATTTTTTCAATATATTAAAAATGATTCTTGGATTGCTAGCATTGTTACATATTTTATCCCAGTACATTTTCTTGGCTTTTTTAATATGAAATCTGAGTTTGCTGGAATATTTTTTGTATTGAATCCATTGATGAGGAAAAATATTATGTATGGCCTTTTTTCTGAAATACTTCTTAAGTTTGTAAAAATTGCTGCAAGCCCAGTTCCATCAAGGTGGGAAATATTTATTGGAAATTTTAATTTTTTGAGTATTATTAGAAATTATATTAGCAAAAGTATCCGAGATATTGATATTGTTTTCCTCTATATTGTATAAAATAGATTCAATTTGTTTCATCACTGATTGCCAATTTACTTTTTTTACATTCCGCTGAAGAGGGCTGTGAAGATTAAATTCTGTGATGATAGGGCAATGGTCACTGTTGAAGGAGCTGTCTAAAACATAAGTATTGGTGCATCCAAAAAGGTTGGCAGAGCAAAGGGTAAGATCAATGAGTGCAGCAGCACCTACTGTACTTCTGTGAGTCGGAGCTTTGGTATTAAGAAGAATAAAGTTGGAGTTGGTTAGCCATTCCACAAAATCGTTGCTGTAATGCGAAGTGTGATTAGATCCCCACATTGGATGATGAAGGTTAAAATCACCAAAAATGAAGATTGGAACAGTTAAAGATTCTAAATATGATTTTATTAAGGTAATATTAAGTCCCCGAGATGCATATAAATTAATGATATAGAAAGAAAAGTTATTTATAGTGACATGGATAATTAAACATTCGATGTCAGATGATTGAGGAAACGGAATAGGGATATAACGAGCAGAAAGATTCATTGGAACTGCTATAAGCAATCCTCCTCCTGGTCTGTCAAGTCGATCTTGTCTGAAAATAGTCTTTCCTGGAATATGTAATCTATTATCCGGTTTTAGAAAAGTTTCTTGAAAAATCCAAATATCTGTTTGAGAAAAGGGAGGGATGCTGAACCAAATGGATTTGTTCTGTATACTTCTACAGTTCCATTGTAGAAAAATCATAAAAAGTAAGGAAAAGTTAGTTGTAATGGTTCATTCTGAAGAGCGGTGTTATGATTATGACGCCACTCGAAATCAAAACATCTCTATAAGCTTTTTAGACGTTGAAAGTGTTACTTCCTCTTTTAATGGTGAATTACATGAAAACATATCAGTTTGATTCGAGCAATTTGAGAGCGCTGCGAATATTTTTAATTTATCTGACTTACAAAAGTTTATTTTCGCTAAACGATCGCTTGGTGGTAATGCTTTATTATTTGTGAGAAGCGAATTGAATATTTCGTCATACCAGGAATTTAAAACGTGTGTTGAAGGTTGAATTCGAGGTCACTACTAATTCAGCCCAATTGCATGAAATATTGAGTAAGAGTAAAATGAAAGAATCTGAATCTATACAGGAATATTATTTTATAATGAAAGAATTGGGTAATCGAGGGAGAATTGAAGATGCCGCATTAATGAAATATATTATAAGAGGAATTAACGATAGTAATTAAAATAAATTAGTTTTGTATGGTTGCAAAGATTTACGTGAATTTTGTGAAAAACTGAAGATTTACGAGGTTATAAAAATGATTTAATGAGAGAAAAAAGTAAATATAATTTTGTAAAGTAAAACAAAAACCAGATAATTTTGTGAATCATAAACGATCAATTAATTATGATCAGAATACTATATTCTGTTTTAATTGTGGTGGTAAAGGTCATTTATCTAAATTTTGTTCACATAAGAATAAAGGTTTAAAATGTTTCAGATGTCAAAACTTAGCGCATAAGGCGTCAGAATGTTCGAAATTAACTAAGGAAACCAACCCAACGATAACGTAACATCTCTCAATATTGCTAAACAAACAAATCTGTTTAAAATGGTAGGTTTCGGTAATTTAAATATTAACTCATTGATAGATACTGGAAGTCAAACTACGTTAATTTCTAAAAATGTATTTGAAAAGTTAAATATTTGTGAACTGAATCAGTGTAATTCAATTTTATCGGGATTAGGAGATTGTAAAATAAAGCCCATAGGTATATTTACGTGAGAGATAGGAATAGATAACTTTAAGTGTTTTACTGATATATGAGTCGCGGAGAATGGTGCTATACCGCATAATGCTATTATAGGACTTAATGTAATTTTGCAAGGTGAAGTTCTAATAAATGAATATGGATTTCCAATAAAAAATAAGTCTCCATGTGAAGAAAACAATATTATATCGGTCTTGCCAGTTAATGTTAATTGTGATGAAATTGAAGAAAATATGGGCAATAATATTTTAAAATCTAATAAAGATGAAGTGCGTCAATCTATATTAAATTACCAATCGAAGAAGATTAAATCAACTAACATAGAATTAAAAAATTTAACTAAAAATAATGATCCAATATATCAACGACCGAGACGTTTACCTTTTTCGGAAAATAAGATTATTGATGCTCAAATAACTGAATGGTTAAAACAGGGAATTATAGAGCCTTGTTCTTCAATGAATATCAAGCATACTGAAAAATCAAAAGAAATTATTGAAGTCGAATATCAAGCTAATTTTGGAAAACAGCGTAACGATCTACGAAAAGATGCCAAAAAACAAAAGATTGACAGACCAATATCTAATTGTGAGCATTGTATTCAAGTAAACCGTAAAAAAGGAAAGAAGGAAGGATTTCTTCATCAAATTCATAAAGATGATTTAACCTTTACATAAGTATCTTACAGATCACCTAGGACCGTTTGAAAGGTCTACAAAAAATATAAATCATCATCGGATTACAACTTGTGCAGAATTTATAAGAAGATGGTGTGTGACATAAGCTATCCAATTATTCTTCATTTTTATGACTGTGAATCTACCAATTATGACTTTTTCCCGATTATGACTATTTCCCCCCAAACATGACTGATTTATCTATGTTTTGTGAAGACGTTGAAAAAAAGAATGAGAGAGAGAAGAGAAAAGTGAAGCGGATGACAAAGCAAGACGATGATACTTCATAGATGACACTGATTTCCGAACACGATAATACTTCATAGACGAAAGTGTTTTCCGAAGACGATAATACTTCATAGACGACAGTATTTTCCGAAGATAGATGATGATGTTCCAAGATTGATAATTGCTGTTCGAATTATCAACTTGTTACTGCTTTTGAATTTTCTCTTTTCAGCTTTATTTTTTAGGTTGAGACGATCTTTTGTTAAAATCAAGAAGCTGAAGTCATCTCCTTCCAGGAGTGCCGAGTGTGGGTTAGTAGAAGAAACATCCTATCATAGAGTGCCTTGCCTCTGCCACTGAAGGGAGCCCGCTCTTGAAGGAGAGTCGACGTTAGTCATCTATCTGAACGAGAAAGACGCCCTTGTTGATGACTCTAGACGATTTATGATTTAAAACCCAGAAGAAGATTGTTTTAATGTTTTTAAATGTTATTGTGAAATGTCTCGTCAAGTATGTGAAACTTTAGGTTAATGTGAAACGTCAATATTAAATGTGTGTTTGCTAATTCAAAGTTTGATTCTTTAATTAGAATAATTAGTATTATTGTTTCATATATATATATATATATATGAAACATCTTAAAGTATAATTCACAAACCCCTTTTTGAAATAAACAGAAACAGTCCTATAAATGTAGTATTTTTGGAGTTTAGAATTGTAGGTCGTTCATTTTATACGACACAAAATGTGGTAGTTAGAATCACAAAAGTGCAAGGCGGCATAAGGGTAAGACAGCATAAACAAATTTTGCACCACCGTTTACACCTAAAATCACGCTGACTCTCGTAATGCTTGCCAAGAACACCCGATTTTACAAAACGAAAATGCCAGCTGCAGTAAAAAGCGCGTGGAAATTGGTTGGCAGATTTATTTGTGTGTTAAAATAGATTTAGAGATAAAATGAAAGAAAATTAAAATGAGAAAAAGTGTTATGCAAGTCATCATATACACATGCAGCACAGATGTATATATATGTATGCAATGAATTCAGAATAAATTTTCAATGATTTCACATGAAACTAATTTAATTATCTAACTTTTCCCATTTATAACCCATCAGTAAAGAGCTCATCCTTATTTGCTATATAAATTGTAATATATCAGTTGCATTGAATTTGAATAGTCTTTCATTTCTGTATCTGTATTTAAGGAAATATTAAGTATTTTGAAAAAAAATGTTTAACATAAATTTTGTTTCATTATGAAAAAATTCATGTTTAACAGTAATCTTCATACGCAGCTCTGTATCAATTTATAAGCCTACGTTTGCTGAGTAAATTATAAAACTAATTTATTAATCATGATTAAATAATTGATTATCTTGAAAATATAATTTTTGAATGTAATTTTGTAATTGTTTTATTTTGTTACATAATGTGGAGGTTGGCATCGGTATGTTGAACAGAACCACGCGCATTTTAGGAGGGAAAATAGTTAAATAAAGGATGAAAAACTGAAGAAAAAGACGGACACGCCTTTCTGCGTGCTTAGACATCGAGATCTAATAATCTAATCTACGTTGAAGATGGCGCTGTTGTAGTACAGCGGGACAATTCCCGTAATCGGCCGTCCGATAACATCACCTGACCTCAGGTGAGCCAGTAAAGGTATAATTAAAACAATAATATATATACATACATTTTAAGAAAATAATAACAGAATTGAAATAAGAACATACTCACTTAAGAGTTGATTAATATATGGTTGAATATTAACTATTAGAAAAATTCAAAAAATTTAAACTACTTCACAATATCTGGAAAATTGAAAAGAAAAATTAATACACTAGAAAAACACAAAATAATGCAAAAAAAAAAGGAAATTCACTCTATAAGATAAAAAATTTTTAGGGGAAAAAATAATGTATTTTTAAAGTTCGGACGAAATGTCATTTCCTTAGTTTATCAGGTAATAGAGTCATTAGTCTAATGCTTGAGATATTCAGCACGAGTACTAGTTTTCGCCGGTCCTTAAAAAAAAGCCACACTTTTGAACATCGTAAGTGTCGTTCGGCTTGAATTTCGTTGTCTTGCATGGACCTCAGTATTTGGGAATCAATTGTACTGAACGTATTTATATCTTGAAGGTTATCAAGTAGATCATCTATTAATGGTAAGGGATAGTTACCTTTGATAACATTTTTATTAAGTTGTCTATAATCATTATAAACTCTCGGGAACCCCTCTTTTTATCCTGACAACAACTACTTGGTTAGAAAAATTAAAAGAGTATGGTTGAACAATTTCTTCAGCCAACCATTTCATCACTTGATCGTCTACAATTTTTCTCTCAACAAAAGGTAATCGTCGAGTTTTTTGTGCTATTGGTGTTTTATTCTATAAATTAATGGACATCTGAATATCAGTAGTTTTAGTCTTAATTGGCTTACAGTGTGAAACGAAATTATGAAGAATATTTCTGTAACATCTGATCCGATTTCAAGTTCCAATTTATCATTTGTTGAGATGTTAGAGATCGAAAATTGTTAAGCATTTTCAGTTTTAGTATCTGAAATTTTTGTTAATCTGACACCGTTTGTGTTGATTTTTTATTTCGGTCAGTGTTAAAATATCCATGCCAATAATAGCATCTGACGTCATAGTTTCGTTATTAACAACACAAAAGTTGGCGATAAATTTCTGATTATCTATTAACAGTTCTTGTATACAGCTACCGATTGGTACAATGCGTCCGTTACCAAACGCTGCAAGTGATCCAAGAAAAGTAGTTAAAAGAGGTGAACCAATTTTTTTGTATGTATTTTTGGTTTGAATTATTTTCTGACTACTAGTATCTACTTATGCAGTAAATTAATTATCATTAATAGAAACAGTTTTATACATCAAAGGAGATAAATGATTTATATTTGGCACATCGGTATCGGTTCGATTCTTTGCAGAAATATGAGCAAAATTTTTACAAACACTACATTTTAAACCTTTATGTTTGAAAGTACAGGAACGAAAAATGTGTCCAGACATACTACAATTGAAAAAAAGTTTTTTGTTTATTATATGTATTATCATTATGGATTTCAGACCTATGAAAATTATGTTTTGAGTTCATGCCGCGTTTTTGACTGAACTGAGAATTTGCATAGCATAGACAGCATAAGACAAATATTAGCATAAGACAAAATCAAAAATGGTTTACCCCTCTTGAGTTAGGCAAAGAGTGTGATTTATATTTTGCATCAAAAGCGAAGCCCTTAGATGAGACGAGAAAAGACCAAAAAATTTATAATAATAAATTTAAAACTGCATCGAAAGTATTTTTCAATGAGGTAAAAAATAAAAATTGTGATATATGTATGAAAGATGAAAATCATCCGGTTTATGTTTGTCCGCGATTTAAAGCACTGTCGGTTCATGAGCGAATAGAGGTAGTGAAAAATAAAAAACTTTGCTTCAAATGTTTAATGCCCAATTGCAGTGTTAAAAGATGCTCGTACAGAAATTGTTTTTGTGGCAAAGCTCACAATAAACTAATTCATTTTCCTAAAGAAGCAAAAAGTGTTTTGTCTACGAAGGCGGATGCATCGGATGTCGTAAATAATTCGCCGTCGGGAGGGAAAAAATACTGAGCAAAGTTCTACTCTCTTCCCCAATGAGTGGATTACGCCTTTCGTTGGAACAAATTTAATCGAAAATAAAAATGTAATCTTGTCTACTGTAAAATGTTTGATAAAAGACAGATGTTGGCAGTGGCAGGAAGTGAGATGCATGCTCGATGTAGGCTCCCAGATTTGCATTATGACTCAGCAATGCTTACAAAGGTTACAACTAAAAAGTGAAAGGATAAATCAATCTATTTCTTGCATTAATAATGCTTCGCTGGCAGTTAATCGTAGAGTTACAGAGTTGTGGCGAATAAAAATTCAAGTTTTGAAAGAAATATTTCCATGTTAGTAGTACCAAAAATAACGGATTTAATTCCTCATCAAAAATTAGATACGTGTGTGCAAATTCCAGAATCTATTGAGTTTGCGGATTCTAATTTTAATATACCTGGAAAAATAGATATTTTAATTGGTGCTGAATACTTTTATGATATAATAAAGCCTGGTAAATTAATTGCAAAGAATGCGAATATGATATTACAAGATTCGGTTTATGAGTATATTGTGGGAGGTAGTATTCCAAGATCAAATAAATTAGATTCTAATTATTGCGGTTTAATATGTGGGACAGATGACTTAAATTCAAACTTGAGAAAATTTTGGGAGATTGAGGAAATAGAAAACGATTTACCTAAGAGTAAAGAAAATTCTCTATGTGAGGAACATTATGCGCGAACGCATAGGAGAGATAAGTCAGGAAAATATATTGTGACTATGCCATTTAAAGAACATCCTTCATGTTTAGGGAATTCAAAAGATATTGCTGTAAGGCGACTTGAATCGTTATGGACTCTAGACCAAGAGTATTTAAACTTGCATTCCAATTTTTTAAAGGAATATGAAGAATTAGGACATATGACTGAAGTCAGAGATAGTGCTGAGGTCGGTGTGACATATTATATGCCTCATCATGGCATTTATAGGCCTCATAAAAGTACAACAAAATTGAGAACAGTATTTAATGCTTCCAACTTGACTACTTGTGGAAAATCCTTAAACTCCATTCAATGTAACGGTGGAGTTATCCAAGATGATTTGTTTACATTATTAGTGAGATTCCGTAAACACATCTTTGCATTTACGGAGATATTCGTCAGATGTACCGCATGATTAATATAGATGAGAGTCAAAGAAACCTCCAAAGAATTTTGTGGAAGGAGGGCATTAATGAACCGGTTAAAGTATACCAACTTAATACCGTAACATATGGAACAGTTAGTGCTCCCTTCCTAGCGATGCGAACTCTGAAACAAATTTCGCTTGATGAAGGAAAAAACTTTCCAATTGCTGCATCTGTGTGAGGACTTTTACATGGACGATGTTTTGAGTGGTGCAAATACATTAGAGGCGGCAAAAACTCTGCAACATCAGCTCATTGAGATTTTAAAAACCGCTCAAATGTCATTACACAAATGGTGTGGGAATAATTCAGAGCTTACACCAATAACGGAAAAGGAATACGAATTCTCATCTACGGATGAAATAAAAACTTTAGGAATTTCCTGGAAGTCTAGAACGGACTGTTTTACCTTTAAGGTAGAAGTGGAGCAAAATGCTCATCCTACTAAAAGATCAGTTTTATCCATCATCGCTAGACTTTTTGATCCACTTGGATTGCTTGGTCCAGTGATCACGAAGGCCAAAATTTTTATGCAACAATTGTGGTTACTGAAAATTGATTGGAGTGAGGCGCTTCCTACGAAAGAAGCTTGTGAATGGAAAGAATTTGTGAAATCTTTAATGATGTTGAACGATATGAATATTGAAAGATGCATTGTGATTCAAAACGCTAAAGTGATTGAACTCCATGGCTTCTGGGATTCGTCCGAAAAGGCGTATGGGGCTGCAATATACGCCAGAACGGTCAATTCGGTTGAAGTTAAAGTAAAACTAATTGCGAGCAAGTCGCGTGTAGCTCCAATTAAGCAAGTAACAATACCTCGATTGGAGTTATGTAGTGCTGTTTTATTGACAAAATTAATGCATAAAGTACAGAATGCATTAAAAATTGATATTGCATCGGTCTTCTATTGGTCAGACTCTACAATAGTTCTTTCGTGGATGAAAAAAGAACTTAGGGAATTAAAGACTTTTGTGGCGAATCGAGTAGTGATTATTCAAGAGTTTACCAAAATAAACCAGTGGCATCATGTTCCTTCGGATTTAAACCCCGCAGACATCATTTCGAGAGGACTTGATCCAGAGAAAATTCAATTAAGTGACTTGTGGTGGTTCGGTCCATCATTTCTTCAAGAGTGTCTTGTGAACTTCCCTGGTGATAGCTACGATCTTCATAATAGTGAGTTATACCAAAGAGAGCTAAAGGAACATCAGGGAGAGCCAATTTGTCTTTTAGCGCACAACAATGAGATTCTTCCCATTATTAATAAGTGTTCTTCATTTACGAAACTATAAAGAATAATTGCATGGTGCATGCGATTTAAGGAAAATGCAAGAAATCCCTTACAGAGAACTACTGGCAACTTAACTGTACCTGAATTATCTGCAGCTTTAATTTGTTTAGTGAGAAGTGTGCAATTTGTGTATTTTTCAAAGGATATTCAGTGTATTATGAAAGGGGAAAAATTATCCAATTCCAGTAAATTATTAAATTTGTCTCCATTTCTTGACGAGAAGAATGTACTCCGTGTTGGCGGAAGACTGCAACATTCTGAACTACCCTTAAATCATAAACATCCTATGTTAATCCCTAATAACTGTAATATTTGTGATTTGATTATTGATCATTATCATGTGTTTTATCTCCATACAGGTGTTGAGGCCACACTGGCTAACTTACGTACACAATTCTGGATCACAAATGGTAGATCCACAGTTAAAAGAGTATTGCATAAATGTTTAAAATACCTTAAGGTAAGTGCTAAGGCTAAAAACCAAATGATGGCAGATTTGCCCAGTGCCAGAGTAAACATTTCTAGAGTATTTTCTAAAGTCGGTATTGATTTTTGTGGACCATTTAGTATTAAGTTGTTTTCTGGTCGATTTAAAAAATTGTATAAATGTTATGTATGTATATTTATATGTTTTGTTGTTAAAGCAGTTCACCTTGAAATTGTAAATAGTTGTAGCTCAGATGCTTTTATGGGAGCTTTAAAACGATTTATTTCCCGTAGAGGAAAACCCAGAGATATCTATAGTGATAATGGTAGAAATTTCGTTGGAGCAAATAATGAGTTAAAGAAAATATTAATAGATTTTTCAATAAGGAAAATACAGGGAAAATTGAAACATTCAGTGTCTCAGAAGGCATCAATTGGCATTTTAATCCACCTGCTACCCCTCATTTCGGAGGTTTGTGGAAAGCAGGCATTAAATCATTAAAATCGCACCTAAAAAGAGTTGTAGGAAATGCCGTTCTTACTTGTGAAGAATTGAGCACCCTTGTTACCCAAGTAGAGGCAATATTAAATTCTAGACCTCTTAGTAGTATTTCTAGTGATCCTAATGATGATTTTATTCTCACCCCAGCCCATTTTTTAGTTGGATCGTCGTTAACAGCATTACCAGATCCAGATTTAACTGAGGTACCAATGAATAAGTTAAATAGATGGCAATTGGTACAAAAGCTTACTCAAATATTTTGGAGAAAATGGTCATCAGAGTATTTAAATCGTTTACAATCACGTGTCAAATGGCACAAAGGTGAGAAAATGTTTAAAGAAAATGAAATTGTACTGATAAAAAATGAGGATAACTTTAAAACTCTTAATTGGAACCTAGCAAAAATAATTAAGGTCCACGCAGGAGAGGATAATATAATAAGAGTTGTAACATTGAAATCAAACAAAGGTATATATCAACGTCCAGTAAACAAGATTATTAAATTACCTTTTTATGATTGATTGTCAATTTGAATTGTATATGCATATGTGTTACTATTCATTATTATTGTATTTAATTGTTTGAATATTTTCTATTGTGTATTAATAATGTATACTTTGTATTATGTTGAAAATTTTTCAAATTTGTCAAGGCGGGCAGTATGTTGTGCCCCCTGACCGCTTTTGTGAAACGGCGCTGCTGTCGCCTTGGAATGAAAAAGAAAGAGTAGACGCGACTGAGCGCGCAGAGTATGCGGTTGAAATAAAGTATGAGAAATTTTATACAGTCCACTTAGTGTGTATTATTTTAATGAGATAAGTTTCTAATAAGGAGCTATCGAGGGCCAAACAGCATCGTTAAATAATATACTGTTTAACAACTTAATTGTTTTAATATTTCCTCTTATAAGAAAGTTTGACACAGCAGGAATATCATTAAGTGTGATCATCTTCATATAGTTCGAGTAGCATAGTCACTGAATAAAACTTATTTTCATGCATAAATTGAAAGGTGAAAAGAGGAGGCACTTACCCCTCTTTTCAGCATTGGTATATCCAACTAGATAGTCCCTACAAAATATAGTAGTATAATAACAGGGTATTATTTCTCTTTTAGCGTTGATTTTTCATAAATTCTCAAATAAAACCAACGGAATGGTGGCACAACAACATAAATCAATTTTCGTTACTTGATAGTGATGTAAGTGCCGTCTGCACTTAAAATCCTCACAAGTCTGAATTTTTTGAACACCCTCTATACTCAGAAGTAATCATAAGTTTAATCCCACCGTACCGTCTATACATATTGAAGAGCGTCCATATTTTTTTGGCGATAGCCTATCTGTTAGCCTGTTCACGTCGTTGGTTTATGATCGTATTTTAAATTTTAATTTAACTTTAAATCCTGGTTCATTTGTCCAGCCCCCATTGTGGAGTTTGGCATCGGTATGTTGAACAGAACCGTGCTTATTTTAGGAGGCAAAATAGTTTATTAAAGGATGAAAAATTAAAGAAGACCGACACGCATTTCTGCGTGCTTACACTTCGAGATCTAACCAACTAATCGGCGTTGATGGTGGAGCTGCTGTTGCACAGAGGGACAATTCCCATAATAACTGTCTGCATTGTGTCTGAGATAAAATATTAATTTAGTTGTAAAAATTATTTGCTTAGTGTATGATCTTTATTGCATGTCACTATAATTTTAAAACTTACCGTAAGGTGTTATTATAGTTAACGTTCTTTATAGATTATTAAAAGTATAAAAGCGATATTATAGTAAAATAATTGTTTGTATTTATGATCTCTGATACTATTTTGTAAACATATAGTATTAAGACTTTATCGTAAGGTGTTATCTTCCATGCTTAAAGCCCGCCTGTAGAGGGCGTTTTTTGTAAAGGGGTGAGTGTGGGATGTCATACAATCCCCTCAGATCAGATGAGACGAATCTCCAAGCGGAGTGGACAAAAGTCAACAAGTGGAGTGGCGCGTAAGCGAGTTGTCACTCGAGAAAGTTGTGAATCGCAGGATGATTGTGTGATGTAATCTGCAATGATCATTAAGTTAATGCGAAAGAAACTGCTATTAAAAGTACTGCTGGGTGATTTAGTGCTAAAGATAATCTGTACTGATAATCAAGGTAACGCAACAGGGACTGTATTGAATGAATAAACGTTGTAGCTATTGTTAAAAAAAAGTGTGTCTGATCTCATATAAAGTTTAAATGAAAGTTTACAAAGTTAACTGCTAAGTAAGCTAAAGTAAGGAATGAGTTTGTAAGAAACAAAGTGACAAATTCTATAAAGGTATAAGGTTAAAGTAATAATAAGAAGTTTAAGTTATTTTGTGAAAAGGGAAAAAAGAAAAGTAGTCATGCAAAAAGGTGAAACGTAATAAGAACTTTAAGTAATAAGCAGTTTAAGTTAAGTAAAAGAAAGAGAGGGAAAAAATTTATTAAAAAGTTTTAATAATGAGGTGTTACTATTGTAAATATTCATCTCATAAAGTATTGAAATTTTGAACACTGTATTAGCCAATGAAAATTTAATTGCTCAGGTTAATTAAGAATTCCATAAAATTTCTGAAAATTTTCTGTTAATACAACAACATGGCATTTTCGGGACTAGCTAGGAAAAAAGCTTTACAGGTGTTAGCCATAGACCTAGGCCTCGGATGATTTAAAAGTATTTCAACTTAAAAATTTAATAACGAGTTCGACCACGCATGAAGAAGAATTCGTCTAGCATTTATTGACCAACATAACTGATGAGAGGAAACTGGCTGAACAAGCAACTGAAAACGATAGGTTAGCGATAGCTGAAAAAGAAAAACACAGTCTTTTGCGTGAAGATGAAAGAACTAAGAATTCAACTTGAATTACAAAAAGTTTCTCTAAAGCAGGAGACAATTCAGGAAATAGATCAACCCAAAATGGATAAATGCTAAAGTTGTCCCTAAATTTAATCCAAAAGAAGATGAAATTGGATTGTATTTATAATTTTTTACTGTCAATTAAAATTTTTAGATGTTCCAGAATCAAAAAAGATTCCTTATATCATTAGTTCACTTCCGACAAAAAATAGTGTAACTTATAGCTGTAGAGGATGAAGAAGATTCTCAAGATTACCGGAAAGTTAAGGAAATGTTTCTTAAGAGATACAGGTTATCTGCCGACAGTTGCAGACAGTTTTTTTTCCGCATCACAAAAAAAGCCCAGGTACAAATTGGAAAGACACTACTCTGAACTAGCATCACACAACTACACATTGAAAATTTTGAACAGCTAAAAAATGTAATTATTAGCGACCAAATTAAGAAAAAACATCTTCGGATCTTAAAGAACATTTCGTTGATTCATGGACAGAATGGAACCAGCCATTGGAATTAGCAGTGAAATTGGATGCCTATGAAAATGCTCGCCAAGGAGTACAGAAAAATTCAATGAAGTCAAGCAAACTAAATTTCAGAAGTGATTTCTCGAATTGTAGAAAAGATTTAAGTCCACTGCGACATCTAGAGCATTAAATGTATTTTCCAAGAGCACGAACCCATTGCTAGAAAGGAAAACCATCCAATGTTATGGATGTGGAACTCCTGGTTATATTTCAACCAAATATCCAAACAGCTCAATATCTAAACGAGAAGCAAAAGCGTCTGTAAATAGTGTCAATTTGCTTACATTTGAATCACCACCGTCTCCATCAAGCTCAATTGTCCTCAAAGTTTGTGGAGTGAAAGCTTTTGTTTGCGCAGATACCGATGAATCTCACTCCATTGCTGGAGATAAGTTAGACCAAATACTGCAAAGTAAAAAAAGTAAAAATTAAACCCAATAACATTTACTTGGCACAGGCTGATGGAACACAGAGCAACGTAGCTGCCTTAACTACGGTTGCGAATCTTATAATTAAAGGTAAAAGGGTTCCCACAGAATCAACCATTTTGTCTGAATCCAATAGGAAATAGAACTCTTTTTTTAGGAACAGACTTTCTCAAATCAGTTGGGATTGTTCTATATGTCCTCAGTGATGCCTGATATTTCTGCGAAAATCCTCAAATCCAGTATCCTTTCTACAAAGTGCGTTCAAAGACAGAAAACTCCATATCTATTTCTAAGAAAATAATTTCTGAAATTTCCAATTCAGTTAAAGTTCCTGAAACTTCAGTTACATTGAATCTTTGGTGTGACGAAGGTACACACCTCTCTTCTCAATTAAAAGAAAAGATCTGAATTCCAATCAGGAGAAGTTCGAAATATGCTCTCAACTAGGGGGAGAACAAAGACTTTTTATTGATGACCGAAACAATAAAGGTGATCCTCTTTCAGGTGCCTTACCACCTAATAAAAAAAATCCTGTAACTCCTAGCTATCAAAGCTCTCCCCCAAACAACAATGAATCGAAGGTTGACAGTTTTCAAAACAACAGCTCTATTCCAAGTGATGCAACTTTCAGAGAAACAGGAATTGTTGATAAATTGCTACACTCATATGATTTTATTTAATGCCGCGAACAAAAAGCAAGACTTTTTTCCCATTACAGTCAATATTTTGGTAATATTAATCATTTAAACTTTGTAATTTGCGTAATTTGAAAGGATTGACTAGCAACGAACTGTTAACCAATTGCAAAATCTGTTTGTAAAATTACTTCTCGATTAGGTGAAGTTATATACCAAGGAGTTTTTCCCAGTTACAAAGTCTAAGTGACGCAGCATTCCGTTAGCAAGTCACAAAATGAGAAAAATCAAAAATTTATTTTCCGCAAACGGGAAAAACTTTATTTAGTGATAACTAACCGTTCACCCACTACGCATGGCATTGTTGATCCAGCAAAGCCAGATGAAGTCCTTGGGACTTACCACAGCTCTGCCTTACGATCTTATGAATTGCCGGAGTCAAGAGACAGTGGGACATTAGCACCTCTCCGGAGAAAGGGCAGACTTAAAAAATTTAGTGCTGACTCTTCGCCAAGACGTCGTACGAGCCAGAGGGGAGCCTGCAACCACCATGAGTTCAAGCACGCCACCTAGCGGTCGCTGGAGGATAATCAAAGACAGTAGTATTGTTAAACATATTTCTTATTATTTTAAAACAGTTTTATGATGAGAGCTGAATACATTTCATCATTCCATTATAATAACGAAACTTTTTTTTATATCTCTTTACTTTATAAAGATGAATATGTATTGCTACATATTCACAAAATTAAATAAAATGCTGTAATAATTAGCTAAAGCTAATTTATAACATTGATTTTCTACATTTAAATTACATTGCTCTTAAAATAATTCTAAATTTTCACAGTTTTTTTTTTACCTTTTATTTATCTATTTTTTAACTGTCATATTGTTGGGCATGCAAAACGCATCGCCTTGATCTTGCTTGTATTTTAAAAATGTTGAAAAGTGTATTAATAAATAATTCGAGACAAAAACCAACGTTTTTAAAAACAACGTTTTTATATGATGGCAAAGTTTCTTAAAGAAAATTATTGAAATATTAGTTAAAACTGGTCTCAAATACCTAAATATTGCTTTGTTAGGCAAGTAAGAACGGTTCCCGAAATTTCAGAGCTAAAGCTTGATGGGAAGTTAGTTAAATTATTGATAGAAAATGTGATGTCACACTGAATCGAAGTAATCTGAATCGAAGTGACTGAAAATTAATTAATTCATCCGGTAAATTAAATAGTTGGAATGCAGTAAGTCCAACCACTCTTGATGACAGGAATTATTTGGCGGTATTTTGCCAAATGTGGCTACTCTGCTCCGCTTCGTGGATTTAACATTCAGCCTAAAAAAAAAAAAAAAAACGCCAAGTTTGGCAGTTTTTGAAATCGCCCAAGTGGTTGAGCTAAACTGCATTATTAAAGAAAATATTAGTTGAAACTTGTCGCAAATATCTAAATATTGCATTGTTAGGCAAGTTAAATTTATTGTAATATATTTTTTGTTATTACAGTGTACTGTTGTTTATTCTATAAATTGTAAAACCCGTGTGAGATCTTAAACTGTATTAAAAAGAGTCAAATGCTGCCGTCTTTTAATGTTATATAATTTTTAAATATGATGTTTATAATTAATATAGATGATATTTATTATTCAAAAACTAAAACTGAAAGCTCATTGAATTTTTTTTTTAATTTCTATAAGTTACAGTTAATTATATTGCTCTAAAATGCTTGAAAAGAAAAATTAAGCATTTGACCCCCTCCCCCCCCCTTTTTGGTGCTCATTTGCATATGAAGAAAGAAAAGCAGACTGGTTTTCATAACAAAATGTATACAAATTGAAATTTTGCACGAATATTGTTTTAACATCAGATTTAAAACAGAGGAAATTGTTAAAATAATAAGATTAAGGTAACAGAGATTTTAAATTGTTCAAATTTTGTATTTTTATCTTGTTAAAGATTAGAGAGTGCTTCACTTATGAACTTATGAAGAACTCTGCGGGTACCTAGGTGGCGTGCCGCCTTTCAACCTGTGTCTTGCTGGTGACTGCGAGGGATGCCTGATAAGATTGAGATTGGACTGGAATCGTTCGTATTACTTGTTATAGTTGCTTCGGAGGCGGGGTGGGTGGGGAGCCAATAGGAGCGCTTGGTTTCTACTTGAAGTGGAGGGTGAGTGGCTGGGTGGAAAATTTCTTTGGTTGATGTGAACTTTTGGAGGTAGGTGAGAGAGTGCATTTTTATTGGTTGTCCTGGCGATCGGCTATTTCAATGGGGGCGGGGCATGCTCGGTGTTGGGGTATGAATTTAAACTATTGACTACGGAAAAGAAATAAGGTGAAAATAATAAAAATTAAGTAATAAAGTTAAGAAATTACGGTGGTTCATAGGAATCGTAATATTTGACGAGGTCTCTTAATTTTTGGATGTAGGATGTAGTTTTCAAGATTTTGGATGTTTGGGTTATTGATATTGTTTAATGATGCGAAGAAATTTTTTGATAAGTCTTGTATGTGCTTTCTGAAAGTTTCAATTTTTAGAGCTTTTCTAATTTCTGTACTCCTCATGAACCACCTGGCTTTAGTTATCATTCTAAAAGTTGAATTTTGAGAGGTTTCGAGAATTTTGATATTGGATTTTCTAGAAACCCCCCCAAATCGGGCATGCATAGGATATTACAGGACGCATCACTGAGGTTAGAGAAGCTTTTTGTTTTCAATTGTCATTTTAGAATTCCGTCTAATTAGGGGGTACAAGGCTCTTGTGAATTTACGGAATTTTTCCCGCGTTTGTAAAAAGTGTTGTTTAAAAGTGAGTCGTTTATCAAAAGTTATTCCTAAGTATTTGGTAGACTC
Source organism: Nephila pilipes (assembly GCA_019974015.1). NCBI lineage: Eukaryota > Metazoa > Arthropoda > Arachnida > Araneae > Nephilidae > Nephila > Nephila pilipes. The sequence goes on along the minus strand of BMAW01097065.1, from coordinate 347,776 downwards.
AGACCAGGGGATTTCAGTATTGTACATGGTGGGAGGGGGGAAGGAAGTTCTTCTTTTTGGTGAATAATACTGCTGCTGATTTTTCAACGTTGATTTTGATTTTCCAGGTATTGTAGTAGTTTTCAAGAAGTTTTAAATGTAGGTTAAGAGCTTTTGTGATTGTTTTTGGGTTTTTATATTTGGCTAGTACAGCAGTGTTGTCAGCATAAAGATTTATTTTGGTTGGAGAGTAGTTAGGTATATCGTTAACGAAGATATTGAATAATATTGGACAGAGCAGAGAGCCCTGTACTACTCCATTATTAAAGTTAAAAGTATTAGAAAGAGAGCTCCTTACTTTTACCTGAAAAGATCTGTTTTTTTGCATATGAGTATAATAGGTGAATGAGGGGGGGAGGGAAATTATTTATGATGAGTTTGTAGGTTAAGCCGTCAACCCACACTCGGTCGAAACCTTTTTGAATGCCAAGGAATATAACTCCTGTGGATTGACGCTTTTCGAAGCCTGAAGATATAGTTTCCATTAATTTGTGAAGGGGGTGAATTGTGGGTGTTATTTTACGAATCCATATTGATTTGGGTTTATGAAGTTGTTTTCGTCTATGTGAGTTTTGAGTCTGTTTAATATTATTGATTCTGTAAGTTTACTAATTGTTGATAAAAGAGAGATAGGTCTGTAGCTGTCTAGGGAGTGTGAGTTTTTTCCAGGTTTAAGTATGGGAAAGATAATAGGAAGTTTTACAAGAGTTGGGGAAATATTTGAGCTTAAGGATTTTGTTAATGAGGTATGTTAGGATTAAAATGATTTTTGAAGGAAGATTTTTGAGCATTATGTTAGTTATTTCATCTTTGCCAGGTGCCTTTTTAGGATTTGTTTTCTTAATATATTCTATAATTTCGTCTGGGCTAGCTGGCTCAATGAAGGTGTTAGTAGGGAATAGAAAAAATTCGTTTAATTTTGTGGAGACTTCATTATTAATATTAGTAAGAAAGTGAGTAGGTGGAGGATTTTCTTGAAAGTTTGTAGTCAGGGTCTCTGCTAAAATATTGGCTATTTGAATGTCTGTGACTGCTGTGCTGCCATTTGTGTTTGGGGTAAGGATTTTTGGTTTTTTCTTTTTGAAAAATTTAGTGGTTTGCCAAAGTGAGTTGTCTGTGGTGTTGAATGCTAGTAATCTTTGGTTCCAGTTTTGGTCTTTGAAGATTTTTATTTCTTTTTTGATAATTGTGTTTATTCTGTTTAATTGACTTTTGAAGTTGGGGTTTAATATATTTTGATATTGTTTTCTAATTTTGTTTTTATTTTTGATATGAAAATTTAGTAAATAAAACTCTAGTAAATTGAAATTAAAAATAGAAAACAAGTGATACGTTGTAGAGAAATATGTCTGCATTTCCATTTTTCTCAAATTTCAAGTACATTTTCCTCAAAATCTTTTTTATTCACGGTGCTGATATTTTCTACATTATCAATTGCGATTAATTCTTAGTAATTTTGGGAACGTAATTTTTCTCTCATGAACATTCACAAAACCACCCAAGGTGCGCTTCTTTTTATAATTATCATTAAATTACTCAATTAAAAATAAGAATTAAAGTAAACGATGAAATATCGAGAAATGGACAATAGTAAACTTTTTCGATATTAAAATTAAAGCAAATGATAAATTATTAAATTAGATATGTTTAAGGAAAATGTAATTAAAATTAAAGCAAACGATCAATAATATTAAATTGAATATACTTAAGCTAAATGTAATTAAAATTAAAACAAACGATAAAGAATCGAAAAGTGATCTGGTACGCCCCACCTAAAACAATAGCCTCTTAGGTGGCTAATTAATGAAAACAATTTGCTTATTTTTACAACGACCAGAAATTAAGATCGTTTTATCTTGCTCTATGTCTCCTAAAAACATACAATTTTGCTTTTATTTTAAAATTTTCCGAACAAAAGTAGAAATCATATATTTACTGACCTTAAGTTACATATCAAATGCCCTGTAAACTGTATGAATATTCTGTGAAAAATATTTAAGATCAACTTGGAAATGAATTATACATAAGTACATAATATATTATTAAATTTAACTTAACTCTTTCTATTTTCCAATTGGTAACTAAATCAACATTTCTAAATAAATTAGATACAATTTATGTTATGCACGAATTATATTATGTATAGCTTTGTTATTGTTTTACAATGGAAGCGTTAAGTAACTGATTAATTTTTTAATAGCATTCAAAACAAGTATTTAAAATTTAGCTATGTTGTAAAACTTGATACTCTTGATTTATTGACATGATTATGCAAAATTTATCAAAAAAAATATTATTTCAAAATGTGTACTGAATTTGAATTCAAAGAACTAAAGTTTTTCCAATTAACTTCGTATTTTTTCAGCTATAACTTTATTTTCTTGAGCGTTGGAAACTTTCTACAAAGACACTAACATCTCTTAAATTGTTCAGCACCTACGAAGAAGCGATAATAAGTTACAAATGTCAATGATATCAGCAGCTTGCAATAATTTAAATATCTAGTAGACAAGTAATTTTTTTGAAAAAATTAATTTCTAATTTTTTAAGTTATTTTATATAAAGCTGTTTTACTTTTGAAAATGAGCATAATTGCTTTAAGTCCCTGTTTATCTTTTCAGAATTAACTCAAATTTATAATAGAAAACTATTTTTAATTCGATATTGTTTTTCTTCTAATTATATAAAAATGTGTTGTAATTACTTCTTAAATTTTGAAGTATATATAAATATGAGTTTTTCAAAATTGTTTATAACAGTTTGTATTAATTTTTTATTTGTATTAAATTTATAATTTGTATTGACCTTATAGCGAATCATTGAAATGTGAGTTTTTAAAATACTCTGAAAGATCTCGAATTTAAAATATTTTTAGTTTCTGAAATACTCTGAAAGATCTCGAATTTAAAATATTTTTAGTTTCTGAAAAGTTTTTTAAGTCGGTGAATTCATGTATTTCCTCTAATTACCCATAATAACTAATGGTTACGTTATTTTTAATTGTCTAATAATAGTAATTATACGTTTCAAAATTGAAATGGCTCATTAATTGAAAAGTTCTAAAATCATTCAATTTGTGACTCTCAAATAAATTGCAATTTCATTCATAAATGGTGGTATAAATTAGATATTTTTATTAGAGACTGAAAGCATAAGACTTTTTACACTCTAAAACTAATATTTGTGTTTAAAAATACAGATATTTCAAATAATGTTTTGTTTGTGTCTTAATATGAAAACAATTTCAAAAGTAACACGAATTTTAATTTGCTCAAAAACATCAAGAGAGAACTGAAAACTTGCAACAAAAAAGGAGGAACTATTGTGTAATATTCTCCGAAAGTACTATTGTGGAGAAATATATTATTACTTTAACAAGTTTATCGAATATGTTGTAAACGTAACAATGTCATACGATATGTTTCAAACATAATAGGCTTTCTGAGTAATGAAAGTGAAAAGAAATTATATCAAAGGTATTACTTATTTATTTTATTTTTATCTTTTCAGAGTTTATTTAAAATTCTCGTGAAAGATTTGTATCAAATGCTCGTGCTACTATTGTGCATATGAAATATTTCTCTTGTTGCCAGAAAGCTGACGTCTTCCCCACCCTGGTCAACCTTAAAGAGGTATGACAATTTGAAGAGGGCTAGTTAATTTTTTTTTTCCCTGCTGGAAATGAGTTAGAGTTAACACTTTCTCCCTGTCATTTTCCTGTTCATAGACTAGAGGTCCAATATTCAAGGCGGTTCTATTCTTAATAATGCGGTTGAAATACCTTCTTTGTCTAGGAGGACTCAGCCTAGTGATTTTCTAAGGCATTGCTTCGTCAAACCGATTAACGGTTCTTAGCAACCACCCCACCAACAAGCCGCATGAAACAATAAATTTCCATTTTATGTCTTTAACAGCATAAATTGTTGAACTCAAGTTAATATTTAACTATTCCAAAGAGAAGTCAATTCTCTGTTTGCAACATGGAATGTGGTGGCATTATCGGTATAGATGGTAAAAGGCGACGACCTACAAATGTTTGCAGTGACATTCGAAATTTATACCTGTTGTTAGAACTAATACAAGCTAAATATGAAAGGCCCTGGTTGTTGAACATGTGAATAATACAATATAAGCCATGTTTGAAGGATTTGAATTGCGTACCTATAACGGTCCTGCAAAGTCAATCCCTGTTGTCCAGAATGGAGTGCAAGGTATATCAGTTGCCAAAAGAGCTTCAGTCTGGGTACCATGAAGCTCCTTAAAAAGTCTTTATAGTAAGCATCTGAGAATAACTCTTTTTATGGGTTCTCGACCACATAGAATTGTGTAATTGAAGCGTAATTATGAAAGAACAATTCTGACTTCCAAATGATGCAGACACACATGAGTCTATTGATTGAAAAGTTTCACAAAGGGATGAAAATCATCAAGTAGCAAGGGATGTTTTTCCTCTGAAGTGAATGGTGCAAACTGGAATTTACCTCCAACAAATTGCAAATGGTTTTCTTGAAAAAAAAATAAATAAAGGTTGAAACGAGTAATCTCCGATTTAGCTGGTAATGGTAGAGAATTATCAAGAGCTTTTATTTCAGCAGAAAAATACTGCTTTTGAATTACAAGTATCCAGTAATATATATATATATATATATATATTTCTAGCCGTTACTATTTCATCAGCAGTTAAATTCTGAGATAATCGTTGATTTGACTTCCAGTTAGAAAATCCAAGCTTTAACTCGAAGGAGCTTGATGTATGAACTGAAGCGCGAGATGTTTATAACTGACTGGAATGTTTCAGTATATAAGGACCGTATTTTGCATCAGAGCTTCGATTGCAACGTGTGAGATTTCTTTCGTTTAATCTGATGAGGTAGGCCAGTCATCTGGATGTTGGCTCAACCAGGTAGGACCGTTCCACCAAGTATCCAGTGGTGAAGGTTGGCCTGTGAAACGCCTTAAGAAATGTAATATGATGGGTTCGTAGTTCCTGGAAATGCCGCTAATGTGATGGTGTCGAGTAATGAAGTATTTCTGTCGAACGATTACAGACAAATGTTTCCCACCGGTTTGATCCCCTCGAATCCAGCTTAAAGCCACTATTAAATCACTCCACAATGTAGCTGCATTTCGATCAAGTGAAGTGTTAGAACTCACCTAACGAAGTAAGCGAACTACAATCAGAGCTGTCATCAGCTGAAGTCGAGAAAGAGTGGTCCTTTTCTTTGGATAAAGTCTATTGCGACTACACAACAACTTGCCTTTAGTTGTTGTGTCTTCTTGGAAACGAATGTATAAGTTCCAAAGACTCTTTCAGAACTATCGCAAAACATATGCAGAGAGAAGTCTGATGGAAGTGTTACTCCTATTCATATAGATCCTCGTATATCATTTAGCGCTGGAAGTTCAGAAATTCTTTAGATCCACTGTTTGGTAATGCTTTCAGACAAAATTTCATTCCATTGAACTCCACAAAACCGTGTATATTGGAAAAAAGATTTTTCCCATCACCATTGCTGGTAAAAAAGAGTCCCATTGAGTCGTGCATTTTGAAAACTGATTTCGGAAGAAAGTGTTTAGTAACAGGTTGTAGTAAGTGTTGTGTAGAGTCTATAACGCTGAGATGAAACATCCCTTTCAGTGTTCCACTTTAGAGCCCAGAATATTTATGATTGTTTATGGAGTGATTCCATGACCGCATTTTTATGGATACAAAGATAGACAGTAGATATGAAAACTTTTGTCCAAAATAGAGTGGCAGCCGTTCCAGAGTTATCCTCAGTTCGGCAATGACGTCATGTACCGTTAAATGAAAACTCTGTGGACATTCTGTCTTGGTAAACTATTGTATCACACTTTGTGGTGGAACGGCCCGCCGTTCTTAACGATGAAGAATTACCCGATCAAGAACATTCTTCCAACAATGACTATGATCAATTCAATTGCGAATTAAAAAACAGTGACTCAAAAACCTGTATTAATTAAAATATGGTAGTTTCACAGAAAGAGAGAGTTTTTATAATAAACCTATATATATATATATGGGATGGCCTGTATTAATTAATAAAACTCAAACTTTGAATTAGCACACAGACATTTAATATTGACGTTTCACATTAACATAAAGTTTCACATAGTTGACGAGACATTTCACAATAACATTTAAAAACATTAAAACAATACTCTTCAGCGTCTTAAATCATAAATCGTTTAGAGTCATCAACAAGAGCGTCTTCCACGTTCCGATGACTGCCGTCGACTCTCCTTCAAGAGCGGGCTCCCTTCAGTGGCAGAGGCAGGGTACTCTATGATCGGGTGTTTCTACTACAAACCCACACTCGGCCCTCCTGGAAGAAGATGACCTCAGCTTCTTGATTTTAACAAAAGATCGTCTCAACCTAAAAAATAAAACTGAAAAGAGAAAATTCAAAAGCAGTAACAAGTTGATAATTCGAACAGCATTTATCAATCTTGGAACATCATCGTCTTCGGAAAACACTATCGTCTATGAAGTAACATCGTCTTACTTTGTCACTTCGTCTAGCTTTCCCTTTTCTCTTCTCTCTCTTTTTTTTTTTTCTTTCATCGTTTTCAAAAAACATAGATAAATCCAGTCGTGTTTGGGGGAAAATAGTCATAATCGAGAAAAAGTCATAATTGGTAGATTCACAGTCACATAAATGTATAATTGGATAGTTTAAGTTACGCACCATCTTCTTATAAATTCTGCACTAGTTGTAATCCGATGATGATTAATATTTTTTGTAGAACTTTCTAATGGTCCTAGATGATCTGTACGATACTTATGTAAAAGTATATCATCTTTATGAATTGGATGAAGCTTCCTTTTTTCTTTCCTTCTTTTTTTCTTTTTCTTTCTTCCTTCTTCTTTCTTTCTTTTTTTACGGTTTACTTGAATGCATTGCACACAATTAGCTATTGGTCTGTCAATCTTTTGTTTTTTGACATCTTTTCGTAGATTGTTACGCTGTTTTTCAAAATTAGCTTGAAATTCGGCTTCAATAATTTCTTTTGATTTTTCAGTATGCTTGATATTCATTGAAGAACAAGATTCTATAATTCCCTGTTTTGACTCTTTAGTTATTTGAGCATCAACAATCTTATTTTCAGAAAAAGGTAAATGTCGCTGTCGTTGATATATTGATTCATTATTTTTAGTTAAATTTTTTAATTCTATGTTAGTTGATTTAATCTTCTTCGATTGGTAATTTAATATAGATTGACGCACTTCATCTTTATTAGATTTTGAAATATTATTGCCCATATTTTCTTCAATTTCATCACAATTAGCATTAACTGGCAAAACCGATATAATATTGTTTTCTTCACACGGAGACTTATTTTTTATTGGAAATCCATTTTCATTTATTAGAACTTCACCTTGCAAAATTACATCAAGTCCTATAATAGCATTATGTGGTACAGCACCATTCTCCACGACTCATATATCAGTAAAACACTTAAAGTTATCTATTCCTATCTCTCCCGTAAATATACCTATCGGCTTTATTTTACAATCTCCTAATCCCGATAAAATTGAATTACACTGATTCAGTTCACAAATATTTAACTTTTCAAATATATTCTTAGAAATTAACGTAGCTTGACTTCCAGTATCTATCAACGAGTTAATATTTAAATTACCGAAACGTACCATTTTAAACAGATATGTTTGTTTCGCAATATTGAGAGATTCTACGCTATCGTTGGGTTTGGTTTCCATTTTTAATTCTGAACATTCAGACGCCTTATGCCCAAAGTTTTGACATCTGAAACATTTTAAACCTTTATTCTTATATGAACAAAATTTAGATAAATGTCCTTTACCACCACAATTAAAACAGAATATAGTATTCTGATCATAATTAATTGATCGTTTATGATTCACAAAATTATCTGGGATTTGTTTTACTTTGCTAAAATTATATTTACTTTTCTCTCTCATAAAATCATTTTTTATAACCTAGTAAATCTTCAGTTTTTCGCGAAATTCACGCAAATCTTTGCAACCGTACAAAACTAATTTATTTTCATTTCTATTGTTAATTCCTCGTATATTATATTGCATTAAAGCGGTATCTTCAATTCTCCCTCGATTACCCAACTCTTTCATTATAAAATAATATTCCTGTATAGACTCAGATTCTTTCATTTTACGCCTACTCAATATTTCATGCAATTGGGCTGAATTAGTAGTGACCTCGAATTCAACCTTCAACACACGTTTTAATTCCTGGTATGACGTAATATTCAATTCCCTTCTCACTAATAATAAGGCATTACCACCAAGCGATCGTTTAGCGAAAATAAACTTTTGTAGGTCAGATAAATTAAAAAAAATCGCAGCGCTCTCAAACTGCTCGAACCAAATTGAAATGTTTTCATGCAATTCACCATTAAAAGAGGAAGTAACACTTTCAATGTCTGAAAAACTTACAGAGATGTTTTGATTTCGAGTGGTGCCATAGTCATAACAAAGCTCTTCAGAATGAATTGCTGATTCATTAATGTTCTGGCTCTGCACTGATGGATTTTGTTTTGTTTCTACTCCCGTTTCGCTTTCTGATTGATTCTAATTTTGAATATATTGATAAAGCGAGTTAACATCATTTAATAGAACTAATATTTTCTTGATTATTTCGGCTTTTGTTCCTTGGAATGCAATATTCAGAATATCACAAATGTTAATCAATTCATGTAATGAAAAAGTATCATTAATAGTTTTTAATTTAGACTTAAAATTAGAGTCATTTACTGTGAATTCGAAACCAGTAAAATTTCTTATTCTTTCCGTATTTTTAGCATCGCCATCAGTATCAAAAATAAACTTATGCAATTTCTTAATTTTTTCTTTCTTGAGATTCTTCAGTGCATTGCTTACTACATTAATATCATCAATCTTCATGTTAAGCAAATAAGAATAAATCTGACTTCCTCAAAGTCTTGAATTTATCCTTGGTCAGCACACAGTTATCCACACTTTTTTTTTAGTCAATGTTCACAATTTAATCATGAGTCTTACACTCTCACGATTTTTATATCCTAATCGAGTCCTAATGTGCTTACATTCAATAATGCGCCTCATCCCTATTTCTATTCCTTATCAGTTTACATCTAATTATGCTCCTCAATCCCTATTTCTATTCCTTATCCCACTTCTGATTTGTGGGATGGCCTATATTAATTAATAAAAATCAAACTTTGAATTAGCACACACACATTTAATATTGACGTTTCACATTAACATAAAGTTTCACATAGTTGACGAGACATTTCACAATAACATTTAAAAACATTAAAACAATACTCTTCAGCGTTTTAAATCATAAATCGTTTAGAGTCATCAACAAGAGCGTCTTCCTCGTTCCGATGACTGCCGTCGACTCTCCTTCAAGAGCGGGCTCCCTTCAGTAGCAGATGCAGCGCCCTCTATGATCGAGTGTTTCTACTACAACCCCCCCCCACATATATATATATAAGCGAAATACCACTGACTGACTCATCACGAGATCTCTAAGACTATTCAACCGATTGACTTGAAATTTAGCAGAGGTACTCATTTTGCAATGTAGACGCTCACTAAGAAAGGATTTTACGGAAGTCTTATCCAAAATGTAATTTTCATCCGTTAATCTACTCTTATCCATCGGTTATGTTATTTTTGGCGACTTTATCGCCAAAAATGATATGACCGACACCAAACGGAATATATATTTTTTTATATGTATACTGTGTATTATCACCAATTAAGTTTACTTGGTGAGATTTGAGTGTGCGAAATATAAAAATACCAAATAATTTAATATTGAAGCGCTGATGGCGGATTGGCAAGATTTTGGGGAAGGGGCTCTTTATGTGAAATTCGCGCATATCGAAAATAGGAAACGTACATATTTACCGATAGAAATAAATGAGTTTGGAGTCCCACGGTTGGTGAAAGTGTAAGTTAACTCCAAAACATAGCGGGATTTTGAAAAATACTAAAATGGCGACTTTTTACGGAGCAGCGCACACGCAAGACTATATATATAAGCGAAATACCACTGAGTAATTCTGGATAACCGTTATTACAGACAATAAATTTCTTAAAATTTTAAATGTAGATTATCATTATCGTAAAAAAATTGAAAATTTTCTTGATATTTTATGTATAAGTTCCAAAATATAATATTATCGTCTTCCCAGCGAAGCGGGCTGGTATCAGCTATTGTGTATATATATATATATATATATATATATATATATATATATATTCAAAGAAGTACACAGAAGTAATTTAAGTGTAAAGTTTTATTTTTAGGTTTCTGTGGAGTTGTAAAGGAGTGGACCTTTGGATTTGCAAGAAATCCATAAGTAGAACTGTGCAATTAAGAATTTACAAAGACAAGGGTTTGAAAAAGAGATAAAGGATCTTAAAGAGAACAATGTTGCTCTTGTAAAAATCAGATAAAGAATCTCTGTATCCATTTTTGGACCAATTTAGTGTTTTGAGAGTAGGTCATAGATTTTGTAATTGTTATTGGAATTTAGAATGTAAATATCTTATAATTTTACCTAGTAAACATAAATTAACAAATTTAATTGAAGAATATTATCATGTAAAGTATATTCCCCCAGGTCTACAAGCTTTTATTATACCTGATGAGGTGAAGGTTTTGGCTTTTTAGTGGATAATTGAAGATAGAAAAGAAAGAGAACAAAGGTTAGAAAGGGAGAGGATTGAAAGAGAACAAAAGTTAGACAGAGATAAGGAGATGCAATTTGAACTAGAAAAATTAAGATTAGAAAAATTAATAATTGAAAACAATAGAAGAAAACAAAGAAAAATCCAAGAGTACTATGAAAAACGATTTCAGCCTCAACAGGAAAAGTTTGATTCTGAACCGAAGAATAAAGAACAGATACTATCTAGAATCCAGGAACATAATGAAAAGTTAACGCAAGCCATACAGGAACAAAATGTCATTAACATAGGAAAAGAAGAAGCGTTATTAGCATCAGCGAAGCTACTGAATGATAAAGAAAAATTGCTTGGTGATGAAAGACGACTTCAGTCTCAACAGGAAAAGTTTGATTCTGAACCGAAGAATAAAGAACACAGAAATTATCTAGAATCCAGGAACATAATGAAAAGTTAACGCAAGCCATACGGGAACAAAATGTCGTTAACAGAGGAAAAGAAGAAGCGTTATTAGCATCAGCGATGCTACTGAATGATGAAGAAAAAGTGCAAAGAGAAGTGCAACGGAAAATACAGAATGGAAATAAAGAGAACGGAAAAAGAATACAGCAACGATGTTAAGAAGCATTCACACGTTTAGAAGGACAAAAATTAACTAGAGCTCAGAAAGCCAATGAGAAAATTTTAAAGGATGATACAGGAGAAAATATTCCTATTGATGGAAAGAAGGAAGCAGAGTTCTTCAAAACAGGCCCCGTACCAAATCCGATACAGTTGGGAAAAGCTAAAGTCTTACGACAGACAATTAAGTGGACAGAACGAATGGTTAGCCAGTATCCCCTCTCCAGAAAAAAGATACATTTTAAAATGAAGGGAGCGATTTCAACGCAAAGGAAGAAAAACAATAAAGGAACCCGAAACATTTCCCCTTCCCGTGAAAGAATCACCAAGAAACATGTTTTGGAGACAAACATTGCATTTAGAAAAAGTTCGTACAGTCAGGACTTTCAACAAAAAATAAAGAAAATAGATATCGAACTTTAGTGCAAAGGGTCCCCCTCTCGAAAGCGAAAGGAAGCTCCGTTTGACCCAGAGGGTTTGGGACACCTGCAAAGTTACGCAGCTGAAGGGAAAAAAAAGAGGGAGAGGGCAGAAGGGCAAAAAGAGGACCACAAGTTCGTTGACCAAGAGGGACGGTCATTACAAAGTGTGGGAAATTTTGAAGGCCGTATAAACGCCGGGAAACAGACCTTACTCCCCCAAGCCGACAGTGAGAGAAAACTCCCGCCCCCACTTCTTCAAGGTTACCGAGCGATGGACACTTATTGACAAAGAAGAGATAAAATTTCAAGGAGGAATCAGGTCAGTGGACTGCGGGAATGTGTTTCCCCCTCCTTTCGATCTGAAATGGGTGAGAGAATTTTTTTATTTCTTTTAAAGAGACTTTTTTTACAATGACAAACAAGGGGGCTATAAACTATTATTTTGCAAAGAACTTTCTTTAAAAACAAAAAGGAAAACAATTATTTTGTATTAAGAATTAATGAACAGTTATTTCCTCATGGAACAGTAGAATATTGTAAGGACTGAGTATTTAAGGAACTTTTAATTTGATTATCTTCAAAAAAAAAAACTATTGATTGAATGTTATTTTTTAAGAGGTATTTTATTTAGTTTTTGACAAGGATAAGTAATTTTAAATATATGAACGATGTTTTATTTTGATTTCATTATTTTTGAAACAGAAAATGATCTATTTTGTGTAAGAATTTAAAGTTAATGAATGTGCTAGCTTTTAATGAGTGTTTTGTGGATTAAACGGTTCGAATTTTAATTGTGCCAACAAATGTTTTTATGTTTATGTGATCTTTTATGATGAGAAGAATAATTGATATTTCGAGGTAATATAGACGAATTTTTATTTGTAATGATGTATGAATGTCTTATATTTTGTGATGATTAGGAATATAATTTTGTAAGGATTTTGGAATATATTGAATTAGGAATGTAAAGATTTAGGGATACAATTTTGTAATGATTTATTTTGTAAAGATTTATTTAGGAATGTGCTTTTGTAAGGATATAAGAATGTGATTTTGTAATGATTTAAGAATGATCTTTTTGTAGAAATACTTAGATTTGTGTTTTGATGATTGTGTTATGTTAAAGAATTTCTTTGTTACATGTATGAACCCTTTTGAGTCTATAAGAGTTAAGCAAATTCTATGAAAATGAGAATAACGAAATGAGAATTAATATTTTAAGTATATGAAAATTAAAAAAAGGAGGAAGGAAAAATTAATATTTACAACTGTATGAATTAATCTTTATGAGGATACAGATATTCGATGTTTTGAAGTATGAAAATAGTAATTTGTCAGATATGAGTACTTTTTTAAATTTTTATGTGGCAACTGATGTTTGAAATTAGATTTGATAAAAAAAAAATATGTGTATGATTTCGATATTTTGAAATATGAATTTTGTGTTATCTCGATATGAATGTGTTTATGTAATTTTTTTAAAGAAAAAGGAGAGGTGATGTGTATGTAGCACTTTAAAAGATGTTGAGAAGTCGTATTTTAAAGAGTTTTGGTAATTTTAGTATTTTGTTATGAAAGAGAAATAATATTTGAACTGTATGATAACTAAGATTTTTGTTTTAAAGCCTTAAATTAGAATTATTACTTAAGAGGAGAAAGATTTTCTTTATTTGTGCGTTGTGGAATGAAATTTGTAGTAAAATGTAGATATAAGGGTGATTATGTAAAATGATTCGTGCATGATTATTGATATTTTATCTGTATACGGTAATTGATATTTAATATTTTAAGTATTTGAGGAATTTAAGTATTGATGTTTGTGTATAATTATTGATATTTGCTATTTTAAGTATTTGAGGAATTTAAGTATTGATGTTTGTGTATAATGATTGATATTTGCTATTTTAAGTGTTTGAGGAATTTAAACATTGATATTTTTGTGTATGATAATTAATGGTCTTAAAGTGTATCAGTTATTAATGATTTTGTGTTAATTGTAACTGCACAATTGGGACAATTGTATATCAGGTTGGCCGAACTGTTAACTTCCCTACTTAAAGCCCGCCTCTAGAGGGCGTTCATTTTGTAAAGGGAGATAGTGTGATGTCACACGATCCCCTCAGATGGGACCTGACCGAATCTCCGAGAGGAGCTGTTGTAAACGAGCGGTAGTAAGAAGAGTAAATTGTTGTTGTTATACAACCCGATGTGTTTTTTTTTTGTCTAAGGACAACCGTGAACTGAAATCTGAGGTGATGATTAGTTTTAGTAGTAGTTTTCTACATGATATAGATGATTTGTCAAATCTAATCTTAGCTCACATTCTGATTTGAAGACAGATTATTTCCATCGTTGAGCCAAATATAATGTATATATATAATATAATTACGCAATTTAATTGTATATGAAAAAGATGGAGCAATAATTACTACGGTAATCTCCAGTAGGTCACTAAATGGTAATTTGAAAAAAAAAAGAAGAAAAAAAAAATACTAATGTGGGAGTTTAGTTCTTGTATAGGAGCATAATTCAGCAATCAATAAGTGACTCTTGGGATGATTTGTAGAAGTTTATCCCGGAAAAGACGACAAAAATAGAGTTGTGAATGTCAAAACTTAACATGAATATATAAGAAGATCTATTTCTAAATTTTGTGCCTTAACCGTGAGAGAATGAACATTTTTTTGTATGAGTTTTTCCCTTTAATGTTGAAGTCATTAATATTTTTATGTTAATTCTTATTCATTTTTGAGAATTAGAGTTATTTGAGTATTTCCATCATTATTATTTTTTGTTTTATGTTTCATGAACAATGTTTTTTATATTTATTTTTCTGTTGTTTGTTCCTCAAGACAAAGTTCTTAGTCATACGTGAAACTTCCATGTATGTTACTTAATAATGTAAAGTGAGTATTTAGGTACATGAATTTGTTTTAAAAACACGTCAATTGGGGGAGGTATATTAGCGCTTGCTTGTGCATACGTCATGCCTCCTAGTGTTGTCAGTTGAGAAGCAAAACGTGTCTCGATAAGATGTGTAAAATAGACAAGTGAAAAGTTAGAGAGGTGAAATGTGGGATAGAGCCTCATTATTTAATGTTTTGAGCAAAGGATTTTTTGAGAAATAAACCTATTAATACAGTTCGATTATGTGTGGTAATAAGTCTAGGGACAAAGTTGTTTAGTGATTCTGAACGTTATAACCTATGGAAAAATAAGAGCAACATTTACTTCAAAAATAATTTAAATATGTTAGTTTTATTTTAATGTTGAACGGATTGCAAATAGTGAAAACAGAAATTGCAGTTGTATTCAGAAATAAGTAGAACACGTAAATAGAAAAATTTTGTTAATTTTTAATATATTTTTACAAAAATTTAATATAAAAAAGTTTTTGGCGGTGAATTTCGATATTATTCAAGAAACAGAAACTCTTATTAATAAGAATTTTAATTATGATCAGATCTCAGAATATTTCCCAAAGCAATGACAAATTTAAAAACCAAAATCAACTTTTTTCCAAGGGAAACAAGGCAGAATTCTTAACTGGTGATATTTCTTAAAACTCTGAAATATACTTTTGAGCTTAATAAACTTTTGGCTACCCGTAACTTCTAATATCCATTCTTTTCAAATATAAGATTGTAAATATAATTTCTCTTATTGACCGAAAGATTCAGTTGAAATTGACTGAAAATCCAAATACGTCGAAACTGAGAGCAATCTTTTACTTTGTCAATCTACAATACTGTTTTTGAAAATTTTGGAAGGTCTCGTGTCTTCTAATGAATGGACTGGTTCATAATTGAAATGTACAAGCGAATCTTTTTTAAATCTATAATTGAGCACTTAAAGAAATTGACAAAACTACAAAACGTAACAATTAACACAGAAATATTTTACGAATTTACAAGGCTATTATTCCGTCGTTGTCGTCAAATCTTGGTTCGTTCTAATTTTTTACATCGAGGCATACGGCATATGACCTCACTTACAGTAAGACATTCTACTGGATGATGTCAACAACAGTTCTTTACATCCTCCTCACTTTGGATTTTGGGGAAGAAAACTCAATAAATAAATCATTAGTAAATATTCAAAGCATGAATTAATATTCCAAATATTAATTATAATTAGTTTTACTTAATATAAACGTTACCAGAAATTTTACACAATTATGTAAGCTACTCAATTATAGAACAAATAAAACTCAATAAAGAAATATTTTCCTCAAATGTATATTAATAGATGCTCTTAGATGTATCAAAATTTATGTTTATAAACAATTTTGAAATTAATGATAAGATACAAAAATTTAAGAAACTATCATTTTAATTTTTTTTCAACCGAAGTAGAAAGTCTATTTAACGGTTTCACCATACGTCCAGATCGGACTCAAACAGAATTTTTCTGCTTGTCAGTCTTAATGGTTTAGGAATTTTCAATTTCTGTGTTGTTTGCTGGAACTAGTGCAGGATCCAACCTAGAATGTTCCTTTTCTTCTGTTAATGAATAACGCCACTGAATTGATCTCAGTAGATTGCCTTTAGATATTCTCACTTTTTCTAGTGATGGAATTCCATCTTTTCCAAGGAGGAGTTCTTACTCTTTCACTAAGGACCAAAACTGTTGCGTCTCTCACTCTTTTCTCAGTCTGTGATTAAAGACTCATTTCACGCAGGCGCTTGGAGTCTTACGTAACAATTAAATTTTTGTTTTCAGTCAGTATCTGTGAAAGAACGATGTAACATCGATTTAAAACCTGTTAATAGTTCCTTTTTAGAATTACATGTATTTGTGTGCAGTGTCATTTTAACATGAAAATAAATTAACAAGTTATTCCTTGCGGATTAATACTTTTGTAGAATCCTCCGACAGTGATTTTTTTTTCCCGTTAGCGTTCCCGGAATACAACTCTGTAGATCGGATGAGTAACCTTATGATTACTCTGTATTAGAATTTGTAGAGTTATGTTACTTTGAATTTATATGCAGTAAGGTTTAGTATAAGTTAAATTTATTTCTGCGGCAAAAAGAGTCTCCTTCTATCATCCTGTCCAATCAATATTTTGTCACTCTTCTTAATTATACCTTGTTTTTTTAATTGATGAAAAAGTAAACTAAAATATTCTCTTCTAAATCTTTCTTTAAAGTTTTTCTTTTATACGTTAAATAAATCTTAAATATCTTTTTAAATTGTTCGTTTTCTCAATTGGATCTAAATCAGGGGCTTCGTTAGGGTAAAGATCTTGTAGAAACATTGAAGGAGTCGGGGTTCTCAACTCTGGTTCACACATATTAGTGATCAATTATTCATAATCAGTTTAAAGTCACGAAGAGTCTGAAATTCTTCGTAGATTAAAGAGGAAAATCCCAAACTTTTCTTAAAAATCTTAAGGAATTTCAATTCATCATCCCCAAATCCTAACCACTATGGAGCGGAGAAGGAATTCAACTACCATCGAAATTTGTTAACTTCAAGTTCCTTTTGAATTTTATTCCATTCCATTATTTTTTTTTCAAAACTGCATTTAAAAAGGTAAATGTGGTACCGTTACCGGAATATAAAACAGATATTCTTCCTCTGCTAGCTATATATCGTCTAATGACTTGAATCAAAGGATTTGTGCTCAAAGATAATGCAAATTCTAAATGAATGGTCCTAATTACGATGTAGCAGAAGAGCACTATCAAAATACACTCTATGACATTGGGCTATTCGAAGTTTCTCACCACTTAACTTGGGGACTTTTAATTGAGATTGATTGCTTTGGCTAAACAACCTTTGCCCAACCAAAAATGAAACGTGATGCATAAAGTTATTATGTAAAGCAGTTAGAAATGAAGTGAAGTGGTTGAGTTAGGAAATATATAAACTCCGACTGAAAGTAGCTAGAGGGGCTGAAAGAGAGATTGAAGGAGTAGAGAGTTTGAAAGAGAGGCTGTAGGAGAAGTGAAGCTGAAGCTATAGATACACTGATTGAATTAAAGGGTTAGAGTAAAGATTGCTATAAGACGTATTAAATTTTTCACAAACTACTACTACTAATACTAGCTACTACTAATCTTCATCACCTCAGATTTCAGTTCACGGTTGTCCTTAGACAAAAAACACATCGGATTGTATAACAACAACAATATTTATTACATTACTTGCTACCGCTCGTTTACAACAGCTCCTCTCGGAGATTCGGTCAGGTCCCGTCTGAGAGGATCGTGTGACATCACACTCTCTCCCTTTACAAATGAACGCCCTCTAGAGGCAGGCTCTAAGTAGGGAAGTTAACAGACGTCACTTTGCTTTTATTCTCAACAGTTGATCCAGAGTCTGAGTTGCAGCCGAGGAAGGATTAGTGGTAAGAGTCTGTTAGATTACTATTGGGGGGTTGAACTAAGGTATTAGAAAGCTTACCCTGGAGAGTATAGCCATTTGTTGTCATAGTAAATATATGTTAATAAATTGCTTAAAGATTGTTTTAGTGTTCCTTTAATTATTTGTGTCATAGTGTTTAATAATTGAATCTAGTGATGGCACAAGATGACGTCCGGGTCGGGCGGGCATCACAACTCTATAACAAAAAAAAAAAAAAGGAGGAGTTGTCCGATGGAGACAAAAATTGGCGGATAGAAGCATTATTTACAGAATATAGAATGATTAAAATTTCAGAAATGTTGAATTATTTACTTCAAAGTTACGTAGTTACAAATTAACGAGCTCTATAAGGTGTTGACCCACCTCTAGCCAGGATGCAAGCTGCCACACGACGTGGCATAGAGTGATAAAGCTCCCTGATGGTCCCCTGCGTTATTTCTTGCCAAATTTGCTCCAATTGTCGGGCGAGGTCCTCAACATTCAATGGTAGATGCAGTTGTCTTCCCATCCTATCCCAGACATGCTCGATTGGAGAGAGATCTAGCTGGCCAAGGAAGTGTTTGACAAACTGTAAGACAGATCATAGCAACACGTGCCGTATGTGTTCTGGCATTATCTTGCTGAAAAATAAGGCCAGGGTACTGCAAAAGGAACAGTAGCAAAAAAGGTTTCAGAATGTCGTCGACGTATCGCTGTGCTGTAAATGTGCCTTTAATGACGACCAAAGGGGTCCGGTTATTAAGGGAATTGACATCCCAGATCCTGACTCCTGGTTGACTGCTTGTGTGGCGTGCAATAGGGAAAGCAGAATCGGCACGCTGTCCTGGGCGTCTCCAGACATGCCTTCGATGATCGTCAGGACACAGTTGGAAGCGGGAGTCACTAAATCCTATACGTTCCCAGTCAGCATCATTTCAACCTGATCGAGACAAGTACCACTGTAATATGGTTCGACAGTGTGCAAACGTGAGTGGCAGGTGGCGTAGCGATCGATACGAGTGTAGATTTCGCTCTATCAGCCGTCCCTGAATGGTCATGACGCCCCTCCCCCTTTGATTCATTTTATGTTTGATCGGACAGCCAAATTTCACAGACAACCTCCGTTTCTGTCCTCCAACACCATTCGCTCTTATCGGCCAATGTTCCGTTTAACGCACGTACATGCAGATATCGGACGTCAAACGGCTAGGCCCTAAATCCCCATATATATCTATGTCATGGTTCACAATTCCTCACAAAGGTGAATCAATAGTACCACTTCTGTGCAGAAGAATCAGGTGTTTATGAATGTAGATGACCCCCGATTTGGCTCATTTATTGCTTTGGAGCAGTAAACTTTTTATTACGCCTTTGATTGGGAAGTTGGGAAATACATAAGGGATTTCAATGCATAAGTCTCTGGCGAGGTTATTTATAGTCTACGTTACAGTGAAGCTGATCTGACAATCATTCTGTCCTCCCGATCTGCTGTGGCCCTAGGTTGACCGCTACCATCATGATGCTGAAATCTGCCATTTTCCGCCCATTCTTGCCAGCATCAGCTAATTCCGCATATCTTCAACCATATGACAAGCGATTCTCCGATTTGCCCAACCTGCCTCTTTCAATCCAATGATACGACCACTTTTAAACTCTGACAGTTGCTCGAAATGAGCTCAAATCCTGCAGCGAGGCATTTTTTCAGTCGTTGAAAGCTATCCTAAATTGCAATGCAACAGAAAATTTGACCATCAGACTGAGAATCGCTACTTATATACCAATGCTGAGTGCGCAGTTCCGATGCGTTGTAGCTTCGACTATTCATTCATAGGACACCAAATTTTAATAATTTGCATGTTCAGTCCAAATGTCTTCGCATTCGAAATTTCATCACAATCGGGCAACTCCTTCTTGGTGCATCGGTTTTTTTGTGTTATAGAGTGTATTTTCATTTGATTTAATTATTAAACGAACCGCTAGATCAATTCCAGTGACTTGAAAACTACTGATAGTTTCGTTCTATCCTAAGTAAGAAGGGATGCACTTCAAGATTTTTAATTTTCTTCTTCTTACAGATAATGTAGTCTCTTGTTAGAGTTCGGGTGATGCGTTTTCCCAATAGGGTCTAGTATCTCTCACTTAAAATTGTAAGAAGAATCATTATTCCTACATGTTTGTGAACTTAATGTTTTTGTTCTATAAATCTTCATACTACAGGTATTGAGTGATTTGACGACAGAATAAGTGGGAAAATAAAATCCGGGGACTCGTCTCCATTCATCTCAATCTAGTTTTGAACCTGAATAATCCATCATCTTTTCAGACTTACAGATTGATTTGTTTTCTTTCTAGATTCTTCATCAGCAAAATATTCGTTTTGTACAAAATGAAAAAGTATTTTTTGATGATCCAAAAGTTCTTCTTTCGTTATATGATAATGTTTTCTGAAATCTAAAGTTCTTGTTTTAAAGCGTACTTCTAAGCTAGTATTTTTACAATCTTTGAAAATTTTGAAATTCTTTCAGCTAACATAGATATAATAGAGTTAGATTCTATTTTGTTTGCAGATACAACCTAAGCGTCGTCTCTCCATTTCTATTTCTTTTTCTTTGACATTTATAACAGATTTAGGTCGTTTACCTTCAGAATATTTCTACCATTTCGGTTCTTGCCACCACATGTATTTCACTAGTTGTTTAGCTCCAAGACTTCTGAAAAGCAGGTCTGTCGAGTTATGTTCACCAGAAATGTGGAACCATCTTTCCAATGTAATGATTTTTCTGATTTCAATAATTCACTTATGGATAAATTCCGACCACATTTATTGTAATTTAATTCAGGCCGATAAGGAATCTGTCTAAAAAATATCAAAATCATCGCTTTTTAAAGCTACTTTAAGGATTCAAATAATCTGGTACCAATTGTAGCTACCATTAATTGAAGAGGTGGTATAATAGTTTTCTGAAGAGGAGTTATTCACGAGATTCAACTTGGAGAAGTTGGACTTTAATTTCTCCATCAAAAGATTCGCAGCAAAGAAAAATTAAAGCAGAATAAACTAACTGACTTACATACACAAAAGTATGCAATTTAACTGACACAGTGGCGTGACACCTAACCATCTGGAGATTTTTATATATTTCAGAGGATTTAATTTTTTAAACTGTCTTAGAAATTTTCTTTTGACTTTTTCATTTTCATCATTATCACAAGGTTCCTTAATTTTCCATGCAGTTTGGTGCAAAAGTTTAAGACATATCAATGCAGGTGAGATAAAAAATCTATTGGATCAAATACTTGACTGACAAGGGAAAGGATTTTAAAACGTTTTTCTGAATTTCACTTGGTGTGTGTGTGTCATCAAATTTTCGATCGTTAATTTAACCAACTTCCCATCAAGCTAGAACTCTGAAACCTTGGGAATCGTTCTCACTCGCCTAACAATGCGATATTTAGACATTTGCGACAAGTTTTAGCTAGTATTTTCTTCAATAATGCAGTTTATCCCAACCACTTGGCGCGATTTCAAAAATTGGAACCAAACTTGGCGATTTTTTTTGTTTGGCTGAACGTTAAGTCCGTAAAACGGACCAGGGTAGCCACATTTGGCAAAATACTGCCAAATAATTCTTATCGCCAAGAGTGATTGGGTTAAACTGCATTCCAACCATTTTATTTACCGGATGAATTAATTAATTTTAGTTACTTTTAACGTTTTTATGTATTTCACTTGGTGTGTATTTCTGTTTGTGTGTGTGTATCAGTGTGCCATCAAATTTTCTATCGTTAAATTAACCAACTTCCCATCAAGCTAGAGCTCTGAAATTTCGGGAACCGTTCTTACTTGCCTAACAATGCAATATTTAGATATTTGTGACCAGTTTTAACTAATATTTCAATAATTTTTCTTAATAAATTTTGCCACTATATAAAAACGTTGGTTTTTATCTCGAATTATTTCTTATAGCTTACTTTTTCTGTATTGTCAAGTTTTAAGGATCCAGAATTAAATTTCTAAATGCTCTAACCCTAACATAAGTGACTTAGAGTTTTCTGGGCAAAAGGAAATTGTAGTATTTTCCCACAAACCCTGAGATTAAATCTTCTCTCTTTCATTATTTGAGTAGCTATATTGTTAAAGAGGTTTAATTTAGACCAGCTCTGAACACTTGCAACACAATTATCAAAGTAAAATTATCGCGCAGTTTCTCATATAAATCATCAGAGTATTAAAGTTCAATGAATATTTAGATAAATGGTATTTGATGACTTCCATTTACAAAAAGAGGCTATTTGTTATACCAGAAACCCCACACGTATGTCGATACGTCTTAATGTTTCCTTTGCCATCATGCCAAAGAATGGCAAGAAATTGCGATCTTTTTCATTCAAAGATATTTGTAAAAATGCTCTTCTGATGTCAGATATTACACCATTTTCCTTCATTCGGAATCTTATGACAATAGAGGGAATAGTTTCAATTAAGTTAATCCCAATCTCTAAGCGATCATTTATAGAAAGGTGACTTACAATCCTCAATGAAGCATTGATGATGAGTCTAATCTTCATTGAAGAAGTTACTAAAACTTCTTTAGTTACTGGGCGATGGAAGTCGTAATGAGTGTCAGTTGGTAATAAGTCTTCAATCGGAACATTTTTCACGCTCTTCATCCTTCAACCATTCTCCAAAAACAGCATGGGAGTTTTTCTTTATATCCGAATTTCTCCAATTTTGGTGGTATTTTTCTATCGTATTCAAAGACAGTTCATAATTGTCTAGCAAAGCAGCATGATCCCTATTCCAAGGCATGCAAACGTGCAAATAAACTTCTCCCTTTTGTTGAAAATTTTCTTTAAAATGAATAATAATATCTTGGATCGTCTCTTCTTTAGTACTAGGCGTGTTTTTTTAGGTAAGCATCGTTTTTAAAAATGGCAGATGCAGCGCTACTATTCCATGCAGATGCACTGAGTACCTTTTGGTTAGTCTCTGACGCTAGCACCGAATCATTCAACCGTACATACATTTGTTTGTGCACATTTAAAATACCTCATACAATTGAAAACGTCGCCAAATGTGAAATACGCGCTGTAATTCGTTTCCTGTAAGCAAAAGGTATTAAAACTGCCAAAATTCACCAGTAGATGAATGAAGTGCGTAGAAAAAATACTATGAGCAAGGGAATGGTACGAAAATGAATGATAGCATTTAAAGACGACCGTATTACGAGTTATGTTCATGAAGAGGATTACAGTGGATGACCTTCAGTTATTACTGAAGACATAGCGCAGAAAGCTGATACGAAATTTCGAAAAAACAAATATGTTATGATTTTGTCTTCATCTAATGAGATTCCTCAACAATTCTCGGTCTTTTTTGGGGAAATTGTGGCAGAGTACTTAAATTATTGGAAGTTGCGCTCATGATGGGTACTGAAAATGCTGACTGAGGTGCAAAAAAAAAAAAAAAAAACCGGATTGGCTGTACTTTGATTTACCCAATGATAAAGTAATGAGTTCTTAAGCCAGGTTGTCACTGACGACGAGATATGATTGACTCACGTGACTTTCTAATAACAAACGGTAATTAAAAAACACTCTGATATTTTGTTCAACTGAATTCCAAATACCTAAAAGCTGTAAGTCCCACAGAGTTTAAACAAGTAAGTGTTCTTGAGATAACATATTCAATACAGTCATATTTACATCATGACAAGTTCCATACTCAGGAATTCTACTCATTAAAGTCTACCATAGTTTAGTCTCCGTGCCAACCAAACCGATTTTCAGATGTTCTTGTCTACTTTTAAACAGTTTTCCAACAACATCTGCACCAGATGTTTTCCCGGAGCAGTCAAATGTATATATTCATTTACTTTCCAGCTCATGTAACCAGAAACCACTATATATCACTGCAAACTATTATATACAAGGAATATCGTTACTTATAACATCTTGATATAAAACACATAATTATAACAGTGGCAATTGTTTCATCAGTACTACTGAAACAAATTTTGAAGCACTTATATTTATTTAACTGAGTTTTTGTTTCACCAAATAAAAAATGGCTGAATTTTGCTTCCTTTTATACATTAAGTCTCTATTCTCTTAAACTAGGTTTTAACATGTATAATTTTTGTGATCTTGTATCCAAAATAATTCTTACTTTCCGATCGGAATTTTTACTTTTAATATTTACCACACCGAAGTTTGCAAAATAGCTTCATTTGTTCCACGTGAATGCTGAGAATAAACTATGTTTTTTTAAAGTTATCATCTATTTGCTTTGGAGCTTCGTAATATTTATTGCATTCAGGCTTAGTGTACATAAATTTTAAATGTCTTTTTGAACAAATCAGAAATGTTTAATATAAGATAGGCAAATGTTCAAAATATTTCCTTGAACTAGCATATTCGGCATTAATGTTTCTTATTTATTATTGCTAGCTTTTCATCCATTTGAATAAAAAATTCTTTCTTACAAAAGCGTGTCTCGTGATTATGTTCACAAAAAATGAAATCGCATTATTTTTATGACTTATCAAATACGATGCCGTTGGAATAACATATTTCGGATTTTTGGAAAAGTCCAATTTCTTTCTTTCCTAAGAAATGGAATAAATGTCAGCTCAAGTCAATTTTATTTTTTCTTCCAACTGAACTCTATTTTTAAGAGTTGAATTATCGCGTCAATATCTCAAACTTTTTGCTCAATTTCCATGCTTTTCTTTTGCCTTTTAAATGATCGTAATACGTGAACAAGCAACGAACTTTCCATAAAAGGGTGCAAAATTACTCCGCTTTAATCTTTCACAAATACGACTTTAATTTCTACCAAATATTACACATCGTCTTAAAATGAAGGGCTCGATGTCAAAACTCAGGAAAAATGGCGAATACACAGGACATACTTTGATAATTTCACACTAGATAACCACATAATAACATGTCAATTGAAAAGTCCCCGGCCTACCATAGTAAAACCCACTTTTTTTGGCAAAATTAGTTTTTTTTATTCAACATAATTCCCCTTCACGGGTGATACACTGATTATAACGACCCTCCAACTTTTCGATACCATTTTTGTAGTATGATTTGTCCTTTGCTTCAAAATAGGCCTCAGTTTCGGCGATCACTTCTTCACTCGACGAAAATTTCTTCCCAGCGAGTATTCTTTTGAGATCTGAGAACAGGAAATAGTCGCTGGGGGCCAGATCTGGAGAATACGGTGGATGAGGAAGCAATTCGAAGCCCAATTCATGGATTTTTGCCATCGTTTTCACTGATTTGTGACACGGTGCATTGTCTTAGTGAAGCATCACTTTCTTTTTCTTCAAATGCGGCCCTTTTTCGGCGATTTTGTCCTTCAAACGGTCCAATAACGCTATGTAATTGTCGCTGTTGATGGTCCTTCCTTTTTCAAGGCAGTCAATGAAAATTATTCCACGTGCATCCCAAAATACAGACGCCATAACCTAGCCAGCCGACTGTTGCGTTTTCCCACGCTTTGGAGCGGGTTCATCATGTGCAGTCCACTCGGATGACTCTCGATTGGACTTCGGAGTGAAATGATGGAGCCATGTTTCATCCATTGTTACATATCGACGCAAAAACTCGGCTTTATTACGCTTGGTCATCTTCAAACACTGCTCCGAATCATCAACTCGTCGTTGTTTTTGGTCAAAAGTGAGCTCGCTTGTGAAAGTGAGTGAAAAACATATGGATTTAATTCTAGTAGCGCCATCTATGTGTCAGTCCGGGGACTTTTCAATTGACCTGTTAGAGCCAAACAGAACTGACTAAAATCTCTGTTCTCGCCTTTCCAGCATACACTGCGTCGCCACCGTTAATCACTTTGCATAAGACATCAGGCAACTCGCTGACAGGCAAAAGAAAATATTATATACGGTGAGAGTCCTCATTTCTGATAACCTCCCTTCTAGAGTTTATTGAAGGTAAACTCAATAACTAATCACAAACTTTAAAAATATTCAATGAATCGATGCATAATAAGCACTAAAATAATAGTTATCTATCAAAATATAAAAATCTA
Organism: Nephila pilipes; assembly: GCA_019974015.1. Classification (NCBI taxonomy): domain Eukaryota; kingdom Metazoa; phylum Arthropoda; class Arachnida; order Araneae; family Nephilidae; genus Nephila; species Nephila pilipes. The sequence continues at coordinate 321,588 of BMAW01097065.1, read as the reverse complement.
AACTTCAAAATGTTCAATCGTAATACAGTCTATCAGGGACAGTCACTTTTTTTCCACATTTTGTACAAAGTACTCGTACTGGTTCACAAGGTTTGTCAGCATCTAAATGAAACAGTCTTTGTATTGGTGCTAACAATTCACCAAACTGAGTCTTTATGCGTACTACTATGTTTCGGCCGTCTTTTCTGGGAATCAATTCCAATACTCGAGTCAATGGTCAGTAGATATATTTGTTATCGTCACTATCCAAAAGCGCAATATCCCCAACAATTAGGATTTTGACTTGCGCTTGATGTAAAGTCTTTTGTTGTAACAGACCAAGGTATTCTACACGGAATCTTTCAAAAAGAGGGCTTGTCGCTTGCTGTCTGTATTGATTCTCTTATTCATCTCTTGAGTGTCAATTGCGCCCATATCTTAAACAACTGAATACCTTGTTTCCAGTAAGAACATAGCTGGTATCAATGGGGTCAAACTATCTGTCTTCTGTTACGTATGTTAAAGGTCTCGTATTTATTATTCGTTCACAACCGCAAGGAAAGGTGATAACTTTTACAAAAGTTAGTGAGGCTCTCCCTAGAACTTTTCTCAAAATTTTCAACATTGTTTCTTTTCAACATTCGGATCAGACATTCCCACCAACCTCCCCTCCAGGCTGCTGTAGGAGGGTTAAATTTCCAATAAATTCTGAGGAGAATTGCAGCGGAAAAAATTCGATTCCAGTCTATTCCGCGAAAGCCTTACCTGCCCCTACAAAATTCATACCATTGTCGGAGTAGATCTTCGTTGGCCTTCTTCTGTGTATAAAAAGCCTCAATGACTAGAGAAATGCCTCGGTAGACAAGGATATAATCATTTCGTGATGCATCGCTCGGTATACAGCCCAAGTGTACAGTATAACTCATGTCTTCTGTTTATTCCGTAATTACAAAGGGCCTTAGATATACTCCAACTACTTGAAATACTGCTGCGTCTTGGACAATTTCTGGAGGTTATGCAACTGGTATCGTCTCCATTTTCCGAACACTGAATCACTAGCATCACGCACATCGTTCAACACTGTCCAAATGGTTTCTATGGCTTTTAGGATTCAATATTTCTCCCTCAGGTGTGTCATCAACAGGGAAACTCCCGCGAGCAATAATTCTTGATGTTTCCAGGAAATCAATAAATGAACAACATGATGATTTCATGGCAAAAGTACCAGGTATTCGAAATCTTCTGTATCTTATCGATACATGACTTGCGTTTTTACTCTAATTATTCCAAACACATCGACAACTGGTCTAAGGGATAGGATTTTATCTTCATTATATTTATCAGATGCTTCTTTTTGAATCAAAGAAATAAAAACTCTTTCGGAATTCTCCATTTCATGGCGTGTGAGATCAAATTCTTTAAGGACATTTTACTTCATAGAATTGTTGATGAATCTTTATACCCAAACTATAAGCCGTATTATTTTTTTTAATGAAGAGACATATATGTAATACCACCCATCAGGCTCTGTATTTTTAGCTGTCACTGCTGTCTTACGTAATTCAGGGTTTATTTCTAATTCATCAAGTGAGTCGTTACTCTGTGGCCAACTTGATTCTGATTCTCTAAGCTATGTTGGTCCCTCCCACCATTCCAGCTTCAAAAACTGCTCAGGAGAACATTCTCTTGATGGGAGGTTAGGCGCATTTAATTTTCCCGTAACGCAATGCAATTTATGTACATGCGTCAAAATTCTTACTTCTTGCACTCCCTTATAGACGAATGTACCCAAATTAAGATCACGTCTTGACCAACTCAGAGATATCATCGAGTAGCTCCAATAAAAAATATTTGCATTCTAAAGCCATATATTACCGACAATTTTACTTCCGTATCTGGCTCCAGTACAACATGCCAAAAATTCCAAACGAGTTATAGAAATATTCTCTAATAAGATGAGATTCGATAAAATAATTTACACTAATCACCTGTTTTGACTCGCAGAAAGACGCAAGTGGCATATTCGTACTTGGACGCATTACAAAACACATGAAGACAATACTATCTTTTTACCTAAGGGAACTAAATTAATCAATCTAAGCATCTGAACACAAGACATTAAATGCATCTCTTTTTTCCAGTTTAAAAATTGTTTTTAAGACGTTCAGGAAGATCGTCATGCCACTTTAATTTTAACTTCTAGCATTCTTAAAGAATCAATTTTGGAAGCTTTGTCACAGAAGAAGTGAATTCGATGGGATCAAAAACATTATGTCCAGATAAGGGAAGAGCCCGTTTAGTTGCTATAATTTACCCTTTCCCATACGAATCAGTTTTTTTCATATCATATCTCCTTTAAAGTCCTACTTTAGTCCCAAGACAGCTACAGAATCGTTAGATTCCAAGTAATCTGTTTCCACCCGACAATTGTTCCCTCTCGAAGGTTGAATTTTTTTAATGACAGTAGTGATCTAGACTCCAAAATAAATTTATTCATATCTTCAACTGTACCAAAACTATACAAACACACTTATCGATATAAATTTATTCCTTTAAAATATTGGCTGTAGCTGAAAAATGTTTAGTAGAATCGTCTATGTGGTGGTTAAGTGCTGCAGCAAATAAGAAAGGATTTCAGTTAACACCAAAAACTTCACGATTATGCCTGTAAATCTCAGCATCTCCTCCTTTATTTTCTCACAAAAATCTCAGACAATCCTGATCTACCTCTTTTATTTTAATCTGTAAGAATACCTTCTCTATGTCAGAAATTAGTTCTATAGGGTGTTTTCGAAAACGATTCAATAGGGATAGTATTGATTCTATCAGGTTGGGATCCTTATCTAAACAATCATTTAAAGAGGGGTGCACCTTGATATGGGCCGAGGTAACAAAAACTGGTTTTTACTTTACCCTCGATTCTTTGAATACAAGTCTATGGGAAAGGTAATGAATCTATGAATTCTTATCTCTCGTCATTTATTCTATCCTCTACCCATGAATCGAATACCTTTTATAATCCTCTGTCTTATTTTGATCTTTCAATTTCCTGCAAGTACTAACGAGACGCTTTTCAGCTCAAGTCCCGTTTTTTGTGAGACAAGAATTGTTTAAAACCGAAGGTAATGTAACTTCATAACTTCCCTCCGGAACCCTATTAACTATGTCCTTAAGGAAACACATCATCTGCTTATGTTCCTCAGATTTTGTTTTAGACTTTAAGAATTAGTAATATCTAAAACATCTAATTCCCACAAATTAGACGTAGAGCTTTAATTTAATAATAATGATACAGCCGTTTGCGAATCCCTGTCATCAGATTTGTTTTCTGGAATTCTACCCATTAATATCCAACCTAAGTGGGTCTGTACGGTAACCGGACCAGATTTCAGAATTTTAATATTCCCAATCAACAGTTTTCCCGCAACATCGGCTCCCATCAACAATTTAATATCATTCCCGATTTCAAAGGAATTAATTTCCAAATCAGTATCTCTTATGCCAAAATTATTTTAGTTCAGATAACTGATAATTTTAATTCAGTTTAGGATCTTTAGGTATTCTTCTCACATTTGAACAGATAATAACCTCATTCAAACAAAAAAAACTGACTATTACATTATTATTAACATTACTTTAATTTACTGTATACAAGTGATGAAAAGTTTTTTTTTTTTGTTTCAACACTCTCAAATAACTTATGAATTAATCTCGATTCCTTACAACTATAATATCTTAAAAATGTGATAATATCTTTCGTTAAATATTTTTCTGAGCAAGAATAAATGATAGCTCCCATCATCTACCCCCTGATACCATCTTTGATAAGCACAATTATCGTCTATAACAGAGTGTTAGAACTTTTAATCTGACTGCTTAAAATATTATCTGAACTCTCTGCTACTGGTTTCTTATTTTCTGACACCAAATTATTGATTTATTATTTTGGTATAGAATTTTTTGCTAAATGCCTTTCATTGTATGTCTATATTTTAAAAGAAATATGATTTCTTCTTGAACAAAGCATATATTCCCTTTTTAATACAATATTTTTCTCTTTGTAAGAATGGATTTTAAGTCATTCTTACCTGTATTCACCTTCTTCTGCTCCCTTTTAATGCGTAATTTCATTGACTGAATCAAACTTATTAGCATTTGTTAAAAAATTTCGCTACTATGAATGTTCATAGCCAAACTTAAACAATCCAACTTCGGGGAGTCGATGCTGCAGCATTTAAAACTGTTTTTCATAATTAACAACGCGGTTGTTAGTTCCAAAATCACCAATTGTTTTGGAAAGTTATTCAAAACTCGTTTTGTTTTCAAATGTATTGTTAAACCTTTTTTTTTCGACATTTTTCAAACAAAATAAATTCATTTTCAAATTTTTTTTCGTTCGTTAAATTATTTAAATAAGTAATATGCGTTTTTTCTAATGCATCAATTTTTTGTTTGAATAAACAGATGTCCAATTCAATTTCATCATCAGTTCCATTTACATCATTCATAAATTCATTACGTCTCTATAAATGAGGCACGTTGAGCAGTTTTGTTTCTTTTTATAACCTGTCTTTACTATCAAACTGTATGAAATATTTTAAAATTAATCTTCAAATTGCATTATACATCAAGCATTGTATACGATGATTTCAAAATAGAATCAAATTCATTCATCTTCTAAGTATTCTCCTCAACATGGAACAAACGAGTCGTCCATCTGGCGGCGACAGAAATCTATGAATGAAACTGATCGTACGTAAGACTTATTAAGGAATCTCTTGTAAATCTACACTGTTAGTCATTAAAATTGCAACACCAGTAAGGAATGACCTGACAAACGTCAAAATCACATGAAAGGAAGAAGAGGTTGAGATATGCAAATGATTAGTATTTCAGTGCATTTAGACGACGCAGACATCTGAAGTACTGCATAAAAGAAAAGTTCTGTAGCAGAATTCTCTCTCGGAAAGCGATTTGTAAGGTAGAAATTTGCTCAGAATATCGTGTTATGCCTCGAATAAGAAGAAATGCTTACCAGCATGTGTCGGAATTCGATAGAAGCAGGATCTTTTCCTATAGAGAGTGTGGATTATCATTCCATATTGTCGTCGTACTGGTCGAAATCCAACCACTGGCATGCCAATATGGAATCAATGGGTTGCTGAGGGTCAAATTGAACGGCATGTAGGGTCTCCACATCCTCCCATGACTAACACCAGAGAGAAATGATATATAGTGGGGTCGACCCTTCAAAACCATACAACCACATCACGGACCATTTGTCAGGAAATGGGCATGTTTGCAGTACGCCCAGTACCCGCTAGTTCGGAGTAACGAAGTTTGCAGCAGCGTAGACTATTTGCACGGCAAACATTACTTCGGCTTCCCTTGACAATGCAGCACACACACAGAGAGAGACGGCTACTCTGGTGTGGCGAACGACACTGGAGTGGTACAATGTCGTCTTTTCAGACGAGTCCCGGTTCTGCGTGCAGTATTCCAATGGCCGTATACGTGTCTGAAGCTTCGAGGAGACCACTAGTCGCCTGCTTGCATTCGATATAGGAACCCTGCATCTGGTGTAATGGTTAGGGCAGTCATTAGGTAGACGAAACTCACATCTCTATTTAGGGTGGAAGCTAATTTAAATGCAGATCGGTACATTTCTAACATCTTACGTCCATTAATTAAGCCCGATCTTTGAGGAGCGCCAAACGCCACCTTCCAACAAGGTAAGATAAGACCACACGTTGCACGTCGTGTTCTGACCTTCCTCGATACGCAGGGCATTCGATTGTTGGCCTGGCCTGCACAATCTCCAGACCCGTCACCCATTGAATACATCCGATCTTGGTTTGCTGAGTGACTGGCCCACCACCATTATGCAGCTAATACGGTTGATGAAGTGTGGCATAGACTTCAAGCAGCATGGAATGAATTGGCAAGTTTCTGTCATCCAAGCTCAGTTCGACTCCATGCCTAACCGGGTAAGGGCCGTTTTAGCTGCCAGGGGTGACAGTTGTTTTTACTAATTTCGTAACCCCTATAAACAGCTTGCAAATTAAATCATTTTGTCTTCATGCTATACTGTTTACGTACAATAAATATCTTTTTGTATTTACTTTCCTTCTTTGTGATGCAATTTCAATGGCCAGCAGTGTATATTTGAATGCTTTATGATAGTAACAAAACCATACAGCGTAACAATTGTCGCAAAAATATTTTACATATTTACAAACCAAATATTCCCAAGGCTATCATTCTATCGTTATCTCTGTTCGTTCTAATTGTTTTACATCGAGTCGCGTAACATGACGTGGAAATCCCTTAGCTACACAACCATTTTCTCTATTTAAATATTTTTTTTTTAACATTTTTAGAATAGTAGAAATAATTATTTAGAGTATAACATACACTATATTTAAAATGAAAACAGTGAATTGTTTCACTATTTTGAAAATTCTTTGTTATCCTCTAATAATATAATCTCATTGTTCATTTTTAAAAATGATATACCATAAATGGGTATTTTACACTGAGTATAGAAATAATTGACAGTTATCCCTGGGAAACATCCATAAATGTTTTGTGCATTTACAGATTCTGTCATTTCTCTAACTTGAGGAACAATAAATTTCATCTGTTATTTCTAAAGAATCAAAAGTCATCTAAATCCAATTTCTCATTTATTAACGTCGCACTAGAAGCAAAAAGAGAGCTACTGGCGACGGACCTCGTAATTTGGAACCACGGTCAAGTGACAAGGACGACACCTGAGCTGGCACCCCCTCTCCCAACATCCACACCACGTCAACGGGAGGACTTTAGGCCCCCGACAGATTTAACGTGCATCAGCCCCAGCTACACGGCGGCCAAGGATCGAACTGAACGAAAACCGCCGGCCACGAATCCGAAACCATGACCACTAGGCTACCGCGGCCTCTCTTTATTTTAAGAGAAATATTTATGCTGAATTCATCTCGCCACCTATGATTATAAAAAGGTCTTTATCCGAAAACTATACATAAGTATTTTGTGATTTTAGAACTAAAAGGATGATTAATATATGTGTTGATTTGTTCTATTATATAAATCTAATTGAAAAATCGACTAATTATATAAATCTAATTGTAACAATTGTTTTTCAGCCGCTAAGTGGTAAATATTTCGAGACACCCATTTCATTTTTTAAAAATCTTTTATCAACAAATTTTTATATAGCACACACACAGTCACGAAAAAAATCAGGCTGACTGCGGGCGAGAATCAAAGTATCAGCTTCCGCTGATAGATAGCAGGAAGTCATAACCCCCGTCACTGTGGAATACAGATTAATATACATTCTAAGAAATAAATAAAATATAAAAAAAGTATTCGGACTATTATCACACACTACCTATTCGGACATACTACCTTGCAAATGCTCTCTCTATCTTATAATAATTTGTAATTAGATTTGTTTCATTTCATTAGCTTGAAATTTCCAATTTTTACCGAGTTCTAGTACTTTGTCAACTGTAAGTCATTTCCTGCTTCCTTCGCTAATTTTAAGCTGCATTTTCTCTCTATCCAATGGATCGTTTGTTACTTTTCCTTACTGAATTGTTTGCGACTCAAAATAAATCGGACGCTTTCAGCAATTTGGTGGACATTTCTACTCGAATAAATTTCTCAATAGAAAAGACGAGAAATCTTTGATATCTAGGAGAAAGTATTAAAAAGCTTTTGGAACTGAAATTTCTAAATTTCCACTGGATCATTTTCTAGAACTACCAGATACGCTGTGAGTTAATGGCATTTCAATAAAATTAAATTCATTAAAATAATTTTAATAGACCTAAAATTAGAATAGTTTCAATAAGTAATACAAATTTTATTTTTCAAAAAATATTAAAATCAAAATGTTTAAGAAATAATTGAATTATTTTAAGATTTTTAATTAATTTTTATTAACTTTTAATATAAATATATAATAATCTTAAAAAGGGTTCATGAAAAAAAATAATTTTCAATAAATTTTAACTCTTCCTGTAGTCACTCACTTAAAAAGTGAAACCTGTGCACAGCTTTTCTAGACTGAATTCGGCGAGCAAATAAAATGCGGAAATTGCTATCTGCACATGAAAACAGATTTCTTTAAAAGCATCTCGCTCTAAAATTCATGCAAAATCTAAATTTTCTAATTTGGAGAGAAAACACCAGTGTAATTTATATAAGAACTAAAACAGAACTCCCCAAAAAAAAAAAGGACCGAGGAAGGCTCCTTAACCTGGTCTATGCCATGAGAATTCAATTTTATGTACAAATACTTTTTTTTTAAATACCTAAAATTAATACTTATTTCTTTTTGCTTAATTTGTTAAGTTTTCATTAATTTTATTAACAGTCTCTTTATATTAAATTTTAAATATTTATTAAAAAAAAGGCGAATATTATATATAGGCATTTTTTTTCGTATATGTAAGGTAAAATATATATATAAAATTTTTAAATATATTATTAAGTCATAAAAAAAGAGCATATTAAGGAAAATTTATCAGAATGGATCGAAAATTGGTAGATGATATGTATATATACACCGGTATCAAAAAGTCAAGCATAATTCATATGAGAAAAAATGTGTGTAAATGTAGGCGAATTTATTCGAAATAACTTAAAGAATGTTCAAATCCGGACGATCACAAAAAGAAATATATCAAATTCTGAATGTGTGACCTGAAGTTTGTGGCAGAAGCTTCAAAAAACATGACATGTTAACTAATGACTACTACCAGGTTGGTTAAGAGTCATTCACCAAGACCGATACTTGGCAATAATTGCGCGACGTCAGAGGGACAGTTGTGCCAGAGTACTGGGTTCATAACTCCCAGATGCCACAAAAGTATGAATTTCCAGATAAACTGTTTACAGAAAACTCAATCATGTTGATTCCTATGCCAGACGAACATCAGTTGGCATTCTTCTCACAGTGATTTTCATCGGCTTACGATATTGAATTCTTATCCACTTGGAAAGAAATTGTTTTTTGACAAGGAATGATGTGGGTAGGTATCATGCAGGATGGAAAATACACCTCCATATCTTTGAGCTGTGGTCAATCCTGACTTCATATTTATGGTCGATGACACGTCTTGACACCATGCAAGTCTCATGGATGACTTCCCTGAAGCAGAAAATATTCAGTGTATGCCATGGCCTGTTCACTCATCTAATTTGAATTCTATAGTGCATGCGTGGAGTATTTCAAGAAACAGCTTGCAGTCCTTCCACACCCACTAAATACCATTCCAGACAGTAAAGAGAACTCTGACATTTGGAACTCTTTGAGCCCGCAACTCAGACACGTATGGGAAATCGTATACCTGACCGCAAGAGATATCAACTTGAAATTTTTAACTCATGCTATTAATAAAAGTGTAGTTCAAATTAAGAATAATATGAATCTTAGTTTTTGAAAAGAGAAACAAATTACTGAAGAGACCAGGAAAATTTATTCTCCAATAATTTGAAAATAAAATACTTTTATTTTTAAAAAGAATGAATTTCATAAAGTAGCACCACTTTTTAAATGGGCACCTTTAGTAACTCATGGGTGAGGGAGCTCTGTACATAACTAAATATTTGAGAATGGGGGGGGGGGAATCATATATTATTCTTCCCTTGAACAGTGTTCAATATATGAATTATCAAAATGTTTTTCTTTCAAGTCACTGAGTATTACAGTTCATCTAGTGTATTTCTTTCTAAGCATGTTTAACAATTCTACAAACTGTTTAAGCCGATCTGTATTAGAGGTAGAGTTTATCTTTCAGGCAATAAAAATAGATAACTTAAATCTTTAGACCAATATAATTAACAATTCATAAAAAGACCATAATTATCTAAATCATATTAATGTTACAACTACCAGATTTTACATTTTATTCCCAAACCTTTCAAATCAGTGCATTTGTCTTGCAGATATATATATAAAACCATTCAGAACTATTTTTAGAACAGACTTTACTGTATGAATTGTAATTTTACCTCAGTTCCGTTTTATCGTATAATACAAAGGTGGAGATGGCCTGGAAATTTTGAACAAATGAAGATACTTCATATAGTACCCTCCCTTCTTCCTAATTTCAAAACATAATCAGACTTTGAAGTTATGCTCCCTTAAACATTTAGAAGCCGTCATTAAATTCACAATATAAGTCTTAAGTGGAGTCAGAGATTTGACATCAATGCCAAGAAGTTGTAACTTTTGACTGCCTTAATTATATTTTAGACCAGTAGTAAAATAAGACTAATATGCACATATTTAATTATTTAATCTGACTGCACTGCACATATTAAGCATTTATACTGATTAAATTGTAATTTAAAAAGTATGCTTTGCAGTTTAGGTACTATTGTTACATTGAATTACTACTACTCCAGTTACTAACTCTACAATTTCTGTGAGATTTGTACAAAAGATAATTTAATTAACAAGAATTTTGAAACTACATAACATATAGATTTATTTGAAAATGTTGAGATTTCCCAACTATGAAACGTTAAGAAATTTATTCCAGTAACTTGACGTAACTATAAAAAATTGCACAATATGGCGATGTTATTTAAGGAACCAATATACAGTTTTAAATGTTATTGCAACTTAATATAATGAAATGGAAAGAAGGTTCATCAAGGAAGACTTGCGCATAAATGTTTCTTTTCCACCCCCTTTCATTTAATTTAGAACGGCACAAATAACTTAAAGAATGTGTACAATCAGATAAATGATTCACTGATATATTGTACTGCAATTTTCATATTTGATCAATAATTTTAAAAAATATTCTTTTAAATAATGTAATACCTTTACCAATTCAAATTAATAATCACATTTGTTTTATTTACAAAAAGAAAGAGCTAATAGCTTGTTTTTATATTAAAACATTTATGTAAAATGTATTGCAATAATGATTGTCAAGAAATTTCAACAGCTCTCATTTCATAGGTCAATGGATTCAGTTTTCTAAGGAAGGGGGAATCTTATATCATATAGGTTGGCAATGTTGAAACTGTTTGATAAACATTTCATAAAAATTGCTTTATTTCAATTATCTTATTGCCCATAATTTCTTAAAATAAGTCTTTCAAATTAAATATAAAAAAATATAACAAATAAGCTTTCAAAATAATTTAAAACATAGCAGCATTCTATTAATACAAAAGAATATCACTTGATAACCACACATAAGATTACCTTAGTTTCCTGAACACAAATATATTTCCCCTAATTTCTATTAATTGTGCAATAAAGAACATTACTATTAAAATTAAACTTAAAATTGTGTATATCATATTTAAAAAAAAATGTGAGAAATGTACAATGTATGTTTTTAAAGAAATACAGACTAAAAATAGAGGAATATTTTTAAAACATAGTAAGTTACATAAAATTTCACAAATATATCTACAAATGGTTTTACATAAGTCATAAAACTGTGCAGTTTTAACAGTATCCCCACTAATCTCTTCCTTAAAGCTCTGATGTGGGTGAAATAAAAGTAAATAAACACTGTCAGCTTAAGTAATATATATAAAAAAAAGTTTCAATATTAGGGAAATAAAAGAAAAGAGAGCAAGGGCAGACAAAATCCATCTCAATACATGTAATTAACACACTGAGAGATCATGTTCACAATTAAATTACAAATTCATTTTTTCCCAAGTACCTTTTCAAGGTTGCCTTTTTAAGACAGACATTTAGAACATTTTTAAAAATTGTCACAAGCAGACAAGAATTCTAAAACTCTTCAAAAGAAAAGCATTCATAATATTTTAATATCTCTACAATAATAATAATAAAATAATTAGGAACATATAACAAATTATCAATGAATATAACTTCTGGTTTTTCTTCAACCAGAATAATTTTTAAAAAATAGTCCTTACACAAGAACAAAGTAACAAATTAAACCTCTTCCAATCGAAAAACTTAAATAATAACTACACACTAAATGAATAATACATAACTCAAAAAATACACCGGGATTCATTTCTAAAGCTACAGGTTAACACAGAATTACACTGAGTCTATCCAAATAGACACTTCAACATCTGCCCTTGCACAAAGCAAGAAATTTAGCCTTCAGATTTAAAGAAACAATAGATAATTTTAACAAAACAAATCTATAGTGCTGCACTAACATTTATTTTACAACAATATAACAAACAAATAACTAACGTCTCAAATTCTCTAGATGCGCATATATTACCGGGTGCAAGAACCCAGTAAATTATTTTAGAGTGGCAGTGTGATTGCTATGTTACCCCATAAAATAATTCCAAAAAGTGTTCCATTTCAAGAAAGGACACAGATAACATAACGACGAAGAGGGGGGCCCCACACAACTTTTGTCCAAAATATTTTTAAAACTTAAAATACACAGCATGGTATTTGAATTAACATTAAAGATTTTTATATTTTTTATGAAAAACAGCAGCCTGGCAGTAACTGCTAATAGAAAAGTATAGCTAGCAATGGCCGGTGTGTGAGAAATAACTCTCTTTGTCACTGCAAACAGACTTATGTAACAACAGCATTTGACAAAGTTCATTTAGAATTTTGTAAATAAAATTGGGTGCGGCTCACCTAAGGACCACGATATAACATCATGAACTGCTATAGACAAGTCATTCAAACACAACTATCCAGAAAAAATAACGACAATTCCAATACATTGCAATATCTCGTTTGCTTGAATGCCATGTTTACAGTAATTTCTTGGCTTTTTTTTTTTTAACAGCACAGTGTTATACACTAATCACAAAGCCCGCATAAGACTTAACTCTTCAACATCAACAAGACTTGAAAACTTATTTTGTAGCAGTAATAATAATAGAATTAAATATTTCTTCACATTTTTAAATAGTTACTACTAAATAACACAGCAAATTCAGGGATACAGTAACTTTAGAACACTACAATTTAAATTTATAAATGTACATCAACTTCAATATTTTTTTTAAGAAAAACAAGTCTTACTTTTCTAACATTTTCAATCAAATGAAGTTACTATAATGTATACAACAAATAGAATGTTACACACAGATTACAAAAGGAAATTGTAATATTAAAAGTTAAATGGGAAAAACAAAGTTTTTTAACGAGAGATTTTAAAATAAATTTAGTACTCCAATAGGTGAGCATATGAAAAACAAACAAAAAGCAATATATAAGATCACTTAATACACACATATTTACATACAAAATACAAGAGCATCTTAGAACTTAATATATTCGCTTCATGGTTCCTATATCTTTGAACCATAATTAAAGAAAAACTTCGAACTGCCCATAAAAATGTACAAAGTTGTGTCCTAATTTTTTAAGTCAATCCAAAAAGACTTTTGATATATACAGAGAAAGACTGCTAGTAAGTTTTCAACAGACTAAAACTACAGTGAATGTAATTTTCACTTTCAATATTATCTGCACTGATCCCACCCAAAATTTTTACATCATAGGAGAAAATACATATTTAAGATTTTTTTTTCCTTTTCTCTTTTGATTTGGAATAAATCTCTGAACACATTTCAGTTCAGTAAATAGTTCAAATAGTGTAACAAGCAACAACTTCTTGAAAAAGCAGCTTTCTGTTTCATCAAGCTCTTAATCAACACACCAAGTCTAAAATGTTTCACTGGTATCTGTATACATTAATTTGATAGTGATTTAAAGACAGATGGAAACAGCAAAATAAAAAAAAAAAAAAAAAACCCAGCTGACAAAGTATAGTAAACATTTACTTTGGATGCTCACAAGTTTTAATAACTTGTAATATATTCAAATCTACTATACTGTCAGCTCTTATGTACACAATGAGGTTCCAAATACCAGTGAATTCTGACGACTTATAGCCAAACTTTAATCACAACCAGTAAAACAGTAAGTTGCGTTTCCAAAATCTCATTCATAACTTTTTAACAGTACATTCACTAACTTATTATACAAATCTGAAAGACATATTAGGTAACAAGTATAACTAGTTAATCACCGAATATTTAACAGGTGTGATAAGTATCAGAAGACATTCAAGCCATTTGATTGTTACATATTTTCTAGTTTTTTTTTTTTAATACCAGGTGGCCCCACATCCAGTTTGCGACTCAAACTTTTTTAAAGCCATAGAGCAAACATTTTTTTTTTTACATAAAATTAAGAAAAATAAAATTTCAAAGTCTAATATATTTTTTGATAAATTTTCCGTCCCTTTATCACAAATGTGCCAAAATATGCATCCTTTACAAATGTCTTCCACAAGACATTTGTCATGTACTATAAAATTTTTTTTTTTAAAGGTCTGGAGACTTTAGAAACGCAATCCCACTCAGATAATTTGTTATAGCTGGAACTTTATTAATAATATTCTCCGATGCAACATCAGGCTGCTTTTAAAGGATATGCTAAGAGAAAGAATTTAAATTAAAAAGTTGTAGTATTAACAGTGCGGAAGCAAACTTTTCATGTATAATTTAAAAATTTATTATTCAATAAAAAATAACATATACTACACTGCAGAGGTAATCATAAAATTCATGAGTGTTTAACTTAGGTCTTAAAGTAACATGCCAAAGTATGGAATAATAATAATAATAAAAAAAAGACTAAGAGGAGAAAATAACCTATTAGTCTAAGATGAAATAATGAGTTTTTTTTTATGGTTAGGATTCGGACAATAACAATAAATCTTCAAGTATAATACTGTCTTTTCACATACAACAACTCTGAAACAGTTTTATGTCTTGCAGCAAACATTCCAGAAGGTTTGATGTGCATACAAAAGATCTGTAGCAACAGCATACATATGTATGTACATGTACAAAAATAATGAACTACAAACTTAAATCCTGTATCAAATAAAATTAATAAATTTTTAAAATCTAAACAATGCAAAGATATATATATATATACATACTCTGAAAATGATCACCCGTTCAGTGTAGAAATGAAATCTTCGAATTCATCAAGTACAATACCTTTTTTTAAAACTAAGTTTTGAAAATAGCAATTTGACATAATTACTTATTCACCTAAATGCACTTCTGCAACTGTTCATACTGAACAATGTCAGAAACCAATACTTAACAAAACAAACAACAGCTATAGCATCCATATTTTCACCGGGTTTCTGGTCCATAGAGACAAGGCCCAGCGTAGCATGGGCCAAAGCTTTTATTTTTTTTATAATATTTATCTCTTAGCGACGCAACAAAGAAAACAGTCATTCACCGGGAACAAATAACAGCACCTAAACAATCACCAGCGGGACAGTCGGAATCTGCAAAGAACGTGTCGCATACTACTAATGTCTCTGTACAATTGATTTTGCTCAGGATGGGCACTAGATAGAACTTCATTTACCTCCTGTAGCAGATTTTTCGGACAATTCTTTCATCTTGTCTACATAGTCAGCAAATATATCTCGAAAGCGGGACCAAGACTTCTCTGGAATGGTGATGGCTGTTCTCAAATTACTCTTAACCTAAAAATAACATAAATCGGACATCTGAATAATAATTATTTATCATTTATTTTTCTTAAGATTCTGTTACTAATTTATCAGAATAAAAAATTACACATTTCATCATTTAAATGTTGGAAGTAAATTATATAAGAATGCTAATAACTTAACTTCAATTTCCTAATTTTTTGTTCAAAAGCTTTCAAACCTTTCCCCTTTTTAAAATTCAATACAATAGCAAATCAACATCTAAAATTGACCTTTAACCCTTTGACACACAAATTAAATTGAACTTAATGGTACCAAAAAATACTATTTAATTTCGCATAACTGAACAATAACGTGAAAGCCGAGAAAGAGTACATTTATAATTTTGAAATTAGGATTTTCATTAATCAGATTGATGTTAAAGAACATCTAAATAACATGGAGAGACAAATTGTATAGCATGTCTTTTGCAATATTCAACCGAAAACTTAGTGTTAGAAGAGAGGGTGCCAGCTCAAGTGTCGTCCACGTCACTTGAGCTGCCACCCTCTCTCCTAACACCCACACCACGCCAACGGGAGGATTTTGGGCCCCGAAGAGATTTAGCGTGCATCAGCCCCGACTATACGGTGGGCCTTTGATTGGTCAAGGATCGAACCTGCGACTGAACGAAAGCCGCAAGTTGTTTGATTCGGCAACTTGGAATATAGCACATAAGCATTATAGAGATCTACATCAATCACATAAAAGAACACTTTTTTTAAAAATATCCTCTGAAACACTTCCATGTTAGTGGGAAACTTGAAAGAAATTGGTCTTGCCTATCAACACCTTCATTCTACAGTTGGGTTTTAAAACATTTTATTGATTTCCTCCTTTCTTCTTATTTTTCCTGTGGTAACCATTTCTGCTCATTATATATACATCTTTCTTATCACGCCAGAGTAAGCACTGAATGCCTCTGCACAATAGTGTTATTACATCTCCCTTGTTTAGTTTGTGCAATCTCGAATGTCATAAACAAAAGAAAATCGATGCACAAGTGAAGCAACTATGTAATCCAACAGTAAATGGCATGGTGTCTGCCTGAAAAACAAGCTTGATGAGTTAGACTTGTCAAAGTCTACAGTGGCCCATGAAATGAATGATGAGTCAGACTCGTCATTGTATGTCAAGGGGTTAATGAACAACAAATACCCTTCTTAAATGAAATATATTAAACATCTTAAAGAGGCGGTATAAAAAGTATGTATTCAAATACACACATAAGAGAAAAAGCATTCTCCCCCCCCCATTTACTATTTATTATCAAATGAAACTACCTTAAACATGTTCATTATTATAAAATTCTACATATTACTAAGTCTGCAATGCAAAATCAGATTTAAGCAGGAATATATTAAAAATATTTGAGGTAACTTATAGAACAGCAAACAGGACTCAAATCAAAAGATTTAACTTTAGAAAAAAATGCGAAAAAATCAAATATGTACTAAACAATCCCAAATAGTTATTAAAAGTATTAAATGTAATTGTGCATAATCTTACTTCTGATATACGCATGTAAATTCCTCTGCTGTTTTGTCCAATATCAAAATAAAAATTTTTGTTTTCTACTCTCATATGTTGACCTTCTGGTAGTTCTCCTTTGAATTCTAAAATAGATAAAATGATACTTAGAGAAAGAAAAGATTTTTTTACCAAACCAAATTTTCATACAATATATGGATTAATAATAAATTGGAGAGTAATATTTCGATATAATTAAATATCAAATTTGAATATAAAAAAAAAAAAAAAAACTGATTCAAACAATGAATAGGGTGTTGGTATTTTTTTTATTTTGTTACACATTAAAATAAATTATTGATAGCAAATTAAAGGTAAAATAAAGATAGAATTTTTTTAAAAAATTAGTATTTTTTTCACCAGGCCCTCAATTAATAAGGAAAAGAATACATTCCAAAATATATTTTTATGTTTCCATTTCCTCATCATAATTTTATCTTCCTGGAAGGCAATAACTTTTTAGTTTACAATTCAGTTAGTACTTTTTTTTATTTCCATAAAAGTTAGTTTCATGTAAAATAAGAAAATTGGCTAGTTGAGGTTAGTGTAATAATTATCTATGGTCAAAAAACAGCCTTGGCCCAATAAATAATCGGCAAATGATATTGCTACTTGAGATATCACATATTTTGTCATGTTCTTATATTATCATTGAGGACTATGCCTTTACCAATGTAAATTGTGGAATAATACAAGTGATTGGATTTTGAGTCTGATACCCCCCTCCCCCATTTCCTTACTAAAACAGATCATTTCAAAAGTTTATATTATTTCTATTTAAACTTTCCTTTGTAAAGCATAAGGTCATTAATGACAGTTATTCATTTTTCCAGTATATAAATTGGAGCACTTGATTTAAGTTTATAGAAATTGACCAAATTTTGTTCATTTTTGAATTAGGATGAGTAAATAAATAAATAAATAAAAAAAAAAATCTTTGATAACTGATATCAACTGCAAATATTTGGCACACATGATTAATATATTAAGAAAAATTCAGATAACCAAAGGATATTTTTTTCATTTTAATTAATCATTAGAATGGTTGTGTTGTAATCTTTATTAGCAAACTAAATAATACAATGAGAGATTTAAATTGAGTATTCAGCAAAGAAATGTAAAACGTTAATACACGTATTTTTGAACTATGAATAACACATACTTAACATTCTTATATTGACATAAGTATTCCACACATTGATGAATAAAAACTTTATATTCTACAGAATTAAATTTTCCCTTCCTTTATTTGACATATTATTTTAAAGTTATATAAAATCAAATTACATAGCCAAAAATTGAGTTCATTCAACCTTACCTCCATCATCAGTTCCAAATTCTTCTAATAAATCAGTGAGAGCATCTCGAAATTCTATCATACCTTGGGCTGGTATTGCAATTTGTGAACGTGGTCCACCTCTGGCTATAGTTTGGGAAACCTAAAAATTTCATGAATATATATATAAAAAAAAGGCACAGCTCCAGAATATCAGCAAATGCAATTTGATAATAAGTATTTAACATTGAAATGATAAATTTAATATGTACAGTATAACTATTTTTTGAAACATCAAATCAAATGGAAGTGTATTTTTAATATCAAGAGAAACACAAGGAAAATCTTAAATTTTTATAAGTTACTACAACAGTATATGTATATGTGTGTAAATACACACACAAAATTCATTTTTACTGGAATACAAATATAAAATAAACTATTTAAATGAAAAATACATGGAAAGTTGGTTTATTATTCGTTGGTAAGGTTATGTTTTTTAAAAGTATTACCTATATTACTATTTATTTAACGCAAATGGCAAATTCACTTTGATAATAGTGATTATTATAAACTTATTTTGATAAAACACTTTACCATGAGAACATTTAATATATATATATAAGTAGAACAAAATGAATGTGCAAATTTTATGACACTAGTGGAATAACAGTGTTTTGCATTTAATATTTTTCTTAACAAGGAACTGAAAATAAAAATTGCAATTTGAATTTTCCATTTAAGAATGTGCTCAAGAATGTAACAACTACAATTGTCTAGAAAGACAAGTTTTTCAGAAGAGCAGGTATTGAGAAGAATTCAATATTTGTTTTAATATCTATTTCAATACATGATAAATAAATAATTTAAATATAATATACTGAATTAAAATAATAATTGTCAGGGCTATATCTCAAATAAGCATTACAAATTTGTATTTGCTCACCAATTAAAAGTTAATGGTAAGATTTACAGATCTTGTAAAAAAATAAATTAAATTGCAGTGAGGGGAAAAAGTTTACTTCTTAGATTATTAAATAAAAAAAATCCCATCATGCATTATTTTAAAATTTACTATCATGAAAATATGCAACAGAAAAAGATTGACTGCTTTTAATAACATCACACTAGAAGCAACATGAAGGTCATTGGTAATGGATCTCACAATTTTAAACCCCCAGCCAAGTCATAAGGACAAAACCTGAGCTGGCACCTCCCTCTAATCTCCACACCACACCAAAGGGAGGAATTTGAACCTCAACAATTTTAATGTGCATCAGCTATGGCGAGTCTTTAGTAGCATCAGGACTCAAACCAAAATGTAAAGAAAACCACCAGACGAAAGTCTGTGACAATGACCACTAGGCTACCACAGCCACATAATAAAAAAGAGAGGGGAAAAAATCAAGAAAAAAGTTATTTAAAAACAAGAGTTTATTTAAGTCAGATAATTTCATTTACCCTTAGGAACCTTCCACGAGAATTTTCTTTGAGGTCCAAGTAATAACGTCTATTATCTTTCACCATTACTTCACTCTTTAATTTTCCATCTTCTGGCAGATTATCAGGATTTGGTGGACCTATTAAAATTTAATTTTGAGCTTTTAGTTAAAAAAAAAAAATACTTAATGTAAAATATGTCATTTTTTCCCCTGTTAATGCAAAACACTTATCAAGCTATATAGTTCCTTGAGTATACTAAAAGCACCAGAGTTTTTGTTGTGAATATACAACAAAATTTGCAAAATAAACATTTATACTAAGCAGATACTATAAAATAGAATTCAATATGGAAAATGTAAATTTTTTAATTACATAAAAAAAGCATAGCTGCACCTCAGTTTTATTAAAAAGAACAAAATAGAAGTATTTATATTCTGGAAATATGCACAAAGTCTACTAAGAAGAGCAATACAAGTAACAAGTTTATTATTCCTTAAAAAAAATTCAAACTATCTTTTGCAAAAACATAACACAGATCAGAACCTGATTACATATTCTAAAGGTCATTAATGGAAATTTTACTAGATCATATTTTCTGAAAGAGATATGTTTAGTTACTTCAGTAATAACCCGGTGAAAAATTTAGTTCAGATTGCTGATTAGAATATCAAACATACCTTCTTCACATTTTATTTTGCATTATATTTTAAAATGAAAATTCTCAAACGCCTTATTCTAGATAGGATTTATCTTCAACATAATTAATAACAGATTATTGTAGCCATTCTTTATACACGATGTAATTCAGTAGGGGGAAAAACAATGCAATTTCATAAATATACCAATATGTTGTGACATTCATATTATTTTGGCTATCACAAATCCACTAATTATTGACCTTTAGTTCTTTGACACTCTTCCAAGATCAATTTAATAATCTAATATGGAAGTAAATGCTGAATTTTTAAAATCAAATTGCAATGAACTGCCAAGAGTGAAATACACCAATTATATGTGTTATACATATTCGTGCATTATCACAACCACAACGGCGAAGTTTGGTGACTTTTTCCTGATTCTGTACCTTTTTTTCTCCAGTGAAAATTTAACCACAATAGATTTAAGAATAAAGTAATTATTACGGTCTAGAGAAATGATATCAAACCTTTCAAGCTTTTGATTCGAAATTCATAAAGAAACCTAGCTCAATGTGTGCCATATCACACCTAGAAATATCAGTACTTGCATTAATTTTTGACTTTGAGGGGAAGAAAAACTATTTCTTGCAAAAAACAAGTAATTTTTCAAATTAGCAACTTTTTTGTTGCCGAATTATAGTTTTTAAATCCTGAATTGATCGTTGGTATTTAGCATACATTTCAATCACAACTGCAAATTTCATTTGTCTGTTAGTTTCTTTCATTTTAATATTATTTCATGCTGAGAGTAAATTATCAGAAGAGTATGTAGACAGCATGATGGTGGAGTTTAATAGCACAAGAGCCAGATGTGGCCAAGTTGCACTAAAATAAAGGTCACATGTTCGAAAAAATAAGAAAAGGTTAAAAATGGTTGGCATCGAGGGTTGAAAATAGAAGATGACCACTAGTGTATCCTGGGGTCATATTGTCCATAGACAGCAAACCCATGGGAAATAAAAAGATCACTAGGGTACCTTGGGATCATGATACACATATCTTCTGCTTGAGTAGAGGGAGTAAGCCATTGTTACTATTTTTCAAGGGCTTAAAAATATCCTGCAATTGATTTCAAGCACTCCCAATTTACTGTTTATAGAGGCTCTCTTTAATCATTTTTCAAACAACTTCCAGTATCAAATTACACTTAAATCTAGATGCTGTCTTAAAATTCTGCAAGTTGCATTTCAAAATTCATTGGAAACCATTCAATTCCACAGCACTGTAAACAAATTTAGATCTAGATACTTTGACAAGAATGCCTTAGATTCACCACCACTGGTCTACAGTGTTGTTTCCTTTGATAACTGAAACCCTTTGTTGGTCAACTGTGAAAACTTGTACCACAGTGGAATGTCGATGAAATTTTGAAACCAAATGTCAGTATTTTTTTTATCAGCTACTTATTTTTCAATAAAATATTATCGAACCATATATGACATGCTTAGCTATGATATGTCTTCAAACTTGCCAAATACCATCTTGGCCATCTAGGTTGCACAATTCCAACAATCAACCACTTTTCATTATTTCAAATCAAGAATTACTTATAATATGAACATCTTTGAAGCTACTTATATATGATTAATAAATAATGACACACAATTATTAAGCTCCACAAATTAAAAAAAAAAACATTTACCTAAAGAGGCATAAAGTTCACTAAATGAAGTTAAATGGTCTCTGAATTCAGCAGCAGTAGACATTGCTAGGAGTAGCCTACTTTTTCTTCCAGCAGCTCCTACCTAAAATTACAATATTTAATGCAACAAATTTAGATAAATTAGCATTAAAAAATCTGATAAATTCTACAATCACCAAGAACATTTGTAAAAGCTCTGATTACTTTTGCCTATTCAAAAAAAATACAGAGATAATTTTGTTTGAGGGTGGGGGAGATGTTAAACATAAAATCATGTATGAAGTCTAAAAATCTGAGAATTAATCAGCATAACTTTTTTTGAGGATGGAGGAAAGGAAGGTTTTTAAAGTTACATAAAATTATTCATTACAAGACAATCTAATATGTGGAGAAACTGATAAATATTATCAAGAGGAAATTACTTTATTCCAATGGATAAAAGAAAACAAAATTGTCTAAAATTAGTCCACATAAAAATTCAAAAATAAAATATACTATCTAGATTATGACTCATTTCTTAAATTTATTAGACTACAGTAATTTACACAGCTTAAAAAAATCTTTAATTCAAACAAAGTGTATAATTTTATTTCCACAACATAAATGAAATTATACAAAAAATACATTATAAAAAACAAAATATCCTTTCATTACTCTTTTTTTTTTCTTTCTTTCTCAGTTATAAAGTTTGAAATATTGCTAAATTTTATTTTAATGCTTAAAGAATTCATTAACAAAAAAAAAAAAAAAAAAAAAAAAAAAAACCCTAATATTAGAAAATAATAAAAGAGGAATGGAATATCACAAATAAAGTTATTTAAAAAAATAACTATTTCTTATGTTGTTTCTTGCCATTCCGAAATTCTGCATTTTATATTACTAGTATTGCGATCAGTTTAACTGAAACAAGTAAATTTTATGAAACCTCTGAAAATCTGGAATACTATTATAATAGGGATAAATCCTATTATTGGAGGGGAAAAAAAAGTCAAATTGTTCAACCAGTAACATTCATATTACTGGTTGAATTTAAATATTTTAAAATAAAAATAATTTGGAACATAGTTTAAAGTCAACACACAGACAATCAAAGTTATAAAAGTAAAATATAATCAAGTGCTGCCTTTTCATGGTTGATGAAAATCGAGAATAAATCATTCTGCAAAAAGTGTTCTGCAATAAAACGACTTAATTTTACAATGCGCAAAAAGTGACCTATTTTATTTGAAATTTTTTTGCTTCTCTTAGGTTTAAATTATGTATATATATCAAAATTATAATAATTATGCTTAAAAAACTCAAGTTAATTTGCATATACCTAATTCTTAAATCATAAGGTTACTACACACTATAGTTTGAATATTTTATGTTTATTATTTACTTAGTTTACAAATTATCAGAAATTCTTTTAATCATGCATATGCAGATGAAATTTTGTAACCTGTTTCAATACATTATCAAGCAAATAATTTTTAACAAAAGGAAACTTACAAATATTTTAGTATTTTCTAAAGAAATATTAAATGAAATAAATATATACTGCTATCTAATGGACCAACCATTGTCATTAATGAATAAAATCATTACTTTGGTTCATGAAGATGGTGAAGGTCTTAGATATCTTATTCATGATGATTCACTTGCAGATGACATGAGAAGTGACAATAATATTTGAATAATTTCAGATAATTTTCAGCCCAGAAAAGACTATTATCAGATGATAATAATTCTGATGGGATAAAAATATATATATATTATTTTTTTTGAATAAGATCTAAAGAATACACTGGAAATTTTTTTGATTCTAAAAATCATTTTTTTTTTTTCAGATTTTTTTTAAAAGGAGGCATTAATTATTTGAAATTTATTAACCTCCTCTTCCAACTTCATGCAGCTTCATATGATTTTCAAAAAGAAACATGTCTTATCTTTTGTGCATGATGCACGTTACGTTACATACTTTCTTATGGGTTACTTTTTCTGCAAAACATATTTTAAGAAAATCTTGCATACAATATTATAAAAACCATCTTTAAATACAAGATTAATATATACAATAATTAGAAATCTCGTATTTAAAGGAGTTTTCTCAATGCACACACATATATATTATATATATTGAAAAAAATACTATAAAACTATATTCATGTATCCTATTGTTTATTTTCATACCAAAAGATCATTTGGTATTTTTACAGAAACTCTATGAAATAATACCAAATAGAGTTGAATACATATCTTACCTTTTTCTTCCCAAATAGTTTAATAAGATTTGCATATATCTCAGAATGTTGATATTAATGCAATTACAAGTAAAATTAATTGCATTTTTACAGTTTATTTTACACATGCCAATAACCCAATTGTTACAAATACCAATACCATTTAAACATATGAAAGCCATTTTGAATATTCCATATATATTTTTATTTAAAAGGTATATGTATATATATAAAAATGAGAAAATATTGCAGTTATCCCTCATTTTCAAACACTGAATACATGGCAAGCTATCCATTTCCTTTGATGGCTCAACATCAAGGTTTTCTTGATGACTATTCCATCCCGTTTGCAGAACATTTTGTTTCCTGCAATATTTTATCACTTGGTAAGACTAATACATACTGAATCAGAAAAATTGTAAAAAATTTAACAGAATTATGAAACTACTGTGATATCCCAATGCACAAATATCCATTTGACTTTAAGGATAGGAAAATGCCCATGGAAAATTCAAACTATACCAAAGATGATTATATAAAGAAACAAACTATTACTATTTATAATTTGAAAACGCCAGTTTATATATATTAAAAAAAAAAAAAAAAAAAAGCTATTAGAAGAGTACCACAACCAAAGTATTCAAATATTAAATTATAAAGGAAATAAGAACTAAACCAATATATTTTTGAATGTTTGGATCACTTAAATGGAATATGTACACATGATCTATTTCAATATGCATTTGGAATGCAAATGATATAGTTTAACAGTAGCCGCCTTTTATCTAGATAGCTCCCAATTTCGTACTATTTTCATACTTGTTTGTACAGGTGCTTAAATGTTGACAGTAACCTTTACATTACATATCTTCAAAAAAAGAAATATATATATATATATATAAAAAAAAAAACATACACCAATGGCTCAAATGAATAACTCGTAGCTTTTTACAGCATGCTCCAAATTGAAACAAATATGCATTTTATTATTCATTAGGTACAAAAATTAATTGCATTAACATGAAATAATACAAGATAATAAATAAAACAATGAACAAAATCCAATGATACAACAAAATGGTTAAAAGTACAACTAAACAAAAAAAGATTTCAATATTCTTTGGATTTAAAAAAAAAAAAAAATCAACAATAAACTTCAGTATTGATAATATGGGATTTCCATATATGTTAAAGATTCTTATTCCAAATTATACCACTTCCAAGATTTAAAAATTCACATGCAAGGAATATATATATATGAAAAAATGGATTAAATATGACCCTTTCTATATAAGCAACAGGCATAAACAGTTTGAATGAGAAAGATCCATACAGATAATCAAAATTCTAGAAAAAGTAATATTGAGCAACATTCAACAAATATATATATATCTTCAGAGATAAGGAACAATCATACAACACTATTATTAAAGATAAAAAAAAAAAAAAAAAATGAATGAAGAGCGTCTCTAAATATAAATATCTTGGATTAAAATTTAGTAACTTACCATATATATATATATACTTTTGGAAGATGAAATATTAACCACAATTAAATGTTTGAAGTGTGGATCTAAATTCAACTTGGACAATAAAAAATTGAATTGGATTTTGTTTTACAGAACACAGAGCAACAAATGCCAATACCCCAAATCAGACTCCTGAATTGTTCTCCCTGCTTAAATCGATGTTGAAAGTATATCACAGGTTATTCAAACTGCAATATTATAAACCATTCTTAAGAATGACAATAATCAATTCTTGGACACAATATAAATGGACATTCAAATAGGCAATTTCAAAATCTTTTCATTACACAGATTAAAAATACTGGATCAGATTCAATGAATTGTAACCTCCCAGGTTTATTTAAAACAATTAAAGATTCAACATAAAAGCTTTTTCGGTTTAAGTCGGGAATAGGATGTCCCTTAGGAGATTGGCGATTTCCTAGATAGGTCGCCAAATGTGCGTGACTTAAACATTGAGTATGCTTAGGTTTACCATAACCAAATCACCAATTATCACTCCCGAAAGTTTACAATCGTATAGGGAACGCCCTATTCCCGACTTTAACAGCTTTTCTTTATCCTGAAAATAGTTTATTTGCTACAAAGAATTTATATACTTAAAAAAAAATGACAAAATTTAATACCTCAGCAACTTTAATAAAACGGCCTCTTCTATTTTGTTTTACATCCAAATAAAACCTTTTTGATTGTATTTGGAGCATTTTAGTGGCCAACTCCTGTTCCCCTTGAGGCACCATCTGCCCCCCTAAAAATAAATAAACATTAATATACAAAACTGAGACAAAAGAAAAATAAGCAAATAGCAAATATTAAAATTTCAATTCACAAAACATAAACAAAAGTATGTGAAAATTTTGTCAACTGCACAAGAAAAATATCCTATATAAAAAAGCTTATTTTTATCATATTTGCTACATTCCCTCATCTTTGATCAATCAAATCTATATTCAAATTTTTACTTTAAATCCCAATTAAACAGTAACAAAAATATGTTTAATTTCAAATATGAATTTTAAATTCATTGTTGCTACTAAGAGGACACTTATTTTGCTTACTTGAGCACTTTTATACTTAGACAGCAACTTTTTCTAAAAGACATTGAATTAGTGAATTTTGCGATTGCTGCTTCAAGAAACCTGGCATGTATATGGATGATTGTTTCCAAACATATTGCACCTTGACAAATTATAATTTTTTTTTTCATTTTATTGAAGATCTTAAACTTGTTTATATAATATAAATGAACTTGTTTTATATAATGTAGCTAAGGAATAATTAATATTATGTTTTATTGTAGTAACCATATTTTTTTTTTGATATTACATATGTACACTTGTAACTAATGTAGTGCTGGAGTTGTTGGAAGTACTACGAGTGATTAGGTTGGAGAGCAAAGAATTTAAAGGAGAAATCAAACTTCACAATTAAGAGTAGGGAAATGAGGATCAAAAGTACAGCATGTTCTTTGCTGTTACTAATTATTCAGTGTTAACCTCCCTCCATAGAGGATAACCTTCTACAACACGTTACAGAAGGCTACACATTGCGGTAGAATGCCAAAGATATTGTAAGTATTTCTCTCTCACAAATTCAAACTGGAAGCAAGCAAATGTTCGCAGAAGCCACCCATCCACTAGCTACTAAATCTACCTATCAACAAAAGGGTGAGGGACTCACACCTATGCCTCCTCCCACTTCTACAAATAGCCATTAACTGAAGAGTCTTTGATAGTGTTCCCCACAGCACAAATGCAATACAAATGAAAGAACAGCTCTAGGGAACTAGAGTGAAGGAGAAAACTCCTCCAAGCGAATTCCTTTCACAGTTAGTAGTTTAGAGTAAATGATTACAAACTGAAAGGTAGTCCAATAGGTAGAATTATGGTTTTTATGTCCATTTCGTTATCTATTTCCACACCCCAAATGGAATAAAAAAGCCGAACAGCTTTACCTTTAATCTTATTTTCAATCCAAATGATTTTATTATTTTAAAATTCATGAATAAATTCAAAAACTCTCCCTTTTTATTAAGTATTAATTAGAAAAGAGAGAAAAAAAAAAGTTTTGATCGCTAGAATATATTTAAGGGTTTAAAATGTAGAATAACTTGAATTTATTCTGCTACAGAAGCTTTATATAATATTGATGAATTTCATCAAATCTAAGAATGATTTGCAAAGAATATTTTTTTAACGAAAATTTTCTCTTTATTTCAAGTTGTGTATCAGGAAAAAATAGAACTTGAATTTATATATATTTAACACATTTAATGAATATCTTTATTAATGTGTTCCTTTCATTAAAAAAAAAAAAATTAAACAAGTTTATGTACTTAGCATTTCATTTTTGTAGATATTGCTAACTACAATATTTTAAAACATTGTATATTAAAGCATTTGAAACAGATTTTTTTTTCATTAATTTTACCTATAAAAATAATAAATGCTTTAGCTTAAAATTCACAATACATTATATGATATAAAGATATTTAATTTTTTTTTATCAGCATTTACTTTATTTTCATTATTTGCTGACAAAATTAGAAAATGTTTTATTTATTATCAGTTTAATTAATAATATGATTTCCCCCAAAATTCTAATACATTTTCCTTAAAATAATCATGTGTAATTATATTAAATCAAATTCATTAGAATATCTTAAAGGTTCTCTTCAAGGAATCTAAAGACTGGTTAAAAAACAGTTCTTTAAAAATTAAATTTATAAAAATTACTACATATTTTATGTAAATTTTGGCAAAATAAAAATACACATACATACTAGTAATAAAAGAATCTTAAAATAGATAGAATTTCTATGAACCAGTTTCTCAACGGGGATATCTTAAGACCTTCTTTGCCTAATGTCAAAGAACCTGATCAAAAATTCGAACATATTTCCAGTAAGAAAATTGTTCCAATTTTTATATAAGTTAGCAATATTTAAACACATATACCCATTTATAATGCAGTAGTTTTAAAATTTAGAAATATTTCAAAAATACATCATTTTTTAAGGGAATGCATAAAGTTTAAGGCCATTTAGCATCAGAGAAAAGAGACAAAACATGGAATATATTTTATACACACACTAATGAGATTAATCGAGACAGAAGAGAATAAGATCATAAAGTATGCTTATTCTCTAAAGGAATGATGTCAAAATATAAAATTAATTCTCAAGTACTTTTTCATTGGAAAAACTGTTCATATTCCAGGTCCTATTCTTTCCCATTACACAAGAACAGTTTTAAGGCTGTATTAATTAAATTTATGTACACACATATTTGCATCAATATACATTACAAATCAGATTTAAAAAGGTACATACATTCTACAAACACTTCCATTTTTTTTAATGAGTACAAAAAATTGAGTTCTCTACTTCAAATTTTTTAAAAACCTAAACATGATCAATTAAAACACAACATACTGTAAGCAACCATGACAGAATAAAGACTTTATATTTAAATGCTTGCATTAATATTCTAATTATTCAGATGAACAACTTATTTTTAAATGAACTTTATATCTTAATTAAAGTATTCAAATTTTAATTGCTTTCTCTATTAAAAATGATGATTTTTGATAACTTTCATTTCAAAATAAGAGAATTTTCTACCATATTTAAAATAACACCACAACACATATAACTGAATATTTTTTATTATTATGGCAAATACCATCATATATCCTAAAAATGTAAAAAATGATACTTCACTGCAAAGTTTTTTTTTTTACCTGAATTCATTCTGCAAAAAATGCCATTTTTTTAAAACATTACACTACATAAACTTGGGGGAAAAAAGATTTCAAAAGAATCTATCAAACTGTATATAAAAGAGCTATTTTGTTCGCTTTAGAAAAAAAAAAAAAATATATCGAAATTGACAAAAAAAAAATGTTGGGATTAAAAAAATCTACAAGTTGCATTTGATGTTTTAGTACATGCAAAAATAGTGCATATTCGAGATGAACTTTGAATCTCTCTCTCTATATAAAACCCAGCGGATTATTCACAATTACAATTATTTAAAAAAATACCCGGAATTATAGACGTTAGAAATTATTTTTAAGTATCATTTTTTTATCTCCAGTAATATTAACAGTTCATAAATATTAACAGTTCATAAACCGTTGTGCAATTTATTCGCAGATCTTCCATAAATGCTAAAATAAATATACGCAGCATCAGCTCCCCAGATAGCAAAATCCCGCAATCGCTTTTCGATCTTTTCATTAACAGATAACCAGTTAAAAACCAAAGTCCGAACAGTAAAAACCTTCCAATCATATTTAAATAATGTTAATCAGATTAAAGTATACATATATTTAAAAACGCCGGTAAATGCAAGCAAAGAGTCCTGGGGACGCGGATGGGGGAAGAAAAAGATCCCGGAGAGAGAGCGAGAGCAACCCTTCATTCTCGGAAAGAACACCTTTCGTCATACCATGGCGGCCATTGACCCTGCCAGACAGTGCATTTACTATCCGCGCAGCCGTCGCCCTACATTTCCGTAAGAGTTAAAAGGGATGAAGGCCAAACGGCTGGCAGAGACCTCAAGTAAAAACGTGTACTTTGACGCCGACCCCTTTCCCCAATATTGAAAAAGTTTTTAAACATCGATAATTTGTTCTCACCACAAAGGAGGATTAAATTTAGATATCAAATACGAAGTTTTTTCTATATCTCGGGGAAGGAAAAAAAAAAAAAGCACCAGAAATTTTGTAGCAAATTACATGGGAGAAGGGGGTAAAATGTCGTGATACTTTAATACTGACATCTGGTAAAATTGTTGACATTTTATCCTTTTGCTAATGGTGTTAATAAAATTTTTTAAATAACATTTTCGGATAATCGTTAATTTTTTTGATGGTAAAATCCTATAATTAGAGATTTTGAACATTGATTCTACGTGAAGCACGAAACTCAAGAAATGCACGAATGTAAGATTTAATTCTATGCATAAATATATATTATAATAAATAAACACAAATTCATTAAAAGACATTACATCAATTTAACCAGATATTCTATTTCATTAACTATCAAGGTTTTTTTTTTTTGGATAAAATTTGGTACCTTGTGAGTTTACCAACTTTATAACATCAAACTGTAATATTAACAATAAAAAAAAGTTTTCAGTATTTCTCTTTTTTGACAACAGGCAGATTTACATAAGAGTGAACGTTCCAAATGGCTATACTCAATCATATTTAATCGATATTTGTGTCCACAGAATTTTAAAAACACACTTTAATTAAAGAGGTTAACATTAACTTTTACATTAGAAGTAGTATACCAGATATATAATACAATATGTATGCTCTAGGCATCAACAAAATTGATCAAATGGACAAACAAAAGCACAGATAGAGAAATTGAATGGGAGCAAAAGTTAGAAAGATTACATTTTAAAAAGGATTATTTTATATGGAAGGGGAGGGCAGGTAGAATTCAATTTGAAAATGATACATATTAAAATTGAAAAAGTAATTAATAAAATATTTCAGTCTATTAAAAAAAAGATAAAATTAAGCTGAATTTTATTTTTCCTCTGAAAGATGGGGATGAGCAAGATATCTAAAATGAAATTTACATTAAGTGATTTCCTTCATTCTCTCCCATTAAAAATGTTAAATTCATTAATTGTAAGTGTTATTGGCAATATGCTAAAACTATGTTATGAGGAACATATGAAATGTAAGCATGTTACCAATAAGCAATTATATTATTAAATGCTTAATTCTAGAAACATTTTCAGAAGCTTTTAGCGATTTAAATTAATAAAAACATTCATTATCAAAAAGGAAATAAATTTGAAGCTTTATTAAATAAATTATTAGCAAACTGTAGCTAAGCAAATTATAATCTAGCATGCCATTCTCCTTTTGCTTTATCTCTCAAAACATAAAATCTAATGTCCTTATTAAAAAAATATTAAAACAATTGATAGGCTTGTTTGAATTAAAGTTTCTCTAGCAAATTGTGTCATGAGATTTCTAAAATAATTAAAAGCAACACAAAGTAAAATAAATTCAAAGTATCATTAACTTTCAACCTTTCAAAAAGGCTTTTAAAATTAAGCATAAAATGTTTTAATGTTAAATTGTAATAACCAGAGAAAAATACATATTTCTACAAGGGAGTCAAGATGTTTATCAGTTGAGTATTTGCTTTTTTATTACTTTCTAAAGAAGCAATTTAATAATTATTGCAATAGGCTGTCAGGCCTTTAAGTTGAAATGTACCAAGGTGCAAAAAAAGTTGAAAACCTCAGCCAAGAATTACAAATGGGCTATCTCGTAAATTTAAACCAAGGCAAGTGATAAAGACCAGTATCTAATTTGGTACATTTCCCCCTATCTTTCAAATCAAACTGTGAGAGATTTTGAAATCAGTTAAACTAGGAACAGTTTCAATTATTTATATTTGTAAGATATATAATTACTTGAATATTGCTGGCTATATCTAGTGGTCCAATTCGAAGGAAAGGGACATCAAGTATCATTAATGGAGTTAATTTAATTGAAACAATAAGTAAATTTTCTATAAGTATGAAAGCACATGTTTAAATCCTTATAATATAAGGAACAAATATACAAGAACCTTAAGAATCAGGTTATAAAATTTTATTTGCTTTTACTTTAAATGGGGGGGGGGGAAACAAGAAACTAAAGGAAATAAAATTGCTAGAAAAAAATTTGTCTTGAATTATTTTTGTACTGTTTGTTGACTCTGTCAAATTTTTGGATGACAACAGTCCATCATAAACATATTTGTATGTTATTTTACTTCATAGCCTAAAAAAATCATAAATCCTTAAAAGCATGTTTAACTTTTGTAATTGCAAAAGCAGGGGATGAAAGATTCATATAAAAATCATCCAAACTAAAAATTAAAGTAAGTTTCTGAGAATGAGTTGAAATGTAGTATTGTTTAGAGCAGAGGTATTCTCGGAGGGTTCCACAAGAGAGAAGTATTTGCTTAGCAAAACACCAACACTTTAAATTTTTATAAAAAACCCAAATTCTTAAAAGCAGTTTACTCTTAAAAATAAATATAATTAAAATATTTTATGGATAAAATAAAATCTTAAAATTTGTAAAAGTCATGTGTTGCTAATACATTAATATGTGACCTAATGCATCTTGATTAATGTCTCCATTCTTGACTCAGGTAAGAAATTGCTCACTTATTTCACTATTTTCAAGGTATAAAGTAAACCTTATGTCACCCTTTTAAAATTGAAATTTTAGGTAGATGATTGCATTTTGGAAGATAATATTGAATGCCTTCCTAATTGGCATTTTTAGTAGATGTTAAGGCTAACCTCGATAAAAATTAGTTGGTCCAACATTTATCAGATCTGCAAAACATTTCTTGAATATTTCCCTGTTCAAAAAGAAAAATTATCTTGGATTTAAAATCCTTGTCAAGACTGTGACACTTTTGAACTCCCAATAAAAGAAAGAGAACGACAAATTGATATAACGACCGACACTCAATTGAAACTAAATTTTAGTCAAGTTGATATTATGCATTTTATAATGTCATATGTTTCAACCTATGAATGCAAAAAATCATTCTCTTAGTACACTCAAACAAAAACAAAATTCAGAAACAGATAGGATGAGGAAGACGACATTAGGTTGGCTATTTCAGCATCTATTCCAGACGTAAAAGTACTTTGCATTAAAAATTAATCACGGCCAAGTCATTAAATTTTTTTCTTTTTATTAATTTACCATTTAAAATATTGTTGCTTTTATTTATTATTCATAGAATATATTTTCTAAAACCAAAATAAAAAATACCCATTAGCTATCTTACCATTCATCATCTTATTAATATGTTTCTATTGAAATTAAATACGAGATGCAACAATAATTTTGTAAATTTGAATAGGATAAGGCTTTGATATCCTATTTTTTCTTCTCTTTGATCAAGATGTTCCTTAAAGAAAATGTTAAGCTCAAAAGGTTGAATAGCCCTGGTTGAGAGGAAACTGTATAAAAGTTTGCACATGTGAGACCTAGACACAAAATATGCGAAAGGGATTCAAGTAAATAAAAAAGAAATAGATTGATGCAACAAACCCTGAATGATCAGATGAACATAACAGGTAAATATAATCTTTTAGCACTTCGAATATTATTTGCAGTTCTGTACCTATATGTGATAACATTATTTCAAATTACAAATGGACAATAATAAAAGTGAAAAAGCATAAAGAGAATGAGCATTTTACTAGTATTTATACTAGATGTCAAATGCTTTCCTGTTTTTTTTTTTTACAACAATGCAGGAAATTTATTTAAATCAAAACATCAGTGAAAAGTTTAATTGTGCAGAGAAATGGAATTGATCACATTTTCTACAGCTAAACTTATGCAAACGTTTAAAAATACATCTTTTAATATATATATATAAAACTACAAATGAACTGATAACATTGTTGTATAAATAAATGATTGGATCAAATTATTGGCCAGTTATCTAGTATGCTCACTGCTCTCCACCCATCATTAATTTAAACAGAAACTTTCTTTAAAAATCCCTTTCTATTAACACACTTAAATTTAAAATTGTATTTAATTTTTAAAGTTTTTACATAAGACATAATTAAAATAATCTTTTTTGTTTCTAATTTTTTTGGAGAATTTTAATGCTTATACATCTTTAACTATCAAATCTAAAAATTTTACATCGAGTTTATAAGATTATGATGTCAGCTTTGACTTCAGATGAAAACACAGGAATACCAATGAGAGAATTGAGCACTCATTGCATTTTAATTTCTTCTTGAGAGAAGTACTTTAGAGCATTTCTTCGAGGAAAGAAATTTTTATGATCTGAATTTCATAATTCTAATTTTAAATATGCTTGAAATATATCATTATTTTGATCCAAGACAAGGAAAGATTTTATAAACAGAATTTCTTGATTGCTATAAAATCATAATTAGATTTTGAAAATTTATTACTTCACCAGGCATTGATTTTTTTAAAAATAATTGAAAAATGAAATTTTAATAAATTAAAAACTTATAATTACTTTAATTATTAATCTTTTATGTATTCTAAGTTAATGAGCTCAATGTGAATGACTGGAAGTCTTGAATTCGAATGCAAAAAATTACTAATAGGATGCATATTGGAGGTGGATTATATTATATGATGAAACAAAACTGGAAAGGGATTGGATTGATATTATTAACGTTGCACTACAAGAAACACGAAAGCTATTAGAGACAAACCATTATAATTTTGTGCCTCAGTGAAGTGACGAGGATATCTGAGCTTTAACCCTTCTCTCTTAACTTTCACACCAACAGGAGGACTTAGAGCCTCAATAGATTAGTGGCATCAAGGCTTGAACTCCAAACTTGGCTAAAAATGATGGCTGCAAGACTGCAACCAAAATGGGGGGGGGGGAGGGAATACAAAAACAGGTTTTTGTACTTAAATAAATTAAACACATCAACCATTAGTTGCAAGAAGTTCAATATATAGTGCCCCTACTTTTTGAATTTTTATTTTAAACTTAAAAAAGACAGATTAGGAACTTACTTTAAAATTCTGGAAGGGGAAGGGAAAAAAAAAAAAAAACTCTAACAATCATCAGAGTGCATTTTATATCTCATTTTCAAAAGAGTTCTATATCGCATTTCATTTTAGTTTCATGAAAATCTTGAAGATAAACATCAATTTGTACTACCACAAAATCATAATATATTTATTTTGTTACAACAGATAGTATTGCATAAAACCTTCTTTTTTGAAATCCATAAGAACTTTATTGCAGTACATTTTCCAATATAAAGTGAATGCTTACATGCAAAAATATTTGTACAGATTGAAAATAGCAACAATTTTATTATAATATTTAGCATCAAAATTTTGAAAAGTTGGTATGCCAAATTTTATTTTCCAATTAATATAATGTCAATCAATCAACTCTACACATCTTTTTGTCAACATTTTCAACTGCTTAATATTAGGAAATCTTTTAATTTCACTTTCAATTTTAAAGGTTTTTTTTTTTTAAATCTGCTAATATCTTTCTCAAATTTACAAATAAAAAGTACATTTGAAATTTACATTCTCATGTACATATAGGAATTAGTAAAATTTAAAGAAATAACAAGTAAAGTATGTATCATATATATATATATGTAAAGTATTAATCTATATCTAGCAACTTATTTTGAAGGTAAATAAAGAAGATGAAATACGCTTCAAGTTGAACATAGATGCATTGATACAAGAAATAATCCTACAGAATGAATTTCAAAAGATCGCTGTAAAATACTTTTACTTCAACCACTTTTTTATTATAAAAAAATCTTATATCCTTGCCTCTTTATAAATAAGAGCAATATCCTTTTTTGGCTGGTAATATATTTCTCGTACCTTTTTCTCATTATCACATGGTACCAAGTAATTTTTAGGATTACTTCTTCACAGTGATACATTGAACCAGGTAAATCCTAATCTTACTCTTGAAGTCCCTTTTTAGCAGATTTGGAAGAACAAATAATAAGATTATTTTGCACTTAACGCATGTTCTAAACACATAACACTTATGAAATTGACTGTAAGATAATTCAAATATTAAGGCAAGTGAGAGTTTCTAACCCTGGATAACTTTTCCAGTTAATTCAACTTAATGTATATTCTTTATGGAAACAAATTTAGAAAATTTTTTTGAAAAAAAATTTAAAGGGAAAAAAAAAAAAAAAAAAAAAAGAAATGTGTGCAAGGTTCCTTGAATGTTTCAACAGAAATTAAAAATCCAATTTAAAATCAGTTAATTTTTAAGTATTATAAATTTAAAGAAAAATAGTTAATTGTGCAGAATATAAAATCTCTGTAGAATGGCCAGTTTGCGACTTCAGCATTTTACTTCATTATCTAGGAGGGAAGGATTTATTTTTAATCTTTACAAAAATCAATGTAGATTGTTTAAAATTATATATATACTATATAAATGTGTATAACTTTCACCCAGAAATAATTTTATCAATAGCTAAAAAGAAATAAAGCAATTGCAATAATTTATTTTCATGTTTTTCATTCTATCTTAAAGATACTAATGATGCAATTGATTTCGGGTACTTTTCCATTTTGCAAGCGATCAAGTCACCATAGGAGATATAAACGAAACCAAACAGAAGATATTTTTTTTTTATATGTATACAGTGTTGTTGCCAATTAAGTTTACTTGATGAGCTTTGTGCTGGCGAAATGGAACAGTACCAGATTTTGATTTTTTTTTTGGTTTTATTAACACCTGCACTAGAGGCAACACGAGGGCTATTGGCGATGGACCTTGTAATTTGAACCTCGGTTAAGTGACGAGGATGGTACCCCTTTTCAACTTCCATACCAAAGGGAAAACTTTGGGTACTGACAGATTTAACATGTATCAATCATGGCTACATGGCAGATCTTCAGTGACATCAAGGCTTGAACCCACAACTCGACGAAAACCACTAGCTGCGAGTTCATGGCCATGACCAATCCAGATTTTGAATATTTCACATTACAGAAGTTACAGTGATCTCTCATGTTTATACACAATTAAAATGACTTAAATTTATGAATTAATATAGTTTCACATATTTATACGAGTGTTTACATGAAGAATATTAGAACCTCTAAACCCATGTTTTAAATAATTATCCGATGTTCTCCTCAATCAAGTATTAAGTTTTAATAAAAGATATTTTCAGTATCAAGAAACGGTTGGTGTGTTGAAGCTAACCTGGTTTATCACTTTGCTTCTCCTTAAAGATGCTTCCAAAACATTTTTTTTAAAAAACTTCAATCACACATGAACCATTTACTTCTGAAAGATTTAAAAAATTTCTAACTACAAACAAAAACAGTTCTGAAGTGAATCTTACTAATACATGAATAAAACTTGTTTATTCTTTTGAACTAAATTGTTCCTTTTACAAAACAAAATAAATCTTTCTTCCAAATATAGAATGAAACTTGACATTTACACTTCCAATTAAATTAGTATCATGCTGTAACTATC
Organism: Nephila pilipes; assembly: GCA_019974015.1. Classification (NCBI taxonomy): domain Eukaryota; kingdom Metazoa; phylum Arthropoda; class Arachnida; order Araneae; family Nephilidae; genus Nephila; species Nephila pilipes. The sequence continues at coordinate 283,693 of BMAW01097065.1, read as the reverse complement.
TTTAATTCAGATATCTTTAAATTTCAGAATTTTAAACCAAGAGCTGTTGATAAAAAGCATTTCAATTTCCATAATATAAATATATATGCAAGTTAATTAAACACAATGCCCAGCAACTGAAACAATACAAAAGAGGATTTACTCTGGAATTCATAATATTGCTAATTTACCTAATAGTTTTTCTTACTATAAAAAAAACATATATCAAAAATTTCTACAACAGAATATAATGACATGGCTAATTTTGAAGTAACTATAAAAAAATGTTAACACATAAAAATGAACAAACTTTGCATAGTATCATGATCGTAATTACACCATAAACATAATTTATACTTTTTATTCAAAAAATTTCTTAGTGAAGAGTGAATGTTTTTGACACCAAGAGCTAAATGTGGCTATGCTGCACCAAACAAGATGTAGCTGTGGTCTAGAAGGGAGGAAGGGGAAAGAGAGAAAGAAATTGGTTGACAAGGAGAAGGATTGCTAGGGTACCCCTTGGGTGTGTCACCCGTGTTTACCAAAGATAGTAAACTCCATTGGAAAGAAAAATATCACTAAGGTGCCTCGGTGTCATAATACTCGTTCCTGGCAAAATAAGGCAAGTTCCTGAGGTTGTCCGACATAATTCCCAGGGGCAGGGTGCCCGGCTATACAACCAGATGCTGGGTACCAATTTTTGTCACCTCTTACCATACATGAACTACAGTGGGACTATTCGGTCGTATCCTTTCACCACTTGAGTTGATTTCTTAGTGGACTGATTAATGAGGGATGTGGAGTAACAAAAGCTATTACCCCCCTATTTATTAAAGGAATAACAAACAAACAAAATAAACTAACAGATGCACTACATACACAAATCTATACTTAATAAATTATACATGTTCTCAGAAATATTAGTTTTCTACATAAAATAATGTGACTTTTTTCTCAAGTTCTTCATTTCACTTTTTTCGAAGTATGATTATTTTCTAACATGCATGACTCTTAGCAATATTCTGTTCAGGTTATATTTATCATTAACATTCATATCTGATAACAATTGCTATCCCTTTAATGGGTGGAATCGAAATCGATCTTTTTTCATTATATCCAAGAGGAAAATGCTGATCTAAAAGATTTTTATACTGACCAAAATATACTACATACTTAAATATATTACAATTTTAACTTTAAATTATCTTCACTAATATAATAAATCAAAATACTTTTGCAATATCCTGGCAAGTGTACAGGAAGAAAGCTATATAAACACTGATACTAATAAGATATCTAGAATAATAGAGCATATTTGTTAAGTATTTTGAAAGTTATGACCTTTAAAAGATCATAAGGGTAAGCACAGAACACCTTTAAAAATGATAACAAAACTTCATTTCATAAACTGGATTTATAATTAGGTTAGCAATTTGTACAGATCTATTATATTTGATTTACTATTTCAACTTGAAACAATTCTCAAATACAATAAATTGATAATATGATAACTCACTATGATTTGAACCAAATTTTAAGATATCAATTACTACATATTACAGGATTTTTTTAAAAAAATATATACAATAAATTAGTAAAACACAAAAATTCTGCAAGAAACTAGTTTTAAATACTTTCCAAGAGTTTTAACATTTGATAATACTATGAGTTTTAAAAATAACCACAATAAAATTTCACAGAATCAATGAGAAAATGTAAATTTACAAAAACTACTTAAGAGCAGACTAATATTTTAAATCTTGATTAAATTTTAATACAAATAATTTATAATTTTAAGACAAACTCCAACAAAGAGTATAACAATTTTTTAAATAGTATGACAGGAAATTTTAAAATCTTAGTTTTGTTACATTCTCCTTACAGTACACAAAACAATTTTTTGAAGATAAAACTTGTATTTAATGGATGGAGGTAATATTCAACAATTATTACTGTGCTCTCATTCAGAATGAATTTTTATTAAAAAGTTTATATTCGAATTAAAATAATGAGAAAAATCTATTATGGAAAAAATAAATTTCTCAATTTGGACTACATATATCCTAACATTGAGATATTGTTGATAAATCAGGACACATAAACTTCAGAAAAAAAAGAAAAGAAAACACTCTTCTTAAAGAGTATGTTTAGTTAAAAGTATTATTAATCAAGAAATATAAGAATAGTAAAAATAATAGGAATAATTAAATCAAAAGGTACAATTATGCAAACACATGATTGAATTTAAGACATGATTGTGTGTAACTATCCATTCATACTATAAAAAATCAGCTGAATTTTTATAGGCAGTTAATGAATAGCAGTCTCTGTATATCTGATAGTTAATTTAATGAAGACTTTCACTTGTTTTTAAAATGATTTAAATAAATGACTAGATATGGAGTTGGGGAAAAAAAACAGGTGTACACAATTCACATGAAATAAAATTCTAAAACCAAGTATTTTTTTTATCTTTCTTCATTAATTTTAGATTTTTACTGAAAAATTTACCAGATATTATAGGCATCAAAACTTTTCAAAAATGATTTTTAAATTGTTTAAAAAATTTAACTTGGTTTGAATTGTAAATCTTAAAAGTTTTTTTTGAAAAAAAATTACTATAACTGAATCGTAAATATTTTATGCTATTATTTAAGTGATAAAATTAAATGTAATACTTCATAACCGCACATGGAAACGTTTTTTAAAAATTTAAACGAAACATGTGGAAAATTATTATCCAATTTAAAACCATTTATATCTGGAATATATCTATATTTTATACCTTCTACCAACATTAGTTTATTCCGTTTAGTGAAAATTAACATTTTAAAATTCAATTTTAAAAATTAAAACCCTTTTCTCTTTTAATTTTCTCTCATTAAGGCTTCACTATGTCGGGTGAACATATTTCATTCCTTAATTCCAAGCACTAAGGAAAAGTAGGTACAAATATATTTCAGGTAAGACACCGCCTTTTAAAAACATGATTAATACAAGCGATAAATAAAAACCCTTTCAATCTTAAATTTATACTATGTAGATGAATGTAGCCTTCTTCGCCATGTTTGCTAAAATGGACCCGCCAAATGATACAAAGTAACAAAACGGTGGTAAAATGAACATTGTAGCTGAAATCAAAATGAATTAAGTTTTCTAGCTTATTTAAACCTTCTTGAAATTTAAAAAATAAAGATTAATATAACAGAAAAACGTACTTTGGGCAGGATGCTGTTCATCCCCACTTTCTCGGTCCGACATTATATCTTTCCACGAATACTACTTTAACCTCGAACTAGCATTCCCTTCTGAAAAGAAAGAAAATGATTTTTTTCTTACTTTTTCTAAAATAATTCAAATACGAAGAAAAAGTTTAAAAAATCTCTAAAGAAAGTAATTTAAATTTCAAAAGTAAGTTTAAAATTTTTGAATTCGGTAATGAACCGCACTATACAATTCGTAACTTAACATTAAACACAAATATTTTTTTAGAAAAGGGTTATTTAAAAACACTTATATGGTTAACTTAATGAAATATTTTTATCGTACACAAATAAAATAAGACTATATTAAAAAACAGCAAGCTTTGCAACATTTCATGAGAAATTTTAAATTTTTTAAAGAATTGAGCTAAAATTAACGTTTTCACTCCTAGATTGTCGCGAGATCTTAAATTCTTAACAAAACTATGATGTTTAACATTTTATTTGAGTTAAAATTTAAAATGCAACTGATAAAAGAGTCGTTGTCTTAAGAAAAAAGAATTAAATAAATTTTATAATTTTGTTTTATTAAAAAAAATTTTTACAATTATTTATTTTAAAATCAAAATTAAAAAAGTTTGTTAATATTTTAAATAACTGTTTGAATATTTGAAGCAATATTTTGCAGCATGATGTAATTTGAAGAAACTTTCATTTTCTCAACTTTTTTTCTGTTTCACTGTAAATGTAACTGTTCAGGAATAGTTTGTTTACTTTTCATTGTTGTAGTTTTGGCAGGTGTATGGAATGATAAATCATATAGTTAAATTAAAATTTGTTATATCCATTTATAATTTCAGCACATTATAATAGCTGTATAAATATATTTTCTGATATATTTTTATACTTAGACTTGTGGTTTTCGTTGACAAATTGTAATGAATGAACATGCATCAAAACCTTTAGACTTTTCAAATGTGTCAAGTAAAAATCACCAAATTCAAATTGATGCATCCTCAGAGAAAACAGCTGCTAATGAAGCTGAGAAGGCAAATTTATATTTTTGGCGCTTATTTTCAGCAGGATTTTATGGCATATCTTCTTTCTTAGTAATTGTTGTGAATAAAATTGTATTGACGAATTACAAGTAAATATTTTTTTTGTATACCTGAATTTCCTATCGCTTATAACCATCGTGTTACTTTTAAGTGCGACGTTAGGATAGCCTATAGTATCGCTCACCCAAATTTTTCGCCAAAAAATACCGCCAAGTTTGACGATAAATGATAATTTGTATTAACCCATACCACATCCAATTGGATGGCACTCTAAGCGATACTCAATTTTTTGAAAAATAGTTTTTTATACGTAAAAAGGAAAATAATTAAATTTCCAAAATTACGATGATCTATAATTGTTTCAAGGAAAATATATACAATCATTAAAAGATCAGGTTCATTATATTTTTTGAATTGTTTTCTATATGAGTAAAATATTTTGTATATATATATATATTTTAAAAATAGCACTTAAATGCACAAATATACCTGAAAAATCATGTCCATATTCAACTTAAAGGGAAATAACTTTTTGACTAAAAAAATTCTTTTATAGATCAATAAAATGATTGAAATATTATTATCAGGTACACACATACAAAAAAAAAAAAAAAAAAATTCCTAAGTTGTATGAATAATTTTTAAATCATAAATGTCACAAAAAGAAGGAATCTTACACTCAGCATTTTATTTTCACTCTCCTGTCTTAGCACCTTTAAAAATATCTATAAATTTGTAATATGTATATTTATTTTTTGAACATAGAATTTTGATGGTAACCCTTTTTTAAAAAAACGTTACTAAGCGCCAAAAAATGGCGTAAAATTTGGCAGGTGGGTGATATTAAAGCTATTCCTGATGTTATTTAAAAACAAATTCCCTTAATTTCCAAAAAGTTTATTTTAGATAATGGGATTTTTGTGTAACTGGATTTTGAGCTTGTGTTTTATAAATTTATCAATTATGCAATGCCTTCTATTCTTAGAATTTTATTAAATGTAATCTTATATTTATTATTGATGTATTCTCACAATTAAGAAATTTTGTTTGAATTACCTTTGGTCCATTACCAGATATTATAAAAATAATTTTTATATCATATTTATATACTGCATTCTAATCATCTTAATGAATGCATTCAAATTATCTGAAGCAGGTTATTTTAATTGAATTTGTTTCTAGATTAGTTGTCAATTGCATCAATGTTATGTCTGTTTGGAAGCCTAGTTACATAGTTAAATTATTTAATTTAATTTTGTTTTCACTATTGTCTCTTCTCATCAGATTATCATGTACATTAAAATGTTATAATATAATGATCTAAATTAACTGTTATAAAGTTTTTGTACTTTTACATTCAAGATGAATCACATGATTCTGTTTTGTTTCAGTATCTTTTTTGGGTGCTACATTGATTTGGCTCCTTTCTTTAGTGGAACAATTAATAATTATAGACTAGGGAAAGTTTATATGGAAAAAGAATAACAATAACATTTATTTCCTACAGTATAATTTGGGTGATTGTGTTTTGGAGGTCGAAAAAGATAGTTTTCTTTTTACTTTCCCCTCTTGTTATAGGCATAATTTGATGCTGACAATAGGAAATAATGCTACAAGCAGGTGTAATGCATTTTTTGACTTTTAAGAATAGGTAAAAAGAGTCCCCCAGCTTTTATATTACTGAATGTAAGTAGTTCACAGTAAATAATTATTGCATTTACCTGGTAACTGAATATCATCTCAACTGTTGAGTAATTATGGAACGATATAAAATAACACAATAAATGACGTACAAGTATTGTTTACCAACATGTAAATTCTTATTTGATGGAATTGAGGTTTTGCATACATTTTTCAAAAGAAAAAAAAAATCCTTTGCTCTGCTAAAATGCCATTTTCAATTACATGCCTGATTTTTTCTCATGTAATATTCTAATTTTTATTGTTATGTTTATTAATTATTGGGTACTTTTCTGTTAGTCGGGCACAAGTGAAAAATCGTCAGATAATGTAAGATTCCGCCAAATTTCTTACAACCATAAGGGGAATGTTCATTTGGGGCCATGTGCTCTATTCTCTAAATTCATTTAAAGTGAAGCACATTTTTCCTTTCTTTCTTCCATCTTAATTTTTGTTTTTAAAAATGATGAAAATTTGGGATTTAGCCAGAACTGAAGAAGATGTAGTCTCTTTTTTCCAAGATGTAGTTTCTTTTTTTTGTAGTGCAATCTTTCAACACCGCACGAAGAAGAGCATTCACAATAATACGTGGTTCGAATTGTCCAGATTGAATTTTCTGACATCTTTGAGATTTATTTACTGCTGGAGTGAAGAGATGACAGTCAAATGGTGTGAAAAACTACTGGATATGAATTATAATACAGTTGTAGATTGGAACAACTACTTAAAAAAAGTTCATGTTGAAGTATTAGTTGAATGTGGGCAAAAAAAAATCTGTGGTCTTGAAAAAATAGTTGAGATAGACAAGAGCTTATTAACAAAATGAAAGAACAATGTTGGTAGAATTCTTCCACAGTAGTGGATATTTGGTGGCATTTGCCACAAAAGGGACAAATGCTTTCTGGTTAAAGTTCCAGACTGTTCTTTACCAATACTGTCAAAAGCGATAACTAATCACATCGAAGAAGGGAAAATTGTCTATTCTGATTCCTGGAAGGGCTACTGCACAACTAAAATGGAAGAAGCTGGTCTACAGCATTTCAAAGTCAATCACAGGTACAATTTCGTTGATCCTGGCACTGGTGTAAACACTCAGAAAATTAATCTACTTTGGGACAGCGCCAAATGGAGAAATAAAAAACATCAGGGAACTTCTCGTCATTGTTTGGAGTGTCGTACCTCGCTGAATTTATGTGGAGATGAGGAGTAAACGATTCATTTGAGCAAATTCTTGAGGACATCACTGTATTCTGGAAAAACCAATAATTTTAAGCATTCTTTTTGGGTAAAGCTGTTTTGTTTACAATTCATTAATATTTATTTAGAATTGAACTTGTTTTGCTTACTATTAATTAATATTTGTTTATAGTCGAATTTTTTCAACTTTTATTCCATTGACTGTTTTGTCATTCACTTTGCTTGGTGACTTGGCTTGCGTTTGGTTTACAATTGGCGACATTTGCACCCGGCTAATAGAAAAGTACCAATTATTGTATTTCTTTGATTTTGCATATTTTTTTGATTTTGAAGATGCTCTAATTGTAACTACCTTTTTCTTTTCTGTATTTGTTTTCACTTCTTGATTCTTTTTTTGAAGGTGATTGTATGGATAATATCAATAGTAATTAAAGACACTTTCCAAAATAATTAAATAATAAGTAAAAAAAGAAGTTTTGTTGGAAATTTTTTTTTAAATTTTGAGCCAAAAAAGTAATCTTAATGTGTATATTTTGCACTGAATATGATATAGAAAAGTATGTCACTTTTCCATTTCGCCGGCTCAAATCTCGCCAAGAAGATTCTATTGGTGATAACACACAGTATACACATTTTGTTAGGCAACAGTTGTATCATTTTTGGCAACTTTATTTCTTACACTGGTGAAATGGAAAAGAACCAAAAGTATTAATGTGAATTTCTTTTTATTTTATAATTTACCATTTTTAATTATTTTATTAATAAAGGAAATATATTTAAATGTCTCTATAAAAATTAAATTTTAATGTATTTAACAAAACAATATTTGAACTCTGTTTTTTTACTGATAACATATTTTATTCATATAGTACGACTTAAAAGTACATTAAATTATTAGATTCTAATAAAATTTATGAAAGATATGTATCATGTTATAGTGAAAGTTATAATGGGAAAATCAGAAACATAATGGAAAGATATAGGAATAACACCATTATTGTATTACCCCCTCCCCCCTCAAATTAAGATATAAGAAAATAAAAAATGGGTACCACGGTATCAGCTATCTTAAGACGGAATTGAGGAGTAAACTAGTTTATTACATCCTCTCTCCCAGATTTTCCTGGGCATAAATCTGGATATCTCCTTAATTATAAAAAATATGTATACATCTACTAATAAATTCCAAAATATAGTGATAAAACATATCTTAACATCTGTAAACCATATGGCATGTAGCAAAGCAGACATATATATAATATTCATTCTACAGTCTAAAGATATTTATATGAAGCCCTTTATTCAGCATCTTGTGTGCTATAGTTACTATTCATTAGGAAATTAAACTGCATACAGATGGGAATAAACAACAACAATAAAAATATATATAAGTATTTGGGTAATGAGATTTAAAATTAAGTTTTTTATGAAGAAAAAACATTATCAATAAGATAATATTATAGAAATGTATTAGATTTTAGTTTTAAGCTTTGAGAGAGAGAAAAAACCAGTAGAAAATAATTTTTTTTTAAAAGAATAATGTATGAGTAAGAACTATTGTGTCAAATGGAATTTGTAATTTACACTTATTCACGATTAAGAAAATTTCATTCACCTGTCAGACAAATGGCTTTTATCTTTTGATTCTTGATTACATTGAATTGAAACTTGACTTATGAGAGACAAAAGTCTATCTGAACTTAGATCTCAGGGAGTCTCATGTGGTGTAACACTATCTGTTCTCTCTAGTTCTAAAAACTATTCTTATTTTTCTGAAAGAGAAAAATTTTTAATGTGTAATGTCATATATATGTTTTGAAAAAATGATACATGTGTTGAAAAAAATTGGAGATGGAGAAATAAATCGCAGTATTTATTAAAGAAACATTATTTGTCTATGAATATGATCATTCTTCTATTTTCAAAACATTATATACATTTATTAGTGTTGTATTTTAGGAAGTGTAAAGCATGTTTTGTATCCCTTAAAGCAACATTTATATCAAAAAAATTATTTAAATGCTTTCATCAAATATGGATAGTTTTTTGGTATTATTTTAAAATTATTATGTTTGTAAATTGAAGAGACACAGTTAAAATATATGCAAAAAAAAAAAAATTCTTATTTAAAAAGACTGTATATATATTCTGCTGAATCTATATGCCACTTTTCAGCCTGACTTAGCTTCTTTGTTTCGTTATCAGTGATGATTACACTGTGATTTTTTCAAATGTTGAAAACTGTAGATTTTGATTAGGAAAATTACTTGGTTACTTCATTACATTTGATTATTACCTCTATTCTTTTTCTATTTCAAAATTTATTTAAAGTGGTTAATATGTGAAATGATTGTTGCAGTAAATGAGTTGTCATAGTTGCGAGCTCATCACTGGTATCATTTCTGTTGTGTTGTGGTTTCCAGCCCTGATGCCACCAAAGATTTGTCATGTATTGTAGTTGTGTAGTGTATTAAATTGTCATGGGCTCAATGTCCTCTCTTTGAGTGGCTGTGGAACTTTGGAGAATGGGCTGTCAGTTTGTGTTGACCTCAACATTTGAGTGAGGTCAGTCGCCAGTGGCCCTCATGTTGCTTCTAAGTGTTATGTTAATAAACAATCAATTAGCATTTTAAATTCAACATGATTCCTAAATCATTTAAAAGACCAAACTTTACATTTTTTCTTGTTGCTCTGTAAATGGGATAAATATTCTATTCCTTTTTGTATTGTTTACTAAGAAAAAAAAAAACAGTATCAATCATTCCTGATGTTATAAATATACATTCAAATATTTTTTAATTTCAATTTTTTTTTTATTTTCAGATTTCCATCAGCTCATGCACTTGGTATTGGACAGGTATATCTTGGATATTTTTTAATTTCCAAACCTTTTTTAAGGTTTTAGAATTATTTATGCTGCAGATTATTAATAATTTTTTTTTGGTGTTTACATATGACTCTGAATGGTACCATAATCATAGGTGATAATCAGGCAACCATTGATTGTTAATCCAATGATACTCTTAATTGGCAGTGATGGAATTACTGCTACCACAGCTCAGAGAGAAAATTTGTCTACCCCTCCTCCTTATTGGAAGGATCACAAAACAAAATGTCAACACAGATATATATTTAACACTTATTTAATTTAAATTAAATAGTTTAAATGATTTGGGGAACCTAATATCACGACTAAAGAAAAAAAATATATATAAATTTAGTAGATAAACATCTATTTAAAAAACTTTATTAATCTACCATTTTTGATGTTAAATTTGTTTTCTTCTATTTATTAAAAATATATTCTAAAATATTTTTTTGTCAGTAAGAAACACTTAAACAGATTTTTGTAAGCTTTAACAGATGAAAATTTTTTACATCTTCATGAAAATTAATAGTCATAGCTACTGCATTCAAAATGGAAAGCATTGCCAATTTATTATTTTTATTTTCAATTCACTGTAACAGTTTTTAAGGGTATGAGGTTTGTATTGTAAATACAGTTTTTTTTTATTATTATGTTCATTTTATCAAAATTATTGTTGCATTGTATGCTTCTTCTTTCTCTCTATTGCTGTCTGGCATAAAGTTCTGGTATTTAAAAAAATAATTTTAAGCCATGGGGGGATGATGGGGTTGACACCTGGGCTGGAATCCTACTCTTCATATCTTCACCACATCAACAAGAGGTCTTTAAGCCCTGACAGTTATAACATGCATCAACCCTGCTACATGATGGGTCTTTAATGAAATCACATGCTGTTTGACAGAAACTTCAGATTTGAAATTTACAGCCATGATTATTAATTTACCTCAGCCAAAATTATCAATATCTATATTTGTTTTGTGTTAATTTTCGAAAAATTTAGTTGTATTTTATTATAGCATATCATGGATATCACATTACATTTAATAATCAACATAAATTAAGATTACATTTAATTATAATGCTGCACGATCATATTGTTTTAAATCAAAATGTTTTTCTGTTTCACACTCAGAATATCTGTATTGGAAATTGAAATCAAGGTCTGTCAGAAATTCCCTGTAGTTACTGTATATTTAATAATCATGTAAAATATTATATAACTGAATATAGGTTGTTATATATGGATTTACCAATTTGCTAGACTACATGTTAATGAAATCTATAGATTTTTGTTATAAAATTAAGACTTATTTTACTTTTGAATTGACCAAACTGGTGTTAAAACATGAATTTTTATTTAATTTCATTTTCAGTGCTACATTTTCTATAAAAGTCCGACAGTCTTTTAATTTCTTTTTAAACAAATTGTAGTTTGGTAAAGAACAAATGAATTTTATGTTTTGATTTGTTCTAATTCCTTGTAAATAAATATCTGAAATGTGGAGTATGCATATACAAACCTTCAGTTGAATAATCAAAGAAATTTACTGAGTTCATTTTGATTACCATGAAGTTGGTAATAATTTTAGATAAGATGTGCATTGTTTTCAAAATTCTTATGATATCAATTTAGTATATTTTTAATTTATTTTTAATCAAATGTTAGATTTTTATGTGATTTATGTTAAAAGTTTGTCATAATTTAAAAAATAGTGATAATATCTAGAAATATGTTTGCAAAATAGCTGGTTATAAGTTTAATATTAAAGATATCATTAAATTGATTAATAAGATAATTATCATAAAAATTTAACCATATTTTTAATTTGTTAAGAGTGGAAGAAAAAAAAAAGCATTTAACATGTCAAAATTTTGTTAAAAAGTGTGTCATTCATTAATCTAAATACTTATATTTCATAGCTATACATTTATGTAAGTTTATTTGTAAATATATTGATTTCTAAATTCTTTTTATATTACAGATGTCTGTGACAATACTTACTTTGTACATAGGTAGATCCTTAAATATAGTAAAATTTCCATCGATATCAAGTGATGTTCCAAAAAAGGTAGGTCAGAATAATTGTTTTTCTCTAAGTTTTTTTATAAACTTTTCCCTAATGTATTTGGAAATGTTTTAGCCTACAAATGTTGTTGATGTATAGTACTTTTTTAGTATATAAACTGTACTTCATATAATGTAATAGAAACTTTTTTTAAAATCATTTATTATTTTGAATAAAAAAACATCAGATGAATAAAAAAAAATTAAGTGTCCAAACTATTGTTAAATTTTCATTTGTAATTAAGATATGATTTTGCTTGGAGTAATTATTTTTACAATTAGATGTTGGCCTATTTACAAAGCAAAGACAAACATTTTAAATGATTTTTTTTCTAAAATTTTTAAACATATTTATATAGTAATTAAAAAAAAATCATGTAATTTTTTTTTAAAAAAAAAGGAAATTATATGTGTGTGTGAAATAAAAAAGTTTTGAAACGAAAAATATGAGATGGTGATTAAATAGCATTTATTTATTGATTGTTTAGATATATATTATTATAGAAAAGAATCAATCAGTATTTTATAATTATAAACAAAATTCCATCAATTCATCTAAATGTTTCAAATGTAATTATTATCCTTATTATGATAATTTTTACTATGCTTAGTTGCAAAAACCTCCTTAAGGTGGACAAATTGTGCAAACATTTGTTATCATACCTTTAAATCTGCAGTAAACTTTTCATAAAACAGTTTGTTCACTGTGCTCTGTGAATATATAAAGTGTGGCTATTAAATAATGAGACTGATGCTGTAAACATTCAATTTTGATGTCATACATATTTACTTATTATCATCTTTAATACACATCCTTCCTCTATCCCTACAACACTCCATGCGAATCTTTCATTGTTCGAAACAGTGCTGGAAGTCTCATGTCAACTCCTTCAGTAAGCATGTTGTTTTCTCTTTCACAGCTTCAATGGACTGAAATCTTGTTCCTTTTAATGTATATTTCACCTTAGGAAACAGAAAGAAGTTGCATGGTGCAGATCCGGTGAATAAGGTGGATGATCTAACATTGGGATGCTGTACTTGGCTAGAAACCTCTTGACAGACAATGTGGAATGACCATGCACATTATCTTTGTGGAAAAATTTGCTGAACAGATTCTTTGTCAATTCTTACAGTCCCCGCAATTGCAGGAATGCTTAACCTATAATTAAATTGAACCAGATTACTGATTTTTTTTCAAAATTATTATCTGTTTTTGATGTGGAAGAGTGGTCCAAGTGTGAATAATCTTCAACATCTTCTTGGCCATCTTTTAATGATTAAACCACTCAAAAACATATTCAACTCGTATACATAAAATTTGCAAACATTTATTGCTGTACATTTCCTTCTATAAATTATAATTTTCAGTAGCAATTTTTCCAAGTTGCTTGTGAAATTTCACAATTTGTTGCTCTCACTTATCATTTTTCTGGCAAAACAAACAAACGAAAAAAAAAAAACAACCCCTCTAATGTGAAAGGAGGCTATGGGTATACGGATTTGTGTTGACAGAATTAAGAGATACTGCATTAATTAGAGAAAGCTTCACCTAAACAGCTCTCTGTCATTGGTGTTTGGTGCATGGATACTTCTGTGCCAGCACCAGTCTTGTTATTTAATAGCCTTACTGTGTATCATTTTCAATATATTGTAGTGGATAACTATTTTTATAGATTACCAAGGAAAAATTCATTCTGTGTTTTCTTTAAAATGTTTTTAGTAAATAGATTATAGTTAATACACTGGAATTATATCCAAATTAATTCATTGTATTTATTGTTACTTCTATTTAGATTTTTATCATTTACTTTATTGAAATATTTCTACATTTTGCAAATATGAAAAGTATTTATTTTCCTGTGTGGCAACAAAGTTGATTTAAAAAAAGAAACAAGAATTTCAGAACTATTGGCCTTATTTATTTATATGTTTCTTCAATTGGGTTTCACAAGGAAAATAGCACTTGGGATCTACGATTCTACAATTTTCTCTCATACAAATATCTTCGAATCTTATGTAAAGGTTGTCTTTCATCGAGGAAGGCTGTCTTGAATGGGTCCTTCAGGAAAATGTTATATCTCCCATATGATATACAGTCTATATACATGATTCCTTTGAAATATTGGAAACATATGCATTTATGCTGACAATATTTTTATTAAGTATTATCAGGCTTTCAACACAATTCCTAAATAAAACTGAAAAATATTCTGGAAAGAGTCATAAAATGGTGTGACTACTGGAAACATACTCTTAAGCTCTAACAAATAACACAACTTTCAAATAAAAGAATTCATGTATATCTTCAATTTTTATTACTGGGTACCCATACCTATGGTAAATCCTCTGTTAAATATTTAGGATTATATTTTTCCAAACGGAACCAAAATATCTCAGTAATTAATCAAATGCAAAATAAAACTTAAAAAAATAATAATGGCCTTAAATGTAAGACATATAAGCAGTATGGAAGGAGAACTGATGATTTAATCAGATTGACTAAAGTGTTTGCATTACCTTTTATATCTTCCGCATCATAAATAAATGGTTGTGTAACCAGCCGAAAGCTTTCAATGTAATTCAAATCAAATCTTTCAAAATTGTGTTGGGTCTTCTGCATTCAACTTTAAACATTATGCTTTTATAATTACCTGGAAAAGAAATTCTCTCTGAAAAAATTGGAAAGTTGATAGATAAATTTTTCATCATCCAAATTTCAAAAGGAAACTTCTCTCCAATGTATTTTTATGAGTCAAAGCACTTAAAAATATCGGAAGAGAACAAAAACAATTTTATAAATTTACTTCACAGTTTGAATGTTAATGGAGAGCATTTGTATCTATTCCAAGATTAATCCACTTCACATACCTTCCTTGAAAGATATATATTGGTGGATTTGGCTTTCACAAAAAAAAAATATATGCATTCCTTTAATACACAGATTGTTTGACGTAACAGTGAATCATAGTTTCTGGAATTTTTGCATAAAATAGCTCTCTACAGATGCTTTAAAAAGCAAATAAGTAACATCTACTACAGGTATCAAGAAAAATGCTTCTTTTGCTTGCAGGATAAATCATATTAATTTTATCCTTACGGCAGAAACACTAATCATATGCCAAGCTTTAGATGATCTAACTGAATAAAACAAAAATCTCTTGATTTTGTCCAGGAGCTGTTCTGTGCTATCCTCACTTCAAAATTATTATATTCAATCATCAAAAGTCATTCACAAATTAACTAGCAATATTTTGATTTTGTCATGCTTTAATAATTAGGTGATGTTACTTAACATTCTGGGACACTCAAAAAACCTTTGGAGTGAACAGAGGACAATATTGCAAGATTTGTACTGTAGTTCAATGTATATATTGCATCAACTGGATTGCTCCAAAAAAAAAAAACCAATAGTAATATTTTCAGAAATAGAATAAAAAGAACCAATAAATTTTTTTATTCAAGCAAATATTTCAAAATCTTAAGGAGCATCCCAATCATAGACATAATATCTCTTTGGGCAAAAGTAGAAGAGAGGAAATACTAAGCACTTTTGAATGATCAGCAAAATTATCATGACCCCCAGGCATTTACACAAATTAAATTAAATGATCATGCAAAGTGTTGTACCTGTAACTGTATCAACAATTTGGAACATATTCTTTTAACTTGTAATACATGTATTTTCTATAGAAATAATTTCAGAAATTTAATCAAGATAGAAATACAGTACAATATCATTTTCAAAGAGATTTTGAATGATGCAATAGCTAAGAAATATTCTGAACATTCTTCATCTCAAAAGATGAAATTTTTTGAATTAAAATAATATTATTAAATGGGATAATGGCATTTGATGCTCTATATCTCATAAAATCTACCAACCAATTCAGAATTAATTGCTATTGTTAAATTGTAATAAAATAGTGTGAATAGTTTTGAAGGATTTTATTTGCTTGTGAAATTACACCCTTTCAATGATGACGAATTACAGTCATGTAAAACTAAGAGAATTTGCAAATTATGTCAATTTTTAGATAAAGTATTGATTCAAAGGTGCTAATTATGCTACCAAAGAATTATGCAAATATTGTACAAATACTCATTTTCTGGCAGTAATAGGAGTTGGATTCAGTTCTTGCACCATAAACCTATATTCATTCATGCACTACATTCTAATAAACTTTGATCCATTGGTTGCATTCGACTGTGGTCAACAGTTGAAGTCCATCTGTGAGCCATATTTATTCTCAATAACTTGTGTGAGGAAGCATGAACTGAAGCAAAGTGCATCCTCAACTTCATATAAATATATATATGAAGAAGAGAATGAGCAGTGAAGTCGGGATAAATTTTCACCTTCCTATTGCTGCGTTTTGCATCCTAAATTTGTAATTAATTTATGTTGATTCCATTTATGCCAAATTTATAATTAATTAATTCTTAATACTTTTTATTAATAAAAATCTCCAACTGAGATTCAATCCTATATTCTTTATTTAGACTTATGTGTACTTTTCACAAGACAATATTTAAAGTCAAATATGTAAGTGTATATGTGTGTAACTGCAGTTCTGACAATTGAGAGGATATCAGTACATGAAGAATTGTCGGTGCATACTCCTCCATGATTTTGCTGTGTTTTTTGATACATTTGGGTAAATTTTTTAAGGTATCAGGTAAATTGAGAAACCATGAGCATACAGATGACTATTATCAGATTGAGTATCATCGGTAGATTGAAGACCGACCTTTCACAAGCATAGGTAGCTACAGAGCTCAATGTAACTCTCGATGTCATACGCAATTTGTGGAAACATTTTCAGGACACTGGATTCATATTAAGACATGGACAAGACAGACCGAGATTCACAATGACAAATGAGAATCGTTATTTCTTACTTTCAGCAAAATGATATAGAATTTCTACAGCTTCACAGTTATCTTGTAAGCTGTGTGCTATCACTGGAACCCAAAATTTCATGATCTACAATTAATTGCTCAAAGGCTTCATGAGAGAGCTGTATGCCAGAAGACTCGTTGTTTACATCCTGCTTATTGCAGCACTCAAGAAAATAGGTTTAGCATTGAGCAGACAACATACACCTTGGATTAGACTTCATTGGAGTATCATGCTTTTTACAGATGAGATTCAACCTGGATGTTGATTCTTGGCATACTTGTATCTGGAAAGAGCTTGGGACACAATAGCATCCTTCCCTCATTAGGGAAAATTGTCATTAGGGTGGTAGAGGTGTACTGTTTTGGTCACACATTATGTTGAATAGCCACACACCCTATTATATATTTGACTAAGGCTACCTGACTGCTATGAGGTATAGAAAAATATTAGAGCCTTGTGTTAGAATTTTCGTGAGTGTAAGTAGTCACAGGTTCCTAATAATACATAGCAATGCTTATCCACAGAGTGCTTAGTTGGTGGATGATTACTTGGTGTGTGAGGATATTCACTGCAAGACTAGCCAGATTTGTTGACCTTAAACTTATAAAGCATGTCTAGGACCTTTTGGGAGAGCAATTACTACTTGCCATCTACCTCCGAGAACCTTCTCAGAGTTAAAAACTGCTTTGCTAGAGGAGGAGGATCAACTGTCACAGGGACTCCTCAACTGCCCCCGTCCAGTCTGCCATCATTTGGGCTGTGAGAAGGAATCATACTCCATATTAGACTCATTTTCAGTTTGATATCACAATGGGGATTTTAGATTTCTGAGCTCTTTGAGCTTTAATCAAAATCATGCATACATAAAATGGCTTGTGAATGGTACATCTTTTAATCTGTCATAAATGTATATTCATATCAGATTTCATAAAATCTTTCCATTAGTCTTTCAGAAATTTGGCATAATGTGCAAATTCTTTTAATTTTGCACACAAGTGTATGCACTTATAGGAATGAGAATTTCTTCTATTTTAGATGTGCAGTTTATTCCTGTCCTTACCCATTTTTTAAAGATTTGTTTTGAACATGTTTTTTTAATTCTATGTACCAAAACCTTAACATTATTCAAATAAATTAAACACTATATAATTATTACATATGACACTTTGTACATATAAAGAAAAATTAAATTGGTTGCTCATGTTTTGTATTATATTAATACTAAATATAATATTTTCTAATATTATCAGTAGATAGTGAAAACAAAGTATCTTTGATAATTTCTCAATACAAGTATTTTTTAATGTGTTTACATATTCAAAATAAATTAAAGAAAATAAATGCTGGTAAAAAGAATTTGAAATAATTTTAATGTCATAAAATGTATTGTAGAATTTAGGAAAAGTCATTTAATATTTTTATAGAGAAAAATTAATTTAAAAAGTTTCCTTCTAATGCTTTAAGAAACAATGCATAAGATATACTCTAGATCAGGGCTTCTTAAACTATGGGTCACGACCCCAAATGGGGTCGCGTTGCAAAATTCTGCGGTCGCGAGAGATTTTAATGTCAAATATTTATATATACCATTTTATAACATCACTAGAGTTGGCGGAATACAGTGGACTTGCAGCGTCTAGACACGCGCATTTGTTGAAGAGCTATCTCCACCGCCAGCAGTAAACGATCGCTATTATTATACTGTGGCTACACATTGTTAGTGCGTTTGTCGGTATCATACAGGTTGAATAAACCGCTGACTTCCCACTCTGACCGCCACCTCTAAATATCACACACAATCAAAGGGAGGAATGCGCGCGCGTACACACGGGCAACCTGCAGCTAAACAATGATTCATGTATGGGGTCGTCAAGGTTTGTATGGGGTCGTCAAGGTTTGTATGGGGTCGTCAAGAAACTCGCAATCATAAATGGGGTCGTAAATGACAAAAGTTTAAGAAGCCCTGCTCTAGATGTATAAATATGTTTTATTTCAGTTTGTTGTATCTATAAATATTAAATACTATGTGCATAAACGTGTCTAAATATTTTCTGTGTTTTTAAAAAAAGGAACAAATTAATACATACATAAAATATATCAAACATTTAAATTCATAATCTGCCCTTATTTGCTTTCCTAATTCACAGTGATAAGAATTGATACAATGAGAGAATTTTTGTAAGAAATTCTTCGTAAATCATTCTCAGATTTGATCAAATTCAAAATAGTAGCAATGTCAAATATTGCATCAATATATATATATATATATATATATATATATATATATATATATATATACATGATGTAGGAAAAGATTTTTGAGTAATTAGTCTTCATTATAAACTCTAAAATACAAGTTGACAAAAGTATTCTTTGAGAGAATTATAAAATCACAAGCTTTAAGTATTATTATGCACTGCTTGTGAATGCCTTTTTCACTTTCTAATACCTAATAAAAATGCAAGAATTTTAGAAATGGATCATAAATTAAAAAGATAATATAAATTAGATTGAAAATAGAAAATACAATTAGGTGGGAGAAAAATTCCATTGATTCCATTCAGAAATCAAACAGGTTTTCTATTGATCCTCAAACTATTCACTTACATAATCTATAAACTGAAAGTGAAATTTTTGAAATATTTAGCCTTCCTTTGAAGAATATATGTATAATGAAAATAATAAATAAAAATATTAATGGATTACTATGTCCATTTTTGAAATTTTACAGAACAACCCCAAAACATTTTTTTTTCGTACGTTACTTTATTTACAGCTTACTTGATTATGAATATTTTTCAGTAAACTATTGTATATTTCACTCTTTGCCCTACTAACTAAAATTATACCTTATTACTTTTTAAAACTTTACTGATTACTATTATAAAAAAATAAACATAGTGCCTTTTACCTCCATCATATACTGATATTTATGGATATATTCTTTAAATAAAGGCTAAAAAAATCGAAAGATATTATTTGATTCTATAATCCTGGCTTGAAATTCTAAAGTTCTGATTTATTTAAAATTTAATTTGTAATTTTATGTTTATATTTAAAATTTAATGTAATTGTTTTTATGTTCCTTTTTAAACTAATATGTTAGAAGAAATGAGGTAAAATATTGAAATATTTTAAAATTTTATATTAATAAGTTCATAGATATAAATGGATTTAATTTTTATTTTGAATATTTTGTAGTGGTTTGATTTTGAATGTGCTGCTTGTTTCTTTTCTTTTTTCTTAATCAAAATTTTTTCATTTAATCAGATTTTTTTTTTCTCTCCAGTT
This sequence comes from Nephila pilipes, assembly GCA_019974015.1. Taxonomy (NCBI): domain Eukaryota; kingdom Metazoa; phylum Arthropoda; class Arachnida; order Araneae; family Nephilidae; genus Nephila; species Nephila pilipes. The sequence goes on along the minus strand of BMAW01097065.1, from coordinate 263,451 downwards.
TTTTATATTTAGGTTTTTTAAAACCGATATTAGGGGAGAAGAAAAAGTAGGACATTAAAGAGCGTGTAATTGTATTTTAAAAATTATTTGATTTAAATATCATCCTGTTATTTCACCTAAATGGTCTTTGAACTTTTAGAAAAAAAAAAAACGTTTTTACTTTTTAAAGAGAAATAAAACTTTTTGGGGAAAATTTCGCCAGAACCTTAGATTTTTTAATGAAAATCATGCTGCAGCAAATTTTATAAATTTAATAATAAAAGTGAATAAATTATGTATTAATTATTATGTTTTATTTATTTAATATGTAAAGCAAATTTCAATTGGAGAAAATTCAATATAGTATAGAAAATTTTAATTGCCTTCATGTTGCTTCTAGTGCAACATTAATGAAACCAAATCAAACCAAACCAAAAATTTCAACATAATCCTGCATATTTCAGGGATTTCCCAGAAACAAACAATTTAGTCTTTGTCTTCTTTAGCACATTCATTGCATAACTTTTGTATGCTTTCCAAAGTTATTAGGTTTTTGCAAGATAATTATAAATATGCTGTCTTTCTTTTCTTGCTTGGGAGCCACAAATGAGTTTAATTTTTGTATCTTCTGTATACTGCTCCACTTTCTGAGACTACACTACTTTTCTTAAAATCTGTTTTATCAACAGGTGCGATTCTCAATTTATTTTTGGATTTTTAATTCTTGTATGTAGTAGTAGTTGGACAAAATCTGACCGTAATGCTTTCAAAAGTACCATCCTGATCATGATTGAGCTTGTAGATTAGCCTTGGTGCAAAATGTATGCATTTATTGTGCTCATATTTACTAAGTGATAGAATATAGCTATAGGTAATGTGTTGGCCATATGCTGCAAGAATTAACTGAGTTTTTTTCATCTAATACCTCAACACCACTTAGGGTTCTGTCCTAAAATGCTATAATTTCTGGTTTCTGAGCTTGTTTTTATGCATAGATGAAATGTGAATCACAGCTTTCTTTTTCTTTGGAGCTCATGAAATCAAGGTTATATCTTTTGTAAAGCCATATAATGTAGTTGTGGTCTAACTGACTGCTCTTGAGGAAAGCAATTGAATTTGAATTGGATGTTCATGCCAAAACATTGTGATAAGAGGAGGTGATATTCAAGATATTTTTTATTGGAAAAAGGTTGCAAGAGCAAGCATTTGTTAAATTGGGCATGTAATAAGGGTGATGGGAGGAACATGTTAAGTAGTCCTTGGGACTGCATGTCCCTTGTTACAGGTTATTGTCTAAAGGCTATATATTTTTATTTTGAATTTAGGTATGATAATTTTAAGTTGACATTACATTTTGTATTTATGCATGCTGATAATAAATATAAATACAATATTTGTTAAAATAAATATTTTCTGAAATTTTTAAGAAAATGTTTTTTTTTTGATGCTATATAAGCTCTTTATCTTTAAATAATTTTAATTGTTTTAAAATTTTTTTTAACAGTTGCTTCTTTCAATGTAAGTAACAGTTTCCTCATTCGATATAAAATTATTTACTATATCAGTGATAAATTTTGAAATGTTTTAATAGGAAGTAATTTAGTACTGTTTTTTTTTTAATATAATTTATATGTAATCTAAACTTCAATAATTTTTCTTGTATTTTTGCAGATATGGCCTCTTCCTCTATTTTTTATTGGAAATCTTGTATGCGGATTAGGGGGAACAAAGCATCTCAGGTAAAACTTGATATTAGTACATTTAATCTTACATACACACACACACACACACACATGCATGTGTGTTTGTACATATATATATATATATTAATTTGCTGAAATATTGCAATTAATACTATTGTATCAAAATGTTATATCTGAAAATATGTAACTCATAATTTTCATGTCTTAAAATGTAAACTCAGGGAGAATAAATATGTTTTAAGTATAATTATGTTTAAATTATATGTAAAGTCAATATGATGAAAGGTAAAATATATGGTGATAAACTATTAGATATACAACATTTTAATAGCTTTAATTTTGAACTCTGTACTTATCGAAAAGTCTTATCCTTTTTAGTCCTTTTTAATGTTTTTCATTTAAAATTGTATGAAGTATTTTAAATTTCTACAAAAATAATAATTGTTGGCTATAAGGTCGGAAAATATTTTTAATTTGATAACTATAAAATTATAATTTCGTAATTATAAAAGTTTTTTTTTTTTTTTCAAAATCTGTATAAAGCATGCATTTTGTCTGGAATAAAATAATATTAAATGCATGTATTTTTTCTCTGTTATGGAAAACTCTACAGCCAACTGATTTAAGAATGGAAGATAATACTTTTTAGCTAAAAATCATCCAAAAATGATATTTTGATACAATAAAGGACCGAATGAACTTTTTATTAATTTCTGAAACTAGTTCATGTGGATAAATATGAAAATCAATAATAGCAGAAAAGAGAGAACATAAAAAGCACTTTGTATGTAACCATCTATTAATTTTTCCAATTTTTTTTTTTTAAACAAAAGAAGAAGAAAGATTATAGTTTGGAGGTTATAACTTTAGAGTTTACATATAAAGACATTTAGCACAATTTTTTTTTCTTCTCATTATTATCATTTGTAAGATTTTGTGATGAAGAGCTTATAATATTGCATAGTTTAATTTAATCATAATTGAGAATTATTTCTTTGCAATAAAAAGTAGAGGAAAGTTAAAGCAGTTGTTAATTTTATACAATTTATTATTATTGTTTTTTAATTTGAAAATTTTTATTTCTATCTCTCTGTTTATAAAATTTAAATATTGTGAGTTATTTTATAGGACTTAGATAACAACTTAATATTTATTTTGAGTAAGCCACAAAATATTGCAGGCTTTTTGAATTAATAAACTCCTTCTGCCTGTTATATTTAATTGTATTTTAATTAAACATTAGAGAGAGCACAAGCAATTTCAATGTTTTTCTCTTAATTTTATAAATTTTAAAACTTTTTTTTTTCATGTTCAAAGCTTTGTTTGAAACATACAATTATTTTGTTTTGAGAATATGTTTTTTATAAAAAAAAAAGGGGGAAAAAGAGAATAAGTTTTTTTAACATCATTTTTTAACATCATCCCACTACCCACTTCTCTCTCCCCCTACTCCGGGGACTGAACTGCGATTCGCTCTAAGCGAAAGCACTCACCCTCACCCTCTCCCACCGATCCTTACCCCCTTACCAGCCACACTCTCGCCTTCTCCTACAGATTGGGACTTTCATTCTTTGTCCCTCTTTTTTCTATCGATTTCTTCGGAAATCGGCCACTTTACTACTCTTACCTCTCCCTGATGTTTTTCCCTATAGATTTTTCTCCCTAGATAACAGAGAAGAAGCTTTAGGTTATAAAACTGGTTCTCTAAGATGTATATATTCCAGGTCATTTTTTAATATTTAATTTGTGTTCTTTTTAGACTAAATGTTAATTATCTCTGTCATTTTTATTAATATATTTGTAAAATATACTGTTAAATATTTAAAACTTTAAACTAAAGATGTATAATCATTGCCTTTTATTTAAAATTTTATATTCTAGTATCATTTTTTTTCCAGTCTTCCTATGTTTACAGTTCTGCGCAGATTTACAATTTTGATGACTCTTATAGGAGAATATTTTATTCTGAAGTATGCATTTTATGTATTTTCGTATAAACATCAATCAATATTTTTTGTATAAATATATTTATGATAAATATTGTTTGTTTAAAGATTCATTGATTTTTAAAATTTAATACAAAAAATATGGTGATTAAATTTATGAATATGAATGTATTAAATTTTTGTAACATTGTGATTTTTGTATTTAAACATTTTGTTTCCTTAAGTGTACCTTAATTCCCTTTCATACTTTTGTTTATAGCACTAGCCAAAGTTTGCCTATAATAGCAACTGTAATTGCTATGGTTGGTGGTGCCATTATAGCTGCTGCGTAAGTAAAATTTTAACTAAAATATTAGTTAATCACATTTGATGTTTATTGGTCAAGTATTTCCTATTTTATAAATTAAAATTTTTTTTCCATATATATATATATATATGTAGGATTATCGAGCTAATTTTCAAAGAATTAACTGTATTTTCCAATGTATAGTAAAACCAGTTTCTCAGTTACTTGATAGATGGCACCATGAATCAGCGTCATGTGATAGCTCATGCAGCGCCCCCTATTTCTGAACAAAACTGAGCGACATTTTGTTCTCGCTCTCTTCCCCCCCTTTTTTCTGCTTCTCTTCTCCTTCATATAACCCATGTCGAAAGTAACCTCCGAACGCCCATCGCTGATATTCGATACAATGAGGCTGCTATCTATCTTTCTCCAATGAATTGGTCAATTTGTTAATTCCTGTTGTAAATATTTTCCCTCTCCATCTCTCTATTTAATAAACGAAGTAAAACAAGTTGAGCCTCATCATTGAATTCCTTCGAAATCATCATAGAATCTAGTAATGGAATTACTCCCCTAGACTAGTTTGCATAAGAGCAAACCAGTGTAGATTTGGGATGCACAATCTCATCACCCCTTTTCTATATATATATATATATATATATATATACTATGCAACATTGAAAATGCAACACCGAGAAGGATTGGTAAAAAAATTATGCAAATTTCAGTGTAGATGCTCATCACCAAGTTATACGAATGATGTGAAATGTGCAGCTCTCTTGTACACATTGAAGAAGATATAAGGGAAGGAACCTGCAGAACACAAAACTTTCAAGCTATTATTTCTGCTAGGAAATCATTGTAAAATTTTTTTTCTTGCCTTGGAGGATGCATATATTAGCAAAGAATGCCAAGGCGTCATTTAGGGAGGCAGTTCCAGCCGACAGACGATTTTACGAGGGGCATGGTGATCGGACTGAGAAGGGCAGATTGATCTACATGGCAAATCTCAGCTGACACACACCTGGGCACCTCCACAGTACACCGGCTGGGGCAAAGGGGGTTGAAACAAGGAAATGTGGCAAGTTTTAGGGTTGCCAGTGCAGCCAGAGTGACTTTAGCATGCGTGGATCGACACATCTGCCAAAAAGTTGTGGCAGATCTGGAAGCCACTTCTACCTCCATTCTGCAGCATGTTCAAGACACCCTGGATGTTCCCATATCAACCAGAGCTATTTGTCTTGATTGGTTGCTAGTGGCCTGCATTCATGGTATCCATTACAAAGACTGCCCACAGCATATACGTCAATGTCTAAAATGGTTCCGAGTTTGAGTGATGTGGACAATCGAAAGGCACAGTGTCATGTTCTCAGATGAATCGTGCTTCTGTTTCTCAAATGATAGTTACCTTGTATGAGTGGGGCATCAACACAGAGACAGGTCAAATCCAGCAGCAATTGTGGAATGCCCTATTGTGTGACATCGCACATCTGGTTGGGGCGCAATTATGTACGATTCCAGGTCACTTCTAATTTGTTTTCAGGACACTCTGGTTGCCCAATGATGTGCTGTGACACTTCCCTACCTTAAGGGGGTATCCAACGCCTTATTCGCAGGATAATGCCAGAATCCTCTCTGCTTGCATCAGCCAACATGCTCTGCAAGGTGTACAAATGCTTCTCTAGCTACCATTATCTCCAGATCTCTCGCCATTTGAACACATTTGGGATCTGATTGTTTGCCATTTGCAGACCCTGCCACTGCCGTATTTAGGAGACAAACTGTGGCAAAAGGTTGAGAATTGAGAACCATTCCTCAGGATACCATCCATACTTTCACTTACTGTATACGGAGGCATGTTACTTCATGCATCTCTGTCTACGTTAGTCCTACAACCAGCTGAGCTGATGTTGTTCTCGCTTTGTATTATGCATATAATTTTGAAATAAAGATAACTTATTGTTCGTTGTTATCTCTCTTTTCTTAATCATCAAAAATGTTAATTTAAATGGTATTTTATTTTTATTATTTTGAAATCCATAGCTAAATTATATTCTATATGAAAAGCAAAATTGAAAAAGCATTTTTTGAAAGCTAATAATATTTAAAGTAGTTGTAATAACACATAATAATTTTCTAAATCTGTAATATAATGATAATCTTTTGTGATTTGAATACCTGAAAAAAAGTTACTTTTCTTTGTATTAAAATAAAAATTGGGATTTCCTTTATGTCAAAGTTACATAGAGTTTATCAAGCATAAATTTTAAGTGTATATTTACTGCTGTCGCACGACCTAATTGCTTCTCTTATATAATAGTAGGCAATATTGTAAAATCATGAAACAGGATTGTACATCAGAGACTGTTTATAATTAGTCATTAGAAAAGAGCTACTGAGCCCTTCTTAAAACATGAACATCAGATGTGAAAAGGAGATTTTTATGGAAAAAAAAATTATATAAGTCACAAGTAAGCCACTGAAGAAGTGTCAGTGTTAATTATAATTTAATTTCTAAACTTCATTTTATTTCGTATGAAACAGCTCATGAAATTCTGATTTATTTATATATTCTTGCCACACAATTTTTGTTTTCTGCGTGCTATTATAATGTAAATGACGTTTTGCTTCAATATTTCAGTTATTGTTGATATTTTTTTATAAAAAAAATTACTTCTTATAAGAGTAATTCTAAATTTTAAAAAAATTATTTCTAATAAGAAAAATTCCAAATTTTTAAAAAAATAATAAGCAACTACTCTTATGATGTATACTTAACTGCTTTAGAAGTTGGTAAAAAGCTATAATTATTAATGTACTATTGAACTGCAATCAATTTAGGGTTTTATAATAAAAGGAAATATTCTTAGTATTATTTAAGCATGGACTAATTTTTGAAAAATAACTTAAATTTTTTTAAAAAAAATTAAGTAGAGATTTAGATACAATACTGTCTTGTCAGCTTAATTAAAAAAATATTTCTTTGTATTATTTTTCAGAGATGATCTTTCATTTGAAGTCAGAGGATACATGTTTGTTTTATGCAATGACTTTTTTACAGCAGCTAACAATATTTGTGTAAAAAAGAAATTAGATGCTAGAGTAAGTATAATATTGATAACATAAATAACTTTTTATACTTATTGCTATTTTTTTATATTACTCGACATAAATATTACTTTTGAAGGGACAAAATTATTTTCATTTTTTTTTCTGTATGTGTGAGTATAATTAAATATATTTTATTTTAATTTCTGAAAATATTTTTACTTTATTTGCAGGATCTAGGCAAATATGGTTTGCTTTTTTATAATGCTCTATTCATGATATTGCCTTTAACTGTGTTATGGTGGTATTCTGGTGAAATAGAAAAGGTACAAACACATTTTATGTTGTCATCGTAAAACTGAGATAGTATTCAGATGTTTTTATTCAGTTGAAGTTATTTCATTTTTTACAACAGTTAAAAAGTATTCAGGACAAATATTATTTTTCATTTCTAAATACAAAATTTTGATGAGTCATTTTCAGAGGGATTACTTTAAATTATAATAATTGTATTAAGCACATAAAAAAATATTTAATTGAAATTATATACACACAAAACTGGACATTAAATGGTACCAAACCACAAAACATACAGTTCACTGTGGACTACTTCATGTCATGTTTCGACACTGATGATAATTAATATTACAAACTGGTTTGTTTTACATTTATGCATTATTGATTTTTTACTATGAATCAAAATAATTTTAATTTGGTTCTCAGTGCAGTTATAAAAAAATTTGTTGCTTGAACATTTCATAATATGGAGTTATCTTGTAGGATGCATTGTCTAACAAATGATAAATTTCTTGGTTTAAAATTTTTTTAAAAAATAACAATATTAATATTGTACACTAATGGGCTTAACAAAATACTTGACTTCTGAATGCTCCTTTTTATGTGCAAAAAATTCATCCCAAAGAATCATTTTTTAAAATTGAAGATAGCTGATGATTAAATAATTTTTTATATTTTTGTAACAAGTATGCAAGTTTAACTTTTGTGGAAAAAAAAGTTTCAAAACTCTACACACGACTTTTATTATCTATTTTGTTTTGTTTTAAATATAAAATAAAAGCATTATAAGCAGAAATATTGAGTAAATAAAAAAAATAATGCCAAAGATATTCATGTTATTTTGTTCAACTTGAGTATGATTATGGTTAGTAGATAACAAGCAAATGTCTTTTTTATGTTTCCATTTCATCATCATGATTTTACCTTTCTGGAAGACTTTAACATCTTTAATTTTTAATTTGTAATTTGGTTAATAGTCTTTTTTTTATTCCATAAATGTTACCTATATGTGAAAAAAGAAAATTGACTGATTGTGGACAAGTGTAATAAAAGTCTTTGGTCATGCAATAAATTTGGCTTGATAGAGAATCACCTAATGACAACAGCATTCGCAATGTCATTGTCATATTCTTATAATAATGATTGAGTACTGTGTTTTTTCCTGTCTTAATTGTTCAAGATTTCAAGTTACTGGATTTTGACTCCTATAAATAATATCCCCCCCCTTTTTTAAATGCATCTTTTCAAAGGTTTACTTGTATATTATTTTCATTTTAACTTTCCTTTATAAAGCATAGGAGAGGGGGGGGGTTACCAGCTCAGATTTTGTCCTTGTCACTTGACCGTGGTTCAAAATTACGAGTTCCGTTGCCAATAGCCTTCATGTTGCTTCTAGTGCGACGTTCATATAAACTAAACTAAAAACTAAATCCTTTATAAAGCGTAATGTTGCCAGTGACAGTAACCCGTTTTTCCGGAATATATAAATTAATGCACTTTTTATTTATGTTGACAAAAATTGGACGAATTTTTTTTTTTTTTTTTTTTTTTAAAAAAAAATTAGGATGTGTATGTGTGTCACAGTCTTTGTTATTAGTGACATGTTACTTATGTTTTATATCAAAAAATCATTTTTGTGACATGAATTTTAGGAAAATTTATGTTGATATTTGTTTTTTGTACATAATACATAAATTCACCTTTCCCTTTTTTTTTTTTTATTTTAATTGATTCTATGTAATGTATTGATGTCAGAAATAACAGTATCTCTTTTGCCATAACAGTTAGCCAAGAATTGGTTGTGCGTTGTGGTTACTAATCTGCATATCTGTTTGTTTCAATTAAAATACTGCATTCTAAATTTCTGCAACAGAATTTTATGTTTCAATTTCAAAATCATTTTTATGAGTATTGCCTGAATTGTTTTATGACTAATTAGTATATTCATGATAATCTGATTCTGTATCGCATGTTGCACTAGTTTTTTTCCAGAAATCAGTTATAAAGAAAAAGTAATTTTTTTTAAATAAAGCTATTTATGCTTTTAGGTCCCAATTTATTTTTTATTTTTGAAATTAAATATTTTAAACAAAAACATCACTCTTGTTTATATCTAACTAAATATACAAGGTATGGATATTAAATACTGAGACTGTTACAGAAGAAGTACGCATGTGCCAAGTGCCAGGGACCAACTGCTGTTTAGCATGAAGCCTTCTCTTTCAAATGCAGTTTCTCTTGCTTCTGTAAACAAATCCTTTTTGTCGTAGCCTTCTTTTGCATTAGAATTATTTTTTTGTTTTGCCAGATAAATGATAAGTGTAACAGCAGAGCAACCAATTATTGTGAAACATTTCATAAAACTTGGAAAAACTGAAACTTATAATGTATTGACAGAGGTGTATGGCAATGAATGCTTATCGTGTGCATGTGTTTTGCTGTTTCAAGATGTCCGAAATGTTGAAGGTGATTCTCCCCCGGGTCCATTTCCATGTCAAAAACAAATGACAGTGTAGGAAAAATATGTAATCTGATTCAATCTGACTGTTGGTTAAGAATTTGTGCAATTGCTGAGATTGTTGGAATTGACAAAATTTACGTAATAATTTTAATACACAAAAAGAGTGTGCCAAAATGGTGCCAAAAATCTCTTGTTTGAACAACAAGAAATTCACAAAAATGTTTGTGCTAACACTTTGAATGCCATTTAATATGACTCAAACTTATTGGAAAGGATACTAACATGCAATGAATTGTGGGTTTTTACTAATGATTCAGAAACAAGAGGCCAATCCATGCACTGGAATAGCCCATCTTCAATAAGAACCAAAATAACTTGATTGAGCAAATTGAAATTTAAAGCAATGATGTTCTTTTTTTTGTGTGTGATATTCATGGGATTGTGTACCTTCACTCGGTCCCTGAAGGTCAAACTACTAATCAGTATTACTACCTTCACATTCTTGCTGAGCTCTGTGAAAGAATAAGGAAAAAAAAAATGACCTGAATTCTGGAAGGACATGTCATGAGGTTTTTAGCCAAGTGCAGCATCCCAGTGTAGACCACTCACCTTATTTGCTTGATCTTGCACAATGTGACTTCTATCTGTTTCCTAAGGTGAGATCTCCATTAAAAGGAATAAGATTTGAGTTGTGGAAGCTGTGAAAGAAAAAGGAGCATGCTACCTGCAGGAGCTGACAGAAGACTTCCACCACTGTTTCGAACTATGGAAAATTTGCATGGAGTGTTGTAGGGATAGAGGAAGGGTGTGTAATGAAAGTAATAATAAGTAAACATGTATGAAATAAAATTGCTTTACATCATCAGTCTTGTTATTTAATATATTCCACACCTGGAATATATATTTAGGAACAATGTTGTAGAAAATGCAAAAACACATTGGGTTAGTATCTTAATGTAGGATATAAAGAATATTCTTGAAAATAGTAAGAAAATTGAGAAATTTTATTTTCATAAGAATATAGAAATTGAGAATCAAAGTATTTTTCTTTGATTTGTTTAACCAATTTTACAAAATGAAATCAGGAGTATGCCAGTTAATTGGTTGCTTATTATGTTTATAGCAAGGTTTCTGAGGGGGAAAAAAACAGTATCTTACTTAAGAAAAAGCATATAGAAAGAAGAAGAGGGATTGGTTACCTGTGGGATCCTTGCCACTTGGTGGTATTTCAAGCAAATAACAATTAATTGACTCGAATTCTTACCCTTTTTATTAATAAAAACTTAATTTAGAGTATGGAAGCTCCCTCCCCCAATCAGTTGAGATATTGTATCCTCTTTATTTTATTCATTTTTCTTTAAATTTTTGATGTGAAAATGACTCATTAAAATAAAGAGAAAATTTTAATTGTAATGTTTTTTCTAATACAGGAAGCCTAAATATGTTTTAAAAACATCCATCAAAATAAAAGCCTAATTATATTTTAAAAAGATCAATCAATATGAAAGACTGAAGAATTTCATCTCTCTCTCGTTTGAATTTTATATTCCAGTATTATATATGTATTTTTCATCTATCAAGTTTTGCATTTCTTAACAAGAAACTTTAACTTCTTAGTCTCATTGCGATATTATATTTGATATTTATGATTGTAAACCAGCATTGTAATTGCTGATTAATGGACAGTTAACTGAATTATATAATGCAAAGTTATGTAAAGCAATAAATTTAAAAACAAAATTTACCTTCATTTCATAATTTTAATGAAAGTTTAATACATTGTGATGGTTTTTTTTTTAGAAGAGTTTGTGTTGAGAGAATATTTCTCTATAAGAATAAGTCAAGTAACATTCTCTTTAATACTGTAATTATTCTTGTGTAAAATAATTAGGATTTACTTTTGGTATGATCAAATTGCTTATCCTGAAGTGAAGAAAAGGTATATTAAATTAAATAATTTAAATACATTGATGTTGACATAGTGACAAATGTAGATCTTTTGTCAAGCTTTGAAGTTGAAATATTCGTAGATAAGAGATAAATGATAGTAGTAATTATATAATGATCTCTTTAAAGTCTTAAGTATTATCCTTAAAAAGGACTGTGACAAATATTTAAGCTTTTATATAATGCTGCTTAATTTTTAAAGAGCTGCCATACTATCTTATTTAAAAATTCTCAAATAAAAGCATTTTTATTTGTACTTCTTAAAATTTATTATGTTTTAGTTCTGCATCAAACAATTGAAATCTGAACTTTTCATCAAGAAAAGAAAGATTATATTAATCATCATTTAGGAAGAGAGGGAACCTGATGTTCATTGAAATCAATGACAATCATTGTTGAAAAACATTAAGTATCTACCATTGAAGGAATGCACATGCAAAGTTGAAGGATTTATGTAAAATTTATATAGATTTAAATGCTTATGTTCATGATTGGACTCATCTTCAATTTTTGCAATATTTTATATTTGTAAAAATCTAGCAAAGTTATATGAAGAAAACTAAGCCTTTTTTACCATTTAAAAGATTCAAAAACCTGTTAAGAGTATTAATCATTCTCTTTCTTCTATAAAAAGGTGTAATTTCGTTAAAATGAATAATAATATGAAATGCTCTGTAATAATTGTTTTATTTATTATTTTTTCATGAAAAGAATCTTTTTTTTTAAGTTAGCAAAATTCTATTTTCAACAATGAAAAAAAAAAAAATGCAGGTATTGATAAAAATAATACAAAATTGAAGGGGGGAAATGCTTCACTGAATGCATATAAGTTTAGTGCAATTTTTGAATCTTTCTTAGAAATATCTTGATTCAAATAATCTATATTTTGATATTGAATGAATATTGTGATTGCTAAAATATTAATTATTGTAATTAATTAATATTTAATTGTATTCAATTATTGTAATTCTCATTTGCTTATACAACTTTACAAAGGGTAATTTTTATTTATATAAAATAAATTGAAAATATATCTTTTATGAAATATTATATTTTACAATTACATATTATAAATTATAAAATTTACAAAATATATTTTATTAAGAATAAAATATGGAAAATGCTTTTCTTGTAATGTAATTTACAATTGAAAACAAAATTGCTTTCATTATTTTTGGAAATTGTAAAAATGTGACAAATAAACATTTAATTATTTAAAAAAGGCAGTTTTTAGTTTTTAAATTCATTTTGTATTTTGAAAGGCACAGAAAGGAAATGCAACAGCTATTTAGTTTTGATTTAAAATAAAAAGTATAGGATATCCATGATTTATAAATATAGTTGACTTTTTTTGTTATTGAAAAATATGATAAATTAAGAGTTTCTAATATTTTAACTATAAATAATATATTTATTATTTAACAGTTTGTATAACTTTATTAGAAAGTTGTATGAAAGAACAGTAGACACACAGATGAACATTTTTTGCTAATTTAAAAAAAAAAGTATACACAAGAAAATAAGAGAATACAGACTTATTGAAAAAATTTTTTTTAAAAAATTATTATTTTCTAAATTATCTTGTGGACGTTTTTGATATATTACTATTTGTATTTATAGTTAAAATTGAAAATTACATTGTTTTATAAACTTTTTATTTAGTGTTATTTATTTTGTTCTTTATAGACATTAGCATTTTACAAATGGTTAGATATCACTTTCCTTACATCATTCCTTATGTCATGTTTCATGGGATTTGTATTAATGTATTCAACAGTTTTATGTACAGCATATAATTCTGCACTTACTACTACAATTGTTGGAGTGATCAAAGTAAGCATTTTTTTCAATATCCAAATTTCATTCTCACATTAATCTATAAAGTTCTTTAATATTTGCTAAATATTTTAAAGACATATCTGTTAAGAATGTATTTTAGTTCTTATAAATTTTTTAGTGCATTTTTTATAAGAAGTTTTTTTGAAAACTATTTTACAAAATGTCACATATTTTGATTATTGTAAATTTTAATTTTTTGCTACATAATATTAAGTATAATTCCTTTTGAACTAAGTTATGTTTTCATATATTTTGTATTTTGTACATTGTTTACAATTTAAAATATTTTATCTTTGTAATAGAGGCTAAATAAGGCTTCACTTTTATTACTATGCTAAGATTAATATGTAGCTAAATTATTGCTTAAATGTAATGAAAAAAAATAAATAAAAAAGCAAACATCATTAATTTTTTAAGTTTGTGAAAAACAAAGGTTGACTTTTTTACATTTCATCTTTTTTTTTTATCCTCCATTTAAACTTCAGTTCAGATTTCATTCATACATGTAAAAATAATTATGTTCAATGACAAAACTTGGGTATAATATTTATGGAAAAAGATATTTAAACTTAAATAAGAGATAACATATTTAAGCTTAAATATTTTATCTTAACTAAAATTTTAGGGGAAAAGGGAAGTATTTTTTTATTATTGAAAACTAAATTTGTCTAATTAAGTATAATAAACTTTTGGTTTTTTTTAAATCATGCTATATAATATACGACTGGGTGAAAAAAAATTGATTGTGTAAATTTATTCATACACATTTAAAAAGAGAAAAAAAGTTGTGTGAAGTTTTACATGAGAGAAAATGTAAATTCTGATTTTGTTTATAGGAAGACATGCTAATTAGAAAGTTACGGAAACATTAAAAAATTTTTCCTTTATATGAATTGAGCCAAAACTCTAAAAAAAAAAAAAAAAAATATCAGTGATTGAAATGCGGTAATACTAAAATATTTAATATCAGTTGTAAGCTTATAGTTCAAATCTTTGATTCTCATTTTTATGTAATTAAAAACAAAATATTTTCCTTACAATGTTTGAGGAGATTTTTAGAGTTTTATTTTTAAGTTGTCTTTATATGTGTACATATGATGAATCAAAAACATTAGGTCACATGATTTTAAATGTTATATTGGGAAAGAAGAAAAAAAAGCTTATCATTTTCTAATGGGTTTAAATATAAAAGTAATTCTTTGATTTCACTACTTATGTACTCTGAAGGAATTCAAAAGTATTTTTTATTAATTAATACAATGATAAATTTTTTGTATGCATTTAACAGTGCTAAAAAATACGCTGTTCAACAACAAAAATCAAATATTGGTTACAAATTTTTCATGAATTCATTACAAACATACAGTAAAACTTTATCTTTAATAAATTATTGTTTTCTTCAAGTTATTTAACTTTAATTAACACTGTGATTTTTTTTGTTTTGTTTAAATATTTTAAAGTTGTGATCAGGCATAACTACTTTCATAGTTGTATCTGTTCAATTAAAACAGTAGTTTGATCTGACTGATATTTAAATCCCTATTTATGTAATAAATAGGCTTCTAGATATTTGATTTGATATTCTTAAAGTGTTTACTGAAGATTGCTTTTTTGCTTCTCTGTTTTGAAATTCTTTTTTAAATTACATTTTCGTTCTTTTAATATTTTTTTTTACCATCAGAAACAGAGTATATAATTCATAAGTAAATATGTCATGTTTTTTTATGTTTCTTTTGTGATTTATTTGTATTCTTTAGAATTTTGGTTGTTAAATGTATATTGATTTTAACAGAAAAAGTTGTCATGAATTTTAAATCCTTGCTTTAAATTTTTACATATATATTAATAATTTAAATGCATAAAATTACATTAATTTGTTATTCTTACTTTATATGTATTTCTTTGGGAAATTGTTATGTTGCAGTTTTATTCTTGACATATATATCAGGTGATTTCTGAAATTATGCTTTTTTTTCCTGCTTTCTCTTGAAGTATTGATAAGACATCTGAAATGCAATTTTCATTGACTGTTTGTTTTATTAATTGCTTGAAATTTTTAATTGAAATATTTTTGAAGTGTTTTTCCTGTAAAATTATTGTATTTTATTCTAAATTTTTTTCTTCTTTCATAGAATATTTTGGTTACATATTTAGGAATGTACTTAGGTGGAGATTACATCTTTAGTTGGACAAATTTTTTGGGGTTAAATATCAGGTAATTTTTGACATCTTGATGATTTTGAGATTTATGAACACTATTATAATACACAAGAAAGTTTACTAACAAATATTTTTTCATGTTTCTGTAATTTACTGATATTTAAAGTACTAGTTTGGGTAAATAAATTTGTGAAGTAATATCAACATTATTATAATCTATATAGTAATATATTCAAGAAGGATGATTTGTACAAATAGTCACACAATTAAGTATATACCCCATACCAGGAAAGGAACTCTTACAAGATCTGAAGTATATTATTATAAAACTGTGCAGAAAGGGGGAGTTTCAATAGCAAATTTCTGAAATCACTGGAAAAAGTCCTGTAATAGTTCAAAAAGTTATTGAAAAGTTTGTGGCTGAGGAGAGTTTTGAAACAAAGTAAAAATTAGGTGACCATGCATATTTACAAAGTAAGGAAGTTGGATTATTGCGATCCAAAAAAATTCAAAGTGACTGAGTTCTAAAATTGAAAGCTTAAATTGAAAGTTATTTGGTGAGTTGTTCAATTTTGAAAAATTCTCCTTATGTTTGCCATGCAGGATGCAATGATTGGAATTTGTAAAGAAAACCACTAGTAAGCATAGTTAAGAAGACATATTATTTTGAAAAAGAATATAAAAAACAGGTCAAAATTTCTGGAATCTCATGATGAAAGTAAATTTAACATTCCTAGATCAGATAGACACCATAAAGTTTATAGGGAACTCTTTGTTTTGTGTGAACTAAAGAATACAAATGGAACTAAAAAACACAGCAGGGATTAAATAATAGCTTAGGGTTTAATGTCAGCAGCTGGTGTAGCAACTTTGTAATAATTATTGGATTAGTAAATACAGCTATCTGCATATTTTGAAAGGTAATCTATACCAAAGTACTAAATTTAGAAATCAAGAGATAATATATCTCTCAACAAGATAATGATCCAAAACATGCTGCTCAAGTTATACTGGATTGACCAATGAATAATGTTCAAAAACATCTCAAAATACTTCCCCAGTTGCTAGATATTAATCCTATTGAGTACTTGAAGAGCTAGTTCGATTGACAAATGAAGAAATTTAACACACAAAATATGGATATTCTCAGAAGTGTACTTTTGGAAGAGTGACAAATAATATCCTTTCTATCAGTCTAAATTTAATGTATTTAATATCATCAATATTAAAAGCACTGATTTGAAGCCAAAGAGAACCTTACTAACTTTTAGTTTTTGCTAAAGAAATTTGTAAAAATTATACCTTCTTTCATTTTTTTGTTTCTGTTTGTATGCTAATTTTTTTTGTGACATGAATTACATGTTTATTTTATGTTAAATTTATATCTGTCAGTTAAATTTTTGTATTTCTATATTATTTTTTATTTTTAAATCAAGTGTGAATTTATTGTGGTTGTTATAAACTATTTCTAATTTAACAATATTTTAACTCCCCCCCCCCCCTAAAGACATTCTCACAGTTACTCTGCAGGCTGACATTTGTGTTTTAGTGTATATGTGATCCATTCCCTTTTTTTACAAATAGTATTTGTCCATTTTTTCTTCTTCTCATATTAAAATATTTAAGGGTTTGTGTATAAATTAAAAATATTAGTAAAATAAATTTCTCTTAATTTACGTGAAATTATACTCTTGTGAATGTGTGATTATAAATATCAAATGAGGATATCTTTATCTCACTAAAACTACTATTAGCTCATTTTTTTTTCTTTCTAAAAATAGATTTTATAGTGCTTTAAAAAAATGCATCATGTTATGCCATGTAGTACTAAAACTCACATTACTCATTTAGAATGTATAACTGTTAATGGTTTATTTAATGATTTTAAGTAATTCATTATCCATAAGAATTGAAGACAAGTTGAAATGTTTTTTTTTTACTTGGAAGTACTGTAGAATATCAATTTTTCCATTAGTATTCATATTTTTCTCTAAGATTTGATAAAAATTTCCAAGTGTCTATCTTATATAATAAATATAATTAAACTATGAATAATATTTTTAGAATGTAGATATTTGTTTGAATAAATGAATACTGTTACTTAAAATTCTTTTTATTACTTATTATTTATTGTTATAAATTTTAATATTAATCTAAATATTTTTAGAAATATGATTCCTAAAAGTCTGCAAATTATTTTTTGAAAATGATTGTAATTGTAATTTACTTAACTAGAGAGTATTTTTATTTGGTGATCCAATTAAATATTTAATTTGATGCTGTAAATTAGAATTGAGTCTGTAACACAGATTTGCAGTATATTACAATTAATAACCTAATTTAATTTATAGATTATTTATTTTTTGGAATTGGTTTAATTCTTAGATGATATTGAAACTACAATTTGTGTAAGAGAATGTATAATATATGAAAATTGTACCTAATAAAACCTTTTATGTGTTAGAACTTTATCAAATTAATGTTTATTTTTGTAAGATTATTCAAGTGGAGGAATATTTCTGCTGAAAATGAAGGATACAAAATATGAATTTTAAAAATATTTGTTACATTTTTATTATATAACAGGGATGTATGTCTACCATTTCTGCACTTTTAAGCATTTCTGAATGATATACAAACATTTATAATCATGTTTGAAAGAATGTTAAGTTTTATGTATGTAACAATGTGTAGAGATTAAAAGAACAACCTGTACACCTGAAAAAAGGATAACACTTTTCAATGGGTTCATCAGAAGTTCTTCACTCAGTTATTTTGGCCCATCTCTTTACATTATCATTTGTTCACAACTCAAACATTTTTCCTTTCTACATTTGCTTTGATTTTCTTGTTTTTTTGTTTTCCTCTTTTCTTTAAATGAGAACTTTTTATTTTTTAAACCATCCTTTAAAATTAAGTAGCAATTTCGTATTATAAATTATGTATTTGTTTCAAAACAAGCTCATAATATTTCAGAAAAAAATATGTAACAATAATTATGCAACAATAATTGTTGGTGTTTGTAAAAAAAAAAAATTAGCAGAAAACTTTACAATTGAGAAGTAAAGATATTAATATAAACTCTACAATTTTAGGCGGGGGATGATTTTTTTGTTAAACATAATTATACTTGCATTACTTCAAAAAATTTGTAAATAAACTGTTTTTTATAATTTTTATGAGAGGTTTTTTTTTAAACAATGTAATTTTTTTCATACCAAGCAGTATTTATTAATTTGGTTATGAGAACTTGGAATATTTTTACAAATGTATTATAAAATCTATTAACAGGTCAATTGAAAAGTCCCCAGCCTACCATAGTAAAACACATTTTTTTGGCAAAATTATTTTTTTTTTATTCAACATAATTCCCTTCAAGGGTGATACACTGATTATAGAGACCCTTCAACTTTTCGATACCATTTTTGTAGTACAATTTGTCCTTTGCTTCAAAATAGGCCTCAGTTTCGGCGATCACCTCTTCATTTGACGAAAAGTTCTTCCCAGCGAGCATTCTTTTGAGATCTGAGAACAGGAAATAGTCGCGTGGGGCCAGATCTATAGAATACGGTGGATGAGGAAGCAATTCGAAGTCCAATTCAGGGATTTTTGCCATCGTTTTCACTGACTTGTGACACGGTGCATTGTCTTGGTGAAGCAGCATTTTCTTTTTCTTCAAATGCGGCCGTTTTTCGGTGATTTCGTCCTTCAAACGGTCCCATAACGCTATGTAATAGTTGCTGTTGATGGTCCTTCCTTTTTCAAGGTAGTCCATGAAAATTATTCCATGCACATCCCAAAATACAGAAGCCATAACCTTGCCAGCTGACTGTTGCATTTTCCCATGCTTTGGAGCGGGTTCATTGTGTGCAGTCCACTCGGATGACTGTCGATTGGACTTCGGAGTGAAAGGATGGAGCCATGTTTCATCCATTGTCACATATCGACGCAAAAACTTGGGTTTATTATGCTGGATCATCTTCAAACACTGCTCCGAATCATCAAGTCGTCATTGTTTTTGGTCAAAAGTGAGCTCGTGCGGCACCCACTTTGCACAGAGCTTTCTCATACCCAAATATTCGTGAATGATATGATGTACATGTTCAGTTGATATCTTTAGAGTGTCTGCTATTTCATTCAATTTCAATTTACGGTCATTCAAAATCATTTTGTGGATATTTTTAATGTTTTCGTTGGTAACAACCTCTTTTGGGCGTCCACTGTCTTCGGTGCTCATTTCACCACGTCTAAACTTAGCATGCCAATCCTTGATGGTTGATTTTCCTGGGGCAGTGTCTGGAAACTCGGCATCAAGCCAAGATTTTGCTTCAACTGTATTTTTTCCCTTCAAAAAGCAATATTTTATCAACACGCGAAATTCCTTTTTATCCATTTTTTTCACAATAACAAAAGTTGCTTCACTCAAAATGCTATAATTCACAAACTGATGATCCGACAGCTGTCAAATTTATACACGCATCTTTTGAGGGTTAGGGTTAACTAAAAAACATATGGATTTAATTCTAGTAGCGCCATGTATGTGTCCGGCCGGAGACTTTTCAATTGACCTGTTATGGGGGAAAAAACCTATTTAATGCTTACAGATTTCTTCTATAAAGTATCCTGATATTTTTTTTATTTAATTGAATTTTTAATTTTTTACCTAATTTGTATGTTATTTTTTTTTAAAAAATCTTGGATTATGTTTAGATAATAATAAGTTCTGTGCATTTTGTTTTGTATTATTCTTACCAAAATGAGTATATTTTGATTATCAAGATGTTTTAAAGGTTTTTTTTTTAAATATAATAATACTCAAAAGTGTTGTGCAAATTAAATTAATTTATATTGATTAAATTCATGTACTTTACATTTCTATCAGTTTGAATTTGATTAGATTTAAGAAGGATGTTCAAAAAATTCTTTATATAAATCTATACTTGAATTTAAAATATAAATTTTAATAATTAGTCTTTTTTACTAAAAATATGGAAAATAAATATTTAAGTTTAGGCTCTAATTAGTTAAAATCTGTAGATATGTTGAAAATAAAATATTTTTTTGCTTTATTTATTTATATATATATTTTTTTTTTTGTAAATTTGATCAAATTCATTATATTTGGTACACATATTGTATATTTAAAAGCAAGCTTTCTTAACTAAAAATTTCTTAATAAAAATATTAATTTCTTTAGTATTTTATGTTTCATACCAATGACTCTAAATTTTATGCTAACAAGTACATACTTCGTTTTGTTAATCTTTTTTTTTGGGGGGGGGGAGGGGGATGTAGAAAAAATGAATATGAAAACTTTTAGTTATTTAGACTCCTTGTTGTGTCATTGTGGGCTCTTTTCTGGTATCATGGAATCATGAGCATTCACTTTTTAAATCTTTTTTTTATTATTATTGGAGGACACTTTACACACATTTAACAAACAAAAAACACGGGGAAAAAAACTTAAAATGTGCTTTAGAATCCTTCGACAAGCTTAATGCTCATTGTTGCTTCTTGCGTCTTTAGGGTTTCGTGCTCAACTGACTCGGGCCCTGATGAGCTCTGTACAACTAGAGGGTGCTAGTGCCTCACAAGATGGTACAAATTTGTGTGGCAGTTATATGCTATAGATCTTCCTCGAAATTTCATTATCATGTTTACCATTAATCTATGAACTTTAATATAGAAATTTGATTGGTAACAACTAATTTTTTGCATAACAGCTATCATTACAGCACTATTATTATAATTAAAGAAAAATGTTTAGTTTAAAATGTTAAGGGCATTTAACATTTCAATAAGCTTTTTGATATTTAATTTTTAATTATATGTTATTTCTTCAGATTCTTAACAAAGCAATTCCGTTTTTCTGTGATATGTTTGATTTAAAATCTTTTTCAATGAATTTTTACTTAAACATATTGTTTACTATAAACAAAGTGTTTTATTAATAGTTAATGAAAGTATTAGAATCATCATTAAAATGGAGATAATAATTATTAGTTTAAATTCAGTTATGATCAGTCTTTCATTTTTTAATGGTCTGCCTAATTTCAGGCATTGCTATCTTTTTTTACCTACATGAGAAACAATTTATCTATAAAAATCAAAATTCCCATCCCTGTTTTGTATGCATTGCCTCATTAATTTTTCTTTGGAAATTGTGAGAGAAATAGTTACAGGTAACGCGTAATTTGTGATCAAGTTGTGTTCTCTGCAAAAAGATGTTAGATAATTTTAATAAGTCAGGATATATTTGATACATATGTAGTGTATAATTTTTCATTTGCACCTCTTAAGGAAATTTATGACAAAGATTGATTTAATTCATATTAATTAGATAAAAAAAAGAATTGAATGAAATAAGATTAGTTGTAAGTAGAAATTGTATAAATAAGTCTTAATTTGATATTAACTATTATTATTTTGAAAGATATATATTTAAAAAAAACTAGGTTTTGATTAAAAATTCCCATAATATTACTTATTAAATTTTTTTTTGATCATTGGTGCTAGTTGGAACTCATATAAGTTTACAAAGCAAATTAACATAATTCTTAATGAAGTCTTAGCCATTAATAAAAAGAAGAATTTCTTAATATATTTTTTTAAAAAATGTTGTACTATGTAGAAACTTTATAGCAAAGGTTTTCTTTTTTCTTCTTTTTTTTTTTTTTTTTTTTTTTTTTAAATGAACTTGCTGAAATTAATCCTAGATTTCTCAATAATACTTTTCTAGAAAAAATAGAGGTAATTTAAAGTAGGTACATTAGTAGCTATTAAGAATAATGATGGGGCATTGTAAAATTCTCTTCAAAAAATAAATCTAAAATATTTTTTAATAAATTTGATTATGGAGATTGTTCTAAAAATTTAAGCAATAAAGGATTTAACATTCTATTGAGGATGATTGATTAATGTATTATTTTTATGTATGAATTGGATTAGTAGTAGTTGGAGTGTTGTTACAATAGGAGTATCTTATTCAATAATTTCTTATTGCATTAATTTTTCTTATGTAAACAAACTTCTATTTTATTTTAAGAAAACAGTTCACACATAAATGACATATAATGTGATAGAATTTTTTTTAGTTAGTCTGTAATTAATGGAGCTACATTGAATGCTAAATGCTTGACAAACAACCTTGAACATTATCAGTTAAAAAATTAAATAAAATGGTTATTAGTTTATGTTTCTAAAGAAAATATCAACTGTTTGTAATGAAATCACAATTCTGATGTGTTGTTTAGTTGACAATTGAAAATATTCTTTTATTAATATGTTATATAGTAATTTTTATTTGAGAAAATTGGATGTATCACTAATCAAATAGTTTTTAATTCAGATCTTGAAATTTGAAAATTTCTTAAAGTTTTTTAAATCTGTATGAGAGGCAAAAAAAAAAAAAGTTATTCAATTTGAATTATGTAAACTGGATAAAATCACACTGTTTCTATTACATAGTCAGATTTATTCTATTCTGTAGAAGTGAATGTAAAAGTAAGTATAGAGTTTTATTCTGTATCTCAGTTTTACACTGTCTGTGAATTACAAACCTCCTTATCTGTGATAGAGGTAGGCTTTTTATTTATGTATTTATTTTTTGTAGACAAAAAAAAAAAAAAAGAATGAGTGCAATGTAAATGAATTAATTTAGTGTACTGGGAATACTTACCTTATATACTTTTATTACACTAGACTTAAAATGCAAGCATGATTGTAGAATATATATGTTTCTTTATTGTCTTAAGGTAGGAGTACCTAAATGTTCCATAATTATTTTTACAATTACATGAATTTTTAAAATGTTTTAAAAATTTTGTTTTATTAAAAGTTAAGGATTTTTATTAAAGTGCTTTTGATTAAAATTTTTACTATGGGAATTTATCTTGATCTGCATTATTGGAACTATTGTTTCAAATTAATTGGGAATTTTTCTTAATTATATTTCTAATTTTAATGTCTCAAGTAAATGTGATTGGATTTCTTTAAAAAAAAGTAGTTTTGTTAATGTCATGAAATAATCTTTAACAAAATTTTTATCTTGAAAATTTCGATGTATAATTCAATAATACAGAAGTTTTCTTTAATTTTGTTAACAATGTGTTGTTTGATAATCTTCTGAAAATTTCATAATACATTCAAAAAATAGTTTCAAATTATTCAGAGACCCATGTATATCAAAATTTTGTAATTATTTTAAAATATATTTTCTGAAATTCCTGTATCAAATGTTTATAATTAAATTCCTATTCAATTATACTGAATTTTATTTTCTGTACATTTTATATGTGCTAGTAAATTAAAATTTATTTTTCACTGAATTTCTTTTCAGTATGGCTGGTAGTTTAGTTTATTCATACATAACATTTGTACGCAAAGAAGTTCCTGGTACAAAGATCACAACAACAGTTAAAAAAGGGTAAATCATATGGTGAGTTCACCTATCTTTGAAAATATACTTCTTAATTTAATTCTTTTTTATATTACTTATGTTAAATAATACTTTTACTTTTCTCAAATTCAGTTTCTGTTTGAGTTTGATGAATTTTTTTTACTACTATTATTGAATGAAAACTTTATTATTTTTTTTTTTATTTCTTCTAACTCAAAACAGTGAAATATAATTCTATAGATTATTTAAACTGATATTTTTTTCTTTTTGTGTGTGTGAAGAATATTTTTTGACAAAAGATAATTTGTTTGATATTGAAAAGACAAGATTTTTTTTGTGTGCATTTTACTGTACTACTGGGATGTAATAATCAATTATATTTTCATTTATTTCATATTTTTGATATAAAAATTAAAGTAAAGTACTATTATGGGTAGGATTACTTTTAAAATCAAATAATTCTTTTTATAAGTTTCTCAGATTAATTTTAAATTAAAATGCATTTCTATATTTGTAAACAAATTTTTTTCTGTATGTAGAAATTTAATTTATAAAACAGATAATATATATATATATATATATATATATATATATATATATATATATATATGAGATCTTTAATGTTCTTTGATTTTTTTGTATGAATTAGTTATGTGAATTTAATTGTGTTACTTCTTTCCTCTATTTCCACGAAGTTTGTCCTATATTTTTCAGAGTTTTACTCTTTTAAGTGCCACCTATGTGCCTATATTCATGAGCCAAAGAAAGAAAAATCCTGTAATTTCTACTTATTGAAAGTATAAAATAAAACAATTTTCAAAAAAAAAAAAAAAAAAAAAAAAAAAAATGGAATTATGAATTGATCAATGGAATGGAATTGATGAATTCATTAAATTTGAAAGCGTATTGAAATATATGTGTGTGCTGAGTATATTTATCTTAAAAACAAGGATAGGCTTTCAGAAGTTTTTTAATCATTATAATAATTATGTTATTAAGAAGAATTACATTAGTATTTTGTTAGTTTTAAAATGATTTTGTATATTTTAAAATGCCTGTGTATTGGATATTGATACAAAAATATACAATAGCAAATATTATAATAAATAATAATTTTCTTTGAGAGCTTGTATGCTCAAATGTTCATTGAGTGTTAAAAATTCCATGTAAATGTTTTTTTTTTATTTTATTTTATTCTTTCAGGAAATAATTCAGATGCATTTTTATGATGTAAATATATACATTTGTTGCTTAATATTTAGTTCTGAATTTTGTTTACAGATTTGAATTGTTATTTTTAGGTAATGAGATTTTATTACTAACTATATACAAGATTGAATTTTTTAAGAAAATGGAAAAATAATGAATAGTTTAACTAATTGTTTCTGTCATTTTTTATTTATCAAAATAGTGTTATATTTAAATAATATTTAATGTTTAGATTGTTTTGTATGAATATATATATGTTATATATTAATAGATTACATGATAATTTTCTACTGTTGATTTTGATATTTGCATGTATAAAATATTTTTCAGGATTGTTTAGATTATTTCATTTTTTTTTGCATAGTTATGAATGTGTATATATTAAAAGAAAAATTTATGATCTAAAGTTTTTAAAATTCTAATTGCAAAATTTATGGTTATTTAAAAAAGTAAATCTGTAATTATGAAACCTAGGTCAAATTAGACTTATTCAAAAAAATGTATGAAAAATATTTTTCATTTCTGAAGTATTAATTGCTTTAAGTTCTTTTGTATAACTTCAAAGATAATTTGAACTGAAAGTTGATGCAAAGCTAGAATTCCATTTTGTTTTATTTAATCTGCAATCCGAAAATTCTAATTAATACGCAATATATATCATTTTTAATGCATAAAGTTTGTTATTTTCTTTTGTAAAATGTAATTTTTGTTATTTCTTCATTTGAAACACTATTGTAAAAAAAATTTATGTACATTTTTTAGTTATTGTTATTACACTTATGTCTTGTTGTATGAAATGTATGTATTGTGCAGAAAGTGCACTTAAGGAAGCTTGTTTAACAGCACTTTCCTTACTCGAAAAATTAAAGATATGTTTTGTAATTTTTTGAACAAGTTAAAATTAACCTAAAAGTGCACAAAATTTTTGCAGATATTTTTTTTAAAAAAAAAAGGTTGCTTCAAAATTTTTTCTACGTGTCTGAAAAAAAATTCATATTAAAGCTGTATTTGAAGTTGTATTTGAATTTAATTCATTTTATTTTATTGAAAAACAGTTATAGTTTGACGCTTTTTTCCATTCCATTCCTTTTTCTGACATGATTTTTCCTTTTCTTTTATGCACACTAAAATTTTTGGAGGAATACAGACTGTGCTATCTCCAAATCAAAATAAAATCCGTATAAAAAGATATTTTTGATGAAATACAAAATGCTCAACTTCAAAGTCATATGAAAATAATCCACATACACACACATATATATATGCACACACACGCACTTACCTGTACATAAAAAGACTATTTTTGATTTTTGAAATTTTCTGAACTTTTTCAGCTGTGATATCAGTTTCCCAAATTTATTAAATATTTGTCCAAAACTGAATTCTCAGTGTTCCTTAATTTGCTAAATTTTGTTTATGGAGGTTTAATAAATTTGCTTCATATAAATTCATTATTATTGATTTTTTTAAATAAGAAATTTCTTGTAGATATATATTCATGGGAGGAAAATAATGCTGTGTTAAATTTTCTTTATTATCTTTTATATGCTTTGAAATGAACTATCAGTGTATACACAGTATTATATACATGTATGAAATTTTTTTGCTTTATTTTAAAGCAGTTCAATATTTGAATATATTATTTACAAATCTAATTTCTTTGTACTCATTGTACTGTTTATACTATTTATTTTACTTTTATGTATTCATCAGGAGTTTAGAGATTATTTATAAGATAATTGTAAGTATTTATGTAATATACCTCTTTTAATAATAAGTGGAAATTTAACAATTAAAAAAATTCCTTTGAAAATTTATGGAATTATTACCTTTTGTTTAGCAAAGATAGCTGATGTAAGCTCTAAAGCCATTATAATTGCCATAATATATTTATAAGCAATATTTTTTTCCTGATTGTGCAATATTTTGTGATTTAAAGACCATTTTAATATTATATGATGTACTAAAACAAATGCTTTAATGCATTCAGAATTTTTTTCTTCTTTTTCATTGGTGATTAGTCTTTTTTTATGAGAGTAATTGCTTAAAATAAATTTAAAAAATTACTTCTATCATATTAAAAGTATTGTTTGCAAGTTATTGTAAATTGAATGAGAAAAAGGTGAATGTTATTATATGTATTGTAAAAAGTTAAAAAAAAAAAAAAAAAAAAAAATTAATGAATTTATAAATTATTAATTATTTCTTTATGATTAAATTAATGAATTTGTCTTTTTCAAAGTATTATTCATTTTGTATTTCACATTTATAGTGATGCTTTTAGATAAATTTGCTCCTTCAATAAATAAATCTCTTTTCCAAATCTATAAATCTTGTTAAAATACGTGATTTGAGATGAGTTAAAGTACCTTTGAGTTATTCTGTTTGGTTAATCTGAGAAATGAATTAATTTTATTAGCATTTATTTATTAAATATATTAGACAATGCAATTATTTTTTCATGGTTTTGTTTATTACCTTTTTTTTTTTTTTTTTTTTAAAAAAAAAAAAAAAACTTTAAAAATTACATCTTTATTCATAATTTTATAGTTTTTGTGAACTGTGATGTTAAATTTTTAGGATTTTTTTTATTAGTCGTTAATAAAGTGCTTTGGAGTTAATTGTTTATTTGTAACCTTCATGATTTTTTTTAAGTAATGAAATCCTAAATTTTTCATTTTTGTAAAATGTAGCCCCCCTTCTTTAAAGCTATTTTTTTTGAATAACTGTTGTCTTTAAAGCAATAATTACTGAAGGCATACATGCATATTTTTATTGGAATGTTAATACAATTAGTTAATTTTTCATTATAATAAAATGATAATTAGTTCAAAATTAATCTAATATTTAATGTACGATTATGTACAAATAAAGCTACAACCTAAAAACTGGCTCATATTTTGAAAATATTTTATTAAAAGTATTTTCTTAAGATACTACTCTTTCTCCAACAACTTGTAGTAATTTTACAAATAAAGTTTGAGTATTCTAGGTAAAACATTTACATAGTATCATTTCTCTTGATGAATGTGCAATTTTAAACATTTTCACTTCCATGTCCTTTTTTTTTTTTTTTTTATTATTATTATTATTTATAATGTAATATGTATATGAATATCTCAAACTTTTTTTAGAAATAATTGTTGTTTTATGGTGCTTTATTTATTTTTAATAAAATATTTTTGCATCATTGCATGAAGCATTTTCTCGTATTATTTTTATTATTTCTTATTGAAAATCTAGTTCAGTTTCTATTTTTGCCATTTTAAGAATATGTTGTTGTTATATTCTGCTTAGCTTTAGAAATAAAATATTCTTTACTAAATTATTATTAATTAATGACTCTATTTATTGATTTCATTATTTTGCTTTATTTTTACTTGCACCTTTTACAAATAAAAATTTGGATACTGTTGAGATTGATTATTAAACTATTTAACCAAATTTATTCAAATTTCAATATTTGTATATTAGATTTTTGGTTTATAGATTAAAAATAAATTTCTCATTTTTTTTAAAAAAAAGCATAGGTTTTTTTGAAATTTTTTTTATTGGAATTTGTTTATAATTATAATGTTGCACAATATTTTATTTTGAGCTCTTCTGTGCTGTTAAAGTTTTGAAGTTTGGGGAAATATATATACTTTGAAAATAGATTATTTATCTGCTTGTAGAATATTCTTCATGAATTTTACATACTAAATAACATTAAAAGAGAGATTCCCTAAGAGATTTTTTTTTAACTGATACCAAAAATAGTTGTTCAAAGTTTATAAGTAGTACATTCATTTTTAGTATCTCATAGTTTAGTTTTAATTTCCTTTTTTTTTTTTTTTTTTTTTTTCCCTTTATTTTTTTTTTTTTTAGTTATACATTTATTTTTATTTACTTAATCAAAATCTACTTTTTATTTGTAGCTCTATTTATTTTATTTTTAGATTTACGTAGCAATTTACTTATTATTTTAGAATTTTGCTTTCTTTAAAATAATTATGTGGAGAGATTGAAACCTTTAGCAACTTTAATGAAACTGAAATCCTTAGCAACTTCAATGAAATATTTTAAAAATCTCATAATCCTTATTTATAAATCTCATAATTTTTCCCTTTTAACATATCAATAACGATTAAAGGAATTAAAGCATAATCCTGAAATAATTCTGCAGATTTATTCAGTTTAATATTTATGCCTTTTTTAAAGCAATATTGGATGATTTTTTAATAAAATCTTTATTTATTACGTTTAAATTTTATTTGTGTGATGAATTACTGTAATTTACAAGGATTTTTAAGGAAGGAAAGATAAACTATTATCTTGCTGTTTGAAATATATGTATCACTTTTTAAGCAATAAAAAGTATGTTTAGTTGTAAGTCTGAATGGGATTGGTTGCTCTTTCAGTGATAAATATGTATTTTAATCAAGAATGTTTTTTGGAGTATATTATTATTGTTATTAATACTACTTTTCAAGTTATATTTGTATCTGTATTATTGAATTTTGAAGTAGATGTTATATTTATGTTTATTGCATTTAAAAGGTGCTTCTTGCTGTAAGTTGCATTGATCAAATAACTTAAGTTTCTGTTTGTAACTCCAATATTTTATACTTAATGTGTTATTCTCTTCAATTTTTGCAGCTATGAAATTATGTCTGAAATTAAGGATGTATTTATTTTTTTACAACATTATACTATTAATTGATATTATCATGATAACCAAATCTGTATGATCATATGAATAGAAACTCTTTTTTTTTTTGGGGGGGGGGGGGATATAAGTTTGTTGAATTTATACATAATAAATTCCAATTATTTAAAATAAAAATTAAATTATGTTCAAGAGCAATTTTTTTTTGGTCATTGATAGTTTCTGATTGAAAGAAATATTTTAAAAAAAGTCAGCATGAAAACTTTATTCTTGGAAATCTTCTTTTTTAACCAATCAAGAAAACTGTCATATGTATTTCTAAAAAAACATTTTTTTTTTTATCAAAGCATATTTTTAATTTTACGATTGTTGCTATTAAATATTGATAACTAATTTATAAGCAATTTATTTAAGTTTTCTTTTTAATTTATTATGATTTTCAAAATATATGCTAATTAATTTATCCAAAATTCTAATTAGGGTATATTTAATTAGTTTGTAATGGACTATGTACAATAGTAAAGTAAATGTATTGTAAAAATGTTATGTGTTATAACTGAAAATTAAATGTGAAAATTTATTTTGTCCACTTTTTATTAATATTGATAAAGTAAATTTGATTGTTATGTAAATAAATTATCTTGACAATTCACGGTTTTAAAATGATCTGTTTTGCTACTTTTGCTATTTTTTAAAGTTTCAATCCTCTTCAAGGAAGGGAAGATAATTTGAAACATGAAAGTATATTTAATGCTCTATTTATTTATTAATCTCTTTATTACTTTTTATGTTCTCATGTATTTAAACTATGTATTAATTTTTAATAATTAGAGAATTTCTTTATAATTAGCATACTGTGCATGTTTTCTCATGCCTTTTTTAATTAATTGCACTGCCTCAAATTGCACTTTTTGTTGAAAATAACTTTTTATTGTTTTATTTTAAAATATTTAAATGTTTCAGGAAGTAATTTTAAGCATTAAATGGGAAAAGAGCTTTTTATTATTTTGAATATTAATTCTATTTTGTAAATGGATTGTTACATTGTGGTAGTCATGTGCAATGTCTTTAAAACAAAAATTAACTGTTTTAAATCAAACTTGAAAATTGCTGTATTAATTGGCTACCAAAAATAGATATTTCTATGCATAACAATGTATTGTTTAATTTATTATTAATATTATAATTGACTTAATATTTTTTTTTATCTTTGTTTTTAATTTTCTGTTTATTATTTTGGAAATCATCAAATTTAGTACTTCATTGTTCAATTGAATAATTTCGAAGTTGCACATGGGGTGTGTGTGTGGGAGGGGGAAACACCTTGTAAAACACTTGCATTTATTTGTCTTGATTTTGGCTTTATTTGGTTATCTGATGTTGTGTTTTATTTCTAAGCATTTTTTTTAGGTAAGCATTGTGAATAAGTTCTCATATGCCTGTTATATAAAAAAAAATTAAATTTTTTTTTTGCTCTGCTGGAAATGGGAGTGTCAAAATTTAAATAAATTATTATTCTTGTGCCTTTTAATTCGTTGGTTTGGTAAAGATTGTAATAAAATTTAAAATACATTGCAATTTTTAATAATTCTGTGATTTTAGTTATTACATTAAAATTGTCTGGTTGATTATTTGAGTACTTTATTATCATTTAAATAATCCAGTAAAGTTGATATCTTACAGGATGTTTGAAAATTCTGTGAAACTATTATAAATTTTTTTTATCATTAATTAAGTAGTACTTCTTATCAGTAACTGAAGTAAAAAAATTTAAATTTAGAAATATTTATCAATGATTTTATAATTAAAATTTTTATATTATAAAAATGAATATGTTAATTTATTTTAATTTTAAAAATATTATTGCTTTTCATGAGAAGATATAAATGGCCATTAAAGAAAATCTGATAAGCAAATAAAATAACTAAACATGCAATACCAGAAAACCGTATGTATCAATTTCATTAAATTTTATTTTTTAAAATACATCTTTAAAGTAAAAATAAATAACAGTATTATTAATTGTAATAATGAGGGAGAATAATGGTAAGCCTTGAAGAGCATAAAGTAACTCATCTTCAGTCAGGAAGTACAGTAGATTCAGGAATGATTCCAAAAATATTTCTAAGTCTTGATAAACAATCATCACTTCCCACGCAATTGTTCTTGATAAATATTTATCAATTGAGGCACCTTTCTGAGGTAGGATAATGTTACAACATTGAAGATCTAAGCTGTGTTCTGCAAATATTTTTAATGAAAAGAAATATTTATCTTTGTTTTCTCTATAGTTACTCGTTAAATGAGATTACAAATGCTCTTTCAGATGCGGAACTGCATTGAATTAAATTGGTTGATTTCATTTTATTTAATGGGCATTAAATTTTTTTAATAGTTTCCATTTTGCTCACTAAATTGAAGTAACTTATGACAGTCAAGGCTTATATCTCATTCTTCATAAGATCATTGTACGAAATCAAGTGGACTTATACTCTTGTAATCTCACTAAGCTTTAAAGAAGGATATCCAAGTTATGAGCCACATGCGGCCCAAGAAGGGAGTGCAGAGTGAAAAAAAATATCGATACACACTGCAAGAAAATATAACTCCATGAAATTAATTCAAGAGTCCTTGTGTCAAATTGCACCTTTTGAATCAATTGTCATTCCCCTTCCGTCTTGTCTGAACATTATACGAATTCTTTATGCCACGTAGGAGTCTGTAATATTGCTTTGAACTACAAGTCAGTCAAAAATGTTAAAAAAAAAAAAAAAAAAAACCCATCCACACCTACGCGCGTGGTTGGCGATAGATAACATGGAATGGAAATCATTTAGTGTGCAGCGTCCGTATTTTCTTTAGGATTGACAGTCTTAAGCTAGTTTCAGACAAGACGGCTTAGTTGATTCAATTCAGTTATCTTTCAACTAGGTCACAGGACTGAAAACCCTTTAGTATAGAATAATGTCTTTTATATCGATTCAGCTCGTGGGAAAGAGAACACAAAGGGCACTTGTTCCTGGTGTATAGTCGCCCCTGGGGTGGGAGTTGATTGAGTGCAAAGAAAGACAGAGTATTCCCATTTAAAACTGACATGTATTACATCCTCTGACATCCGCTAGGTCAGCTAACGTTTTATCTGAAACTGGCCGTATTCTTCTGGAGGACTGAAATATAGAACAAGAGCCACATATCCGTATGATTCATTTTACTGCTGAATGTTTACTGTTGCAATCAGATGAAGTGCGTTCTCAGTCTTGCATTTCTCGATACGTCTCGTATTTAGTTATTTCTGCATAGTTTGTGAACAATTATATGGTAAAACAATTGAACTGACATAACGAATGTTTCTGAAAACGAAATAGTTATTGATTCATCTCTATTAGTTATTTTTAAGGCAAGTAAATATATTTTAACACTCACTATTGAATCATGCTTTCTATACTCTCGCCGTTATTTTATAAAAATAAATATAGTTTATATAACTATACTAATCTTTACCTTTATCAAATATTATTTCTGAAATTTTAGTATGGCTTCTACTTCTCAACGAAATCCTATAATGAAACAAAATGGTGTTATAGGGATGACAGAAGATAATTTAATGAAAAATTGACAGAAAACTTTTTTTTTTATTGAGTGGAATAATGAGGTATTCTATTTAGTTTTTTTTTTGTCGTGTTCTCATACCTATCTTCAAAGAGTATTATCCGAAAAGGCATACGCAAAAAATACCTCTAAATTCGAAGCTTATCAAGGAGAGTGTCGTAAAGTTAAAATATCGGTACTAATATATCAACAAAAGCTTTTTAAACAACGTTACAATTCGGTCTGAAACTTCTGCATTGGTTAGTTATGTAGTCGCAAATTTAATCGCCAAATATTCAAACAAGTGAGTTTATTAAGCAATGTTATAGAATAATAAGAAAAATAACATTTCGAAAATCAGTTTGTATCGTCAAACTATTGAAAAAGAACTAACGAACTTGGGAAATTTATCAAAAAAATTTGAAAGGTAAAATTTGCAGTTTTAAATTTTTTCTTCAATGGACGAGAATGCTACTGATAACGTCTCAATTTGTATAAGAGGTATTTATAACGATTATAATGGTGTTGAAGAAATGGCTTCTTAAGCATTATTAAAAGACACGACATAACCAAGAAATTTATATGAAGTATGGAAAAAAAACGTGAAAACAATTTTCTTTATCTCTTGCTAGCGTATCTGGCGTAGTTACGTATGGCGTTCTAACTATTAGAAGTAAAAAAGTGGGGTTGCTAAAATTAAAAGATGATGCCGTTGCTTTTGGAACCTTGTTCGATGAAATATTGCATAATACACCAAGAAAGTTTATGCGGAAAAGCTTTAAAAATGGCTATGTTATGTAAATCGTTGTCAAGACTAGAAATTTTATGTGGACCCGGGGATTGAATTGTCAGTTCAAGGAATTTCTCTAATACTTGAATGATGAGTATTGCGAGAGTATTCGTCTTCGATTGAATCACTTCACTTTGAGTGAAGTGATTCAATCGAAGACGAATGTCAAAAAGATTTTATGACAAAACGAAATGAAGTTGTTTGTGATATTGAAAGCGAAATGTGTGCCAAAACTTAATGGCCTCTAGCTTGCATATTTAGCGGTTTGGGTACATTTGACTTCACTTTTAAATAACTTACGCATGCATTTTTTAGCTATAAACCAGTTTATCTACAATGTTTCAAACCATAAACGCGCCACAAATAAAATTATGACAAAACCAAGTAAATGCAAACATTTTTTTTTTTTTTTTTTTTTTTTTTTTTTGCATTTCATCAAGTTGGCCAAACCTAAAAATGGGGGGAAATCTGGAGTCCTATTTTGCGATTTGATATCTGAATATGAAAATAGATTTCAGAACTTTCGAAAAATTTAAATAAACGCTTTTTTTTAAAAAAAAATTTGCAACTCCATTTACAATCGATATACATATGCTGCCAGCAAATTTTCAAATGGAATGCATAGAGTTGCAATCTGACATGCAACTTTGAAATAAATTTTATGAAGTTCCTTTATTGAACTTTTATAATCATAGGCAATATACCTCGCAGCGCAATCATTCATTATTCCGAAGCTCGTACATTTGTGAACTACTATTTTCAAGAGTGAACTAGAATATATATGAGCTCTTTCAGAATTGCAACCACTTCGATTGAATCAAATATTGATGCATAAGTTTCTAAAATTCAATGCCAAATATCACATTAATTTTATGATTTCTAGCTATCTTTATTTTTATAATACAAAATCATTTAAATATGTTAATTGTATATTTTACGTTTTTTTTGCTCATGGACTGTTCTTAGTGCTTAAATTTAGATTTATTTTGTACAGTCCCAAATAATCCGTTTTCTTCCATTAGACACATAAATATGGCTCGAAATTATGAGTTTGTTGTCAAATGTGTCTATTGAATAAATTAAAGTTTTCTTTACTTTAACGCTTAAGAATGTGATTAAACTTGAAACACTTTTTTTTCCCCAAATGGAAAATGAATGTCTTATATTGTACTTTGATTAAGCATATTTATTATGTTATTTATTTCTATTTTAATCTGTCCATTTTTTTCATGGTTGAAGTATGATCTATATATTTTGCCTCCGAAACTGTAATAATAAATGGATTTTTTACTTCTTATGCTAAAGTTGAAAATTGTTTAGTTTTCTGAATTTTTCCTCCCGAAATGTTAGGAGTAATATCTAATAAAACGGGGGGGGGGGGGGTTAACCCCCCCCGGCGAAGGTGGATGAAACAAATGAAAAAAAAGTATATACCCATAGTATTTATATGTATTTCCCATAGTATTTATATATATTCCCATAGTTATTATTCCATTACTATGGGGATATCTCAGTACATTGACTCAACTATGATTACAATTTTTTTCTATATTCTGTGAAGAAACGATTTCAAAGTTGAGCTCATATTAAAAAGCGCGCCGGCCGTCTTGCGCTAGTGAACGATACACTCTAAATCCTTAGTAAATCTACTTCCGGACGAAATACGAGCCTGCATTGCGACACAGTGGTATTACGTGTAATTTTTTAAATGAGAGGATTGTGATTCTTTGTATTAATTGTCTTTACAGATTAGACAATGGGCAGATCATGCATAATCGTGTTGCAAAACACATCAACTCAACGCTACTTGCGCTTTGTGCATTATGCGAATACTTATGAAACGTCACTCCTGTTCACCTGGAGACATCTATAAAAGCGATATCTCCTCGGTGTTGTATGTTGAAGCTCATGGTCAAAAAGCGATTTTCTAAAAATGAATGTTGTGAAATGGTTCTTCTATACGGTACATGTGGGAACAAGGCAAGACTGACAGCGCGTTGTATGGGCAAAGTTTCCCTATCATAAAAAATCATCCTAAAGGTTGTGAAACGAGACAGGTTGCGTATGACTAGCCGGACCTCGATTTAGCAGACCAGCTGAGGAAGTGCGGTAAGTACAACTGAAGATGTTTTATATGCTCAACAGCAGCACTAGTGAAAACTATGCTCACTCAAAAAGTCGTGTTTGGGAAATCCTAAACAGGCCGAGAGACGTTACGCATTGTGCAACGATCTTATGAACCTAATAGGTGTTTGGCTAACATTCTGGGTATTTACAGTGTGGACGATTGAGGCATGTTTTTTACAGAATGAAATGTAACTACTATAAGCAAAACACTTGATTACTAAACGCTGGAAAATCCTACATGTTCTGATGTTCGACATCAAATGTGGTTCGATTAATGTTTGGTGTTGAATCTACAATAACAGGCTTATCGGTCCAGTATTTTAACTGGGCACGTTAACAGGTGCACGATATTTGGAACTTCAGCAAGACGTAATACCCGATTTTGTTCAGAATTCGCAATTTTTTTCAACTTCGAAATGTATGGTTCCAACACGACGGCTCTCTCTCTCTCACAAGACATCAAAGTAAAGCAATACTTAATTGAGATGTCCGGAAAACAAAATAATCATGTGTGGTGGTTTTGAAATGAGTCTGCACGTTAACCTAATCTGACTTTAATAGACTTCTTCCTGTAGGGTTACCTCAAAAACAAACAGTTATATACGACCCCGCCGCCTCATGCAGGACCTTCGACTACGCATTACAGATGCTTATACCAACGTGTCACCCACTAAGCTAAAATGTGAAGATGCCTAATCCATGACTGCAATTTTCACTTTGTCGTCGTCGTCTAGCTATTGACCACGAAAGACTTCCTTTAAATATCAAAACTAGTAAAAATCACTAAACGCAAGGTCTGGATTGTACGGTGGATGATCCAGTTGTTCCCATCCAAAAGACCTGATTAAACCTTGTGTTTGTGCTAAACATTTACATTCACTTTACTGTACCTCAAAGCATTATCACCGGAAACTTCACAAATCTGACGTTGAATTTCCGCTGCTGCCAAGTTTATTGCAATCAAGAATCAGATTCGGCCGGCGACTCAACTTTCATAAATATTATAAACTTCTACAGCTCAGCACACAGGCAGATGATACGGCTTCAAAAGCCATCAAACGCGCACAAAGCATGCTGGGAGAAGACGCGCACTGCGACGGTTGCGTGTCATTCACCATAAACGGACCTTATTTAAAAAATAACCCTCATATAGTTATTATATATATACATACATACACACTATAACAAACAAAGAAGAAAAAAAAAAAAAACACCGACACACCAAGAAGTTGCTGATTGTAATGAAATTTCGCATGCAAAGACATTTGTATCGAACATGCAAATGATTAAAATTTGGTGTCCAATGAATGAATAGAGGGAGCTGCAGCGCATCGGAACTACACCGTCAACAGGTGTATATAAGAAGCGATTCTAAATCTGACGGTTACATTTTATGTCGCATTGCGATTTAGGATACTTTTCAACGTCTGAAAAAATGCCTCGCCGCAGGATTCCAGCTCATTACGAGCAATTGTCAGAGTTTGAAAGAGGTCGTATCATTGAATTGAAATAGGCAGGTTGTGCAAATCGGAGAATCGCTCGTCATATGGGTCGAAGCGATGCGGCGATTAGATGGACCCGCCGTGTAGCCGGGGCTGATGCACGCTAAATCTGTCGGGGCCCAAAGTCCTGCCGTTGACGTGGTGGGGAAGTTAAGAAGGGGGTGGGTGCCAGCTCAGGTGTCATCCTCGTCACTTGACTATGGTTCAAAATTACGAGGTCCGTCGCCAATAGCCTTCGTGTTGCTTCTAGTGCGACGTTAATAAAAAAACTAAGCGGCGATTAAAAGATGCTGGCAAGAATGGGTGGACAGATTTCAGCGTCATGATGGTAGCGGTCGACTAAGGGCCACAGCAGATCGGAAGGACAGAGTGATTGTCAGATCAGCTGTCACAACGTCTGATTCATCGTTATCAACCATCAGACGCTCGACCAGCACACGAGTGTCCACCATGACCATTCACAAACGGCTGATAGAGCGAAATCTACGCTCGTACCGATCGCTACGCCCCTTGCCACTCACACCAGCACACTGTCGAGCCAGATTACTGAGGTGCTTGGTTCGATCAAGTAGGAATGATGCTATTTGGGGACGTATAGTGTTTAGCGACGAATCCCGCTTCCAACTGTGTCTTGACGATTATCGAAGACGTGTCTGGAGACGCCCAGGGCAGAGTGCCGATCCTGCTTTCAGTATTGCATGCCAGACAGGCGTCCGCTTTCTTACGCTTCTTCTTATAATACTTTTTGTTTTCTTTCTGTATCTTTCGGATGTTTATTTTCTAGTCTTGTCTCATTATGTGTAGGTTTTCATGGTTGGTGGTCCGACATTTCTTTAGTGAGGATGTCTCGAGTTTTCAGACCCTGTTTCATCCTATTTATTCCTCCTCTTCACTAATGCCACATGACCGGCATATTCAGATGAGCTAGGTCGAGTTATTTCTTTCTCTAAACATTCTTCAACTTGCTTGTTGAATACTAGCTTTTCTGGAAAAGATAGATATCTGTCTCTTTGGAAGACTGGTATGTCCTTTAAGATAATTTCTTCGAAACATCAATGATTTTTGTTTTTTCAGTCTTGTACTCTAAGACTATTTCAGCAAGCTCTTATCTGACTTGGTTACCTTGAATGTGATTCAGTTCTCTGATGAGAAATCTACACGCAACATGCTCTTGTTTCATATTTAATAAATTCGTCATCTTCTCTGGTTGATTGCAGGGAGGCTTGCTCCTAATTATCAGGACCTATGACTGCTTGGAAGTTCAACTGAGGCATTGACACCACATGCCAAACTAAAGAATAATTGTTATCCATAACAAAAGTTCTTTTTTAAATGAGCCTTTCGTGGAAAGAATCTTCTCTGCTTGATAATATAATGTGATCATTTGACAGTTTCACTGTATCCACTAAGTAACCACTTACATTTTCTCTGATCAAACTGACGTAGTATTTACCAATACTACTATCTGTTTAGTTCCAAGAATTATTTTCCTCGTCGTCACACCCGAGAGTAGGATAATCGAACACGACTGCACTGATGTACCAACCACTTTTGCTGGCTCTGTATCCATGTAAACAACCGGCGAAGTGCTGGAACATAATTTAGTTAATTAAAGGATGCTCCTATTTTGGGAATACTCTATCTATTCGTTGAACTCGTTTTGGGAACGTACGACTCAAATGTCAGGATAACCCCACTCATAACACAAAGATTTCTAATAATTATAACGTTTAGAGGGCATTACCGTTGGTTTCTGTGTTATCGGTTCTTGTTTAATGTTTCTTACTTCTCATCTGAGGCTACTCTGTTTTGAAAATTATAATGAGGTTCATCAAAATATCTCCCTGGTAATTAAAATTAAGCTCAAGAAGGATTTTAAAATTTTTTTTTTTGCTAATTTTATGAAGAATGTGATGAAATTTTTAAGCAATGGCTTAGTGATCAAATCGCAGAAGAAATTTCTCCTAAGGAAGTTAATCTTTATGGAAATTACTAACCTCATTGGCATGTATTCAGGGAAAGGAATACAATGCAATTTTTGATATATTGGCTCGAATGATTAACAGCACACCATTAAATATGAAGGCCTACGTGGTGACTTTCAACTGACTGATGATATACTCATGACGTTTTGAATGAGTGAAATCGAATTGATAACTAATATAAAGAGAGCTTTCCCTCAAATTAAGGTATTTAAGGTTCCTGTGGTGGAAAAATAAACATTGCAACAATTACTCAATTTTTCACCGCACAAGAGTACGGTTCGGAGTAAAGTGTAGCTTTTTTTCGTTATTAGAAGCAGTTTTTGAACAATGTATCAAAAATGATGAACATTCATATGATTCATTAAGACCCATTCTGAAGAAGGGCTTTTATGTTGACAGTCTTGTCACCAGCATTGATAATGAAGTAGATATAAAACATTTTGTTCCTGGAGCCAAGGGCCGCGGTAGCCTAGTGGTCAAGGTTGTGGACTCGCGACCGGCGGTTTTCGTTCAGTCGCGGGTTCGATCCTTGACCGCCAAAGACCCGTCGTGTAGCCGGGGCTGATGCACGTTAAATCTGTTCGGGGCCCAAAGTCCTCCCGTGGCGTGGTGTGGATGTTAGGAGAGGGGGTGCCAGCTCAGGTGTCGTCCTCGTCACTTGACCGTGGTTCAAAATTACGAGGTCCGTCGCCAATAGCCCTCGTGTTGCTTCTAGTGCGACGTTAATAAAAGCTAAAAAAAAAAAAGTTCCTGGAGCCAACAAGCCGATGTCTAAGGAGGATTCGAGCTTCCAGGATGGATTATGATTGTTTATTAACGTCCCACTGTGAAACAACACAAGGGCTATTGGCAGAATGCCCAAGGAGACTAAGATCACCCAAATCGTCCTCGTCACTTGAACGTGGTTCAAAATTACGAGGTCCGTCGCCAATAGCCCTAGAGTTGCTTCTAGTGCGACGTTAATAAAAACTGAACTGAACCGAAGCTCACCCAAAGGGCTTAGAGCTATAAACCGACTCCCACCGGGAGGTAATTACCCCCTCACTCA
Source organism: Nephila pilipes (assembly GCA_019974015.1). Classification (NCBI taxonomy): domain Eukaryota; kingdom Metazoa; phylum Arthropoda; class Arachnida; order Araneae; family Nephilidae; genus Nephila; species Nephila pilipes. The sequence goes on along the minus strand of BMAW01097065.1, from coordinate 222,490 downwards.
GCATTTATTGGCAAAAAGAATTTTTTTACAACAATAAAAAGATAAGATAAAATAATACATGTTGGAACAAGGAACATAAGATATTACTTTGGTTGATTCATTGGTTTCTTTTGTGGAATATAGAGCAACAAAGGCTATAATATCTTTTAAAGGATGCTCTTCATTCAGTAGATGTCAAAGTACTTTAGTTTTTGCAAGGATATTCTGAATACTTGTATACTAGATACTATTGTTTCCAAAAGTTCATTGAAGGTAATATTGTGTTGTGGGTTTATCTTGAGTCAAAAGGATATGTTCCAAATCATTGTTATAGTTAAATATACTGCATATTACATTATCCTGTCGATAGAATTTGTGTAAAAGTTCAGGAGTTACGATCATTTCACAGATGAATCGAGTGATGAGAATTTCCTTTCTTCTGCTCTTTGTCCACTTCAATATTTTTTCAATAGTCAGAATGTTTCCAAATCTTCGAAATATTTACTGAATAAAAAATTTTGTTGGTTTTTTCACTCTGTTTCTGTAAATGTTGCAATGGATGTCTTTCGGAGCAAACCAGTCGATGCAAATGTTGGACTCTCCAAACTTCAACGTTGCGACAACGGATGGACTAGAGACCTCGGCTAGATTTAACGTGCATCAGCCCCGCTATATGGTGAGTCTTTAATGGCATATAGGCTCGACCCCGCGACTGGACGAAAACAACGCCGGCTGCGAGTCCGCGACCATGACCACTCGGCTTCCGTTACGGAAGCTGTGCCATTAGGAAAGAGTAGATTACTCAGAGGAAACATCTCTCAATGCTTGGTTCAACCTCAATGGCTATGTAAATAGCCAAAATTTCCGCCTGTGGAGTCAAAAGAATCCCCTTGAGCAAAGGGAACAAACATCTTACATCCAAAAGATTCGTGTGTGATATGCGCTTTCAAATTTTTTTTACCCAAACTATAAATTCCGGAGTGTACCTGGACATAATTCAAACTTTTATTGCTTCACTGGAGATACAGGACCGTTACTTCTATTTTCATCATGAAGGAGACACTCCACACATATCAAACCTAACAATGGAAATGCTCAAGGAATTCTCTGATGACCATTTAATTTCAATAAGCCTTTGGCTACCGAGGTCACTAGACCTAACCCCGTTAGATTTCTTTTTGTGGAATTTTCTCAAAGATGAAGTTTTTCTGAGAAGTCCTGCAAACATCGATGAATTGAAACAAATCATAACTGAAGAAATCTCGTCAATAACACCAACAATTTTGCGAAGTGTGTCAAAAAATTTGTTTCGATGTGCTCATGTTTGCTTTCTGTGAAAATTTTCAACGTTTCCTGTAAGGGGAATGGTGATGTAAAAAAATTTGAATAAATTTATGTTTTTCAAAAATAAAATTATCACAGGTTTAAATAAAATTGTGCGTCTCCATTTTTCTGTTTCACCTCACAAATAAAGTTGTAACAGTCCAACAATATTGGAAATTGTCTCCCACTCTTAAACAAGATTCCAATAATTTTACTTCAGTGTTAGAATAGTTGCCATACCCGTAAAATTAAGGGCAATAAGAAAAAACAACGGGTACTCTTTTAAATTGATCACATAATAGAATACTTAATACTGTTTGGCCGACTTGCAGTGTATGTTCACCATGTATATGTGAAAAAAAATCTTTGTTTTATACTTCTTACATTTTTTTTCTTAATTGCATATGTTAATACAAAAAGTAAATATTTCTTCAACTATGTTTTTGAAAAACAGAAAGGTTTTCAGCCTTATAATAAATAAAACTATAAAATGTTTTTTTTTTTTTGATTGATTGAAGAGTATATGTGTGAACCTTGCGTCTCATCTTGCGTCAACTTCTTTCAAATTTGTCAAAAGATTGGATGTCTTTCAAGACTTTAATTTTGCTCCTTTGTTGTTTTTATTATTTATCAATAACTTGTCTGTTAATTTTGAATTTTCATTATTACTTGCAAGTGATTTCAATATGTAGAAACTTTTCTGTTTGTATGTGTTACTTGAACGAGACATGGTGCAATAAAAATAATTTGCAACTTCATTCGCAAAAATATTTTGTTGTCAGTTATTGACATAGGATACTTGTTCTCGGGCGTGTTGAACGGCTGTTCATATTCTGTTGAATTGTAAAAACGTTTATTGGAGGATATTTTGAGTTGTGTGCGATCAGTTATCTCAATTTTTTTTTCATATAGGCAATTTAAAAAGGCTCTCAGTACTTTTAGTGAGGTTATTTATAAAAACTGTATATTTTTCTAGTTCCCATTCTACTTTGTTCACCAAAAAACATTGGCAAGATCAATTTTAGAGTACAACTGTGCAGAGTGGTATCTCAAGTATGAGATTCATCGAATGCACCGAGGAGTTATATATTTTTAAGGTTTTTATTTCATTAAACTTTCAGTTTTATCCGATTGATATGCATTTTTAAGATAGTACTTTTAAATTTGAGGCTTATTTGACCGACGTTATATTTTTGCTAATGCGGCTTTTTTAAAAAAATTTTCGTTAATGGATTATACTTCTTGAGAAAATAAACTTTATCTATCAAAACAAATGAAAATATCATAAAAGAGTTTTCAGTGCTACTCTAACCTGATAAAAACTATTTCAGAAATTTTCAGTTCTTAGAAAACAATTTAGATTCTTTTAACATCTGTTTTCTTATATGTTTCAGTTAATGATGTGTTAAAATTTTGTAATTTTTAAATATTAATTGTTTAAGTTGCGATTTGAATAATTTCTTTTTTAAAGATTATTGACGAATTTCGGAGCCTTGAATACAGTTTGCTGTGCTAGTTTGATTTGCTGTACACTTATTCGAAAGATTTTTTTGCGACATCACATATGAAATAAATATGTTGTGTTGAAGAATTATTAGTGATATAATCCTGTCTATGTGAAAATTTGTTGTACATGAAATTGAATGAAACATGATTATATCTTCCTAATCAAAAAATAACATCTTTATTCCATTTACAATACATAGGTTGTATAGCAATGGATGCTGCTTTACATACCAAGTTGCTTTCAAACATAAAAGGACAGTTCATTGCTCCTAAAGAGCGGACATAGTTAAAGTCAGTATACAATAAATTGTTTTAGAAAACTTGCTAAATATGCACTAAGGCAAAAGGACATTGCGGAATTTCAGAGTGGCGTTTAATCATTATACCTTTTCATAGTTTTTCTATTTATTTATATTTATTAACTTTTATGATAGCTTTTCGAATGTGTTGGGAATAAATGAGAATATGCATGATATCTGGATCCAAAATAGCTCAAATATAAAGGTGTTTGTTGTTCAATCATCTGTTAATGCTGTGCATAGTCCACTCTAACGGCAATCTACAAATTCAAATGTAGAAGAGAAAGAAGGTAGATAAACAAGTAATAAAGGAAGTCCTCAAATGATATCTCTTCTTATTGAGAATAGTTTAGCACGAAAAGTAAATAACTTCACCAAACGATTAACAATATAATATAACATTTTCAAGCAAATCTTAACATAAAAGTACAAAGCGTATTCTTTCACTTGATATTAAGTGAAAATTATATCGCTATTTTTTAAAAAGACGTTAAAACAGTACAAGCAATTCCGTGGTTTTATTACATTTTTATAAATGTTTCTAAATATAATGTTAATAAATTTAAACTTTATTTAGAATAATTAAATTGTACTTTATTTGACACGAAACTAGTAAATATTCTTTATATATTTCTCGATTTTATTCGCATTTTGACTGTTTATTCCCGTATTCAAAATAGCAATCTATAATCAGACTATACATGTCCATATGAGAGACAAACGTTTTCTTCAACTTGTATTTAGAAAGTTCTTTTAACAAGATGTTGGAAAATATTTGAAAGTGAGCGGCCAAACTTATGTAAATTAATTTGCTGTAAGGTTTGAAAAAAAAAATTCTTTTTTAAATACGTTTCACTGAAATGGACTCAAATTTTATTGAAATTATTCAAAATTTTAGGTAAGTAAAATATTAACACCACCCTGAAAGTTCGCATGGTTTCAACTGCACTTCATGACATGAAATATGATTACGCGTGTACATAAATATAAACTGAAAAAAAAAATTCACAATTGACATTCCACAATTTGCGTTCAGTATATCCAGTGTTGCTTAATAAGAGGTTATTCATGAAGTTTTTCTATACATGCGTTCCGTTCATACGTACATAGATTTTAAGCGGATGCCATTGGAGGGCAATTATTGATGTATACTTTGGTGAAAGGGGGAAAAAAACACACTCGTGCATATTTATTTATTTTTTAAAGACTGTTTTAAAATGTGAGTGGCTGATGTAGAAAATTTGGATCCAAATATATATATATCCAAATTATTTGTAAAAATATATGCGAGGTGTATCTATTAAATAACTAGACTGAATAATTAGAAGTACGCATGCGTCTAAAGCCAGCGACCGACAGCTGTTTAACGTGAAGTTTTCTCTTTCGAATATAAAGCTCCTCGCTTCTGTAAACAAATCCAAAAACCCTGTATCCTTAGTTTGTATTAGAATTCTTTTTTTTTTTTTGTTTCGTCAGAAAAATGATAAGTGAGCAACGAATTGTTGTGAAATTTCACATGAAAATTGGGAAGACTGCCTCTGAAACTTATAATTTATGGAAAGAAGTGTTTGGCAATGAATGTTTATCGCGTGCATGTGTTTTTGAGTGATTTAAGCTTTCTCAAGATAGCCGAGAAGACGGTGAAGATGATTCACACCCTGGTCGCCCTTCCACGCCAAAAGTGGATGACGGTATTGAAAAATTCGGTAATCTAGTTCGATCTGATCGTCGGTTATGTATTCGTGGGATTGCTGAGACTGTAGGAATCGATAAAGAATCCGTACGGCAAATTTTTCCGTCAAAATAATGGGTCGGTTCATTCCACATTGTCTGTCAAGAAGTTTTTTGCTAAGTACAGCATCCCAGTGTTAGACCCTCCACCTTATTCGCCGGATCTTGAGCCCTGCGACTCATGTCTGTATCCTATGATGAAATCTTCTTTAAATGGAACAAGATTTAAGTCAGTTGAAACTGTAAAGGAGAAACGACACGCATCCTAAAGGAGCTGACAGAAGACTTCACGCACTGTTTCGGACAGAGGAAGATTCGCTAGGAACTTTGCAGGTATAGAGGAGAGGTATATATTGTGATAACAAATAAATATATATGAAATTAAAAAAAATGTTTTACAGAGTCAGTCTCGTCATTTAATAGTCACATCTTGTATATATATGCACATTTAGGAAATAAAGGAAAGGAAAAGGGAAAATGCTTTTTAAATCAGTCAATGTTTTGTTTGTCACACATACTGGTATCAGAAAAGAAAGTTAATTTAATTTGTCAACATTTTCGAACTTGATGCTTATTTACATAAGAAAACAATAATTCTCCAACAAAAGCCACTTTTTTTTATTAAATAGCTGGATAATTTAATTCATTATTTATATGATTAAAATTCTGTTTAGTTTATTGTTTTTTAAATTTTTTCTATCTTAAAATCTAAAGTTTATTTTATTTTCATGAATGTTTTTATTTGATTTTCATTCTTACATTTTTCGAAATTTTGTATTAATTATATTTTATTTTACTAATTTTGCTTATTATTTAGATTTCAGTAATTTTGGGTTATCAAGGAATAACTCAGAAAAATTAACTTATTATTCAGTTTTTAACTATTTATTTTTTGTTTCTTACATTAATTTTTTTCATATAAAATCCATATTGTTTTTGAAGTTCGAACTTAAAAAATATTTTTTCCCAAAGTAATCAAAAGACATTTGAATTAATTTCTTCAGTTGCTTTATTTATCTTAAAATAATTATTCATGTCCACAATTTTAATAGATTTCATATTAATCAATAATTAACCAGGAAAAAAAAATCTTTTTTCAATAATGAGATTTCTCATCTTTTTTATATCTTTTACAAAAAGCAAATCTCATCCAGATTATTTTAAGGTAGATGGGTAGAAATGCTCAAAGATATTTTTTCAATTATCTTTTCGATCTAAAATTGGTGGTTATGTGTTAATTTTTAAGCTTTTAGAGGTTTGTTTGAAGTTAAACATTTATGTTTAATCTCTACATTTCGATATTTCTGCTGTAACATAAAATTATGAAAACAAGCATCGCTTTTTTTTTTTTTGCATAGACTTTTTGTAATTTTATATATATATATATATATATTATGTGATAATAAGTAAAATTTTGATAAGTAAATATTTAAATGATACTATCACACTTCAAGAGTTTTTTCAAACAAATAATCAAATAATTTAAAGCTAAAATGAAAATAATACCCATTAAAAATCACTAAATACTTAACAAAAACTTTTCGTTTTAAATTAACCGAAAGTTTAATTACTACGAATAAAATATAGATATCTATAATAAATGTAAAAACATCCTCGAAATAGGCTTCATTTCCACGCTTCCATACTTATCAAACGATTATTATTATTATTCTCTATTACGTATCATGTAATGATATAAATCTATTTTAACTGAGACAGATAGAGCTTTAATCTTATACAGACAACACATATATATTTCCTTCTATATTTGTTGTAACATATAAATATTCAACAACTGTATCAACCGCGATGTTCTATAGCTTTGAAAACTAAATATTTGAATACCGAAAGACAAAATATATATATTTCTATTTCAACTCTATTATAAAATTTTCCTAACTGTACAGAAATAATTTATTCCTTTATTTCAATAAATCTATAGAATATATATATATTTTTCTAATAATGATTATTTTTGTTCTTTAATACGTTTGAGAGTCATGAAAGTTTTAGAAATCATAAGATTTCTTGAACTGCGCAGAACTTTGAATAATCCTTTTCATTTCTTTAAGCATCTGCATGACCTGCACATTTACCATTGCTGTTTTTACTGAAAAATTTATCTTTACATTACATAAATGAAAATTTTTATCAGTAAGCGATTATTTCATTGTTTTCGTAAGTACATAAATTTATCTACTTACACACATTTCTAAATATTTTCAGAAAATCCTTCGTTTTGCCTAAACAAGTCAAAATTGCATTCACTTACTAATTTTTTTTTGTTATGATGTATTTTAAAATACGAAAATAAGTCTCAAATTATTACACACATCATTGCAGTCAAAACATGTCATTGAATAATTTTTGATGAACGTAGTATAATCTTTTAATTTAACATTTGGCTGATAAATTATTTTTATACTTCTCAGCCTAATTACGTTAGACATTTCAACAGTATTTATAATTTAAAGTTTTGAAATGTAATATGTATCATTTTAAAAATTTTGTGTAAAACCAAACGTATAAATAATTACTATCTTTTATTTTTAATTATTAGGAATCCTTAAGCTATCTAATTCGGTAGCTTAATAATTTCAGGAATTTATTCGGTTTCATGAAATATTTTAAAAAACATTTTTTTTTATCATTTGAATTTAATTTAAATGGAACAACGAAACTTTTTATGAATTGCATACTTTAAACTAAATATCTTTTGTTTTTCCTAGTTTTATAAAACGCATTGTGCTTCTTTTTTCATTCATGTGTACGTTTTGCACTTTTATTTTCTGAGATAAAAAATTCTGTGTTGGTATTTCTTTCTTTCGAATACAAAAGATAAAATTTTGTTCAAACCACCTTGTATATAAAAATGGCAGATATTTATTTTGAGGAGCCAATTTTGTTGCACTTATAAATGATCTTTTAAGTGTTCAATTTGTAATGAATTCAGCTTTCAAGTAACAAATATGCATAAAATTGTGTGTGTGCGTTCCATCAATCCAATTTCAAGCAATTACTGAACGATTTTATAAGGCTAATTAGCAATTTCCAAAATTATGTTATTATATACTTAATATAAAAATGATTATGTTTGAACGATAGAATATATTAAATATTAAATAGATAAATGTAGAATTGTTTTTAAAACTATCGATCAAAAGAAAAGGCAGAAGCATAATGTAAACTTTATATTCATAAGTTCTTATTTTTCTCTAAAAATTGAATGCGGCATAAACATGAAATTAATTTCTTAATTTTACGTATTACTACCATTTCACGCTATCTGAATAACTTAAATGCTTTGTGTACTAATCTTCGAACTTCTTTTTCCAATTATAAGTTCTCAATTCTAAATCTAGTTCTCAATCGAGGAAATTTCTAGTCTTCGAAACGTAAATAATAGAAAAGATTTATGATCTAAATTTACTATTAGAAGTTAAGAAAAAATCTGAATGGAATTACCTATTGCTGAATGAATCGTTACCAGAAATTCTTACCCCAAATTAGTTCTATTATCTCTTAATCAATATTTAATAATGTATTTAATACTTTCTCAACAAATATATAAACACTATATATATATATTTATAATAAACAAATCTCATTAAAAAAATTGTAGCTGCTAAAGTCTTAGGTTCCTCATTAGGTAAATATTTGGAGGTGCTTAAGTTTGAAATATATATATTTCTACATACGTGTTTACAAAAGTATTTTCTGAATGTATCATTCTAAAATTTCTAAGAAAAATGTGTCTATCTAGTTTTACTATTTTAATAAAATTTGCATAGTATGTTGGACTGGAGATCTCAAACATCTCATGATGCAGAGAAAAAATGAAACTCATTTTGAGTTAAGGCCTTCAACGGTTTGCAGTTTTGGCCGTGACATTTTTATAAAAACACCTGTGTTTGTATTAAATATGAGGATAAATAGATAAAATATAACTTGAGAGTTATGTGTATATCAAATATCATATGTCTTAATATTTAAAGATAGGTTTTATTGTTTTTGTTGTAATCTGTGACAATGTATTTTTATTAATAAAGTTTAATTTTGAAATGATTATTTTTCGACCAAAATTATAATTTTATCATCATCATCATTATTTTTCGATTAGGTGATTACATAGTAAATTTTACGTATCAAAACAAAATACTTTTAAGCTATCGTTTGAAAATATTAAACAATTGATGAAGTAGTTTTAGAAGAAGAGGGAATATGCATTGCTTTTAAAAAGAAATAATAAATAAAAGAATTTTGATAAAATCAAGTTGCACTTAAGACTTCTGAGATATATTTTGTGTTTATGAAAAATGTCAGTCACATACCCATAGAAAGTGAAAATGAAAAATTGCTAAAATTTCATTATTTGCTGAAATACTTAAATACCCATATTTTCTGGAGTCTCATATCCAGAATTTTAAATATGTCGGATTCTTACGACAATAACTTCACAGGGCTTCTACTCCCTCTCTTTCTAACAAAGCCTTAAGTGGAACTTAAGTGATCTATTCCTATCAAAGATCGGTGGACTTATCTAAGTCGTGCAATCTTGATCTTTCTCATATCATAAGGCTTGGTGATCGAAAAACGGCTCACGGTGGTTTTACCAATGTCTTTTGTATAAAAGCAAGTTTCCTTTCTAGTGATTTCTTCTCTTTAATAGCATCCCTAAGCCTGTTCAGAAGTTTCCTCTCCGCTGCTTGCCATGAATGGATGATTTCTTCCTTGCTCATGGAATAAAGTAAAAGTTCATCCACTTCTAACATCTTCTTAACCGCCATCTTCGGTTCAGAAGCTGTCGGAACTTTCTTCTTTTTAGGACTGTGCGGATACACTCTCTTCCACAGAATTTCATCTAAAGATCTATGTCTTTTGATCACATGAAAATTTGTCGTTGCTGAATCCACCAACCTCAAGTCCTCCACACTGATGCTGAGGACGGTTGTGTTGAAGGCAGGTTGATGCTGGTCTTCGCCACTGGAAGAGCTTAAGTCCTCCAGTGGCGAATCACTTCTCACCAGGCAATGCGATCGTCGATACAAAGGTGGCGAAGTGTTGAGTTGACTCATGCCTACGTGATATCCCGATGATTCCTCATATTGCTGAAGATGGCTGTACTTAGTAGTTCCAAAGCAAAGCGGGCCTGTTTTGCACAAATCTGTCCAAGAAGTTCGTGTTCTAGGGGGGGATGAAGAGTTCTCTGGCACAAAAAGGAGATGTTCTGTATCGAGTGGGAGTACAGGAGATCCAACTAGCACTGGGGACTTGACTCCATGAGGAAAAGGCCGAGGTTCAGTAGCGATTACGGCATCTGGATTTCGACGCTGTTCCTTCTGTAGTCGAACTCTAGAACAAGATATATTTTTTTAATTAAATCGTTTTCATATTCATTTAGAGAGATAGTCAAAAGAATCATATACTAGATTAAATACATATCACAGCGAATTATAGTGCCTGTAAAGTTATCTATTTTCTTACATTTATCACGCATATATGTTTCCGTGATGTTTTTATGCATTATTTTCCATATATGGATTTTAACATCTATATATTGTATATATTGATGAGAAATTTAAGACTCATTAAAATTCTGTTACGTGAGATATGTTTCACAAAGTCAGTTTTTATTTTCTTCAGAGTGAACAATTTCTAACTATAATTTTTCAATAAAGGAGTATTGACTGAATAATATAAATAAAATATAATCATTAATATTCTTTTTTCTAATCCAAAATTTTTGATTAAGATATCAAAAGTTTTATTTTGGGGACAGGGATATAACAAGGCATTACACCGAATTCTTGGATTATTTTACAAATATCAATTTGCAGCTATTTTGGATCAAAACCAGGTAAAAGTTTTTTGATTCACTAAATGTCAAAAGTATAAAGTGTCATTGAAATAGTTATTAAGAATGAATATCTGATTTTTAATACCTTGCTTGTGAGTGGATTTGTTACAATAATAGTAATGCTTTCATTGTTGAGATTTTCCAATAAACACGAAGAGATTGGTTGGTGCATATAACGAGAATTCTTATGCATCAATATAAGTAAACGATTCTACAAGTTATTTTATAAATTTCTTTAAAAAGAAAAACAAATCGTAACATTTTCAAAGCTATGTAATGATCTTTATTTCTACAGAAAACGTTGAAGGGAAATTCAGTATCCTTCATATGTATATATATATATATATATATATATATATGCTGATACAATTCCAAATTATCCATTAACTTATGCGATAAAATCTGTTGGATCAACTTTTCCCAAGTCATAAATCAGTCAGAAATAATCTATACTAGACTTACAGACGTCACCAAAATTCCTCTGAATCCCTTCATCTTATACCACGTAAGTTACCACGTGATTTGGAGAAATCCGTGCCAAAAAATTTGAAGGTAATATAAAATTATCTTTCTTCTGCTGTATTTGAGACGGCAGAGCTGCTTCTCTTCATTATCCGTTTGAAAAATGTATATTTATTGCCTATCTCTCATAAAAATGAATAAACAGTCTTAATATGAAAAACGTTTTTCTCATGGTAATCCAGAATTATAATGTATTTTTACCCGTCAATTAAGAATCATGTTAAAAGCCGGCAGGATGATTCGCCTGCCCTGTATTTCTACCAATAGCATGAGAGAGAGAGTACGCCATTCTTATAGTTTTGATTGAATCCTAAGCGTGAAACTATCGCTAAAAATAATCGCGAATTTGATATGTTGGAACACAGGAGAGGTGCTGTGTAATGATGGCGAAACGTTTAATCAACTGCAGTAGCCGGCATCGATTAAGAGAGAGAAGCTAGTTGTTTACTACGACTATCATCATTGGATTTCAATCATCTCTTCAGGCAATTACAAAATACATCGGAGATCACAACAAATTAATAAATTATTTCCATTCATCAAAGTAGGACTTGAAAACAAGTCTGTTTCAGCTTTTCTCTTCGACGAAGTTCCAAATAATTCAGAGGTTGTGCTATCATCACCCATCTAGAAATAAATAGTTTCTTAATTCCTATGAATTGAATCCTAACATCTGTAGGAAAATCTGCAGTGACTCTTTTAAGTTGGATCTACCTTGAATTTTTTTTTTCTCAATTTTTGAAGTCGAATGAAAATTCAGAAAGTAATACTATACATTATTTTTTCTATTTTGATGGTATATATCGTATGATTTTACGAATATCATATACTGATATCTTATTGAAATTTCTTTTAATTTTTTCTAATTTGAATTTGAAATAGTGAAAATTTTAAAAAGTAATTACAATCGAGTTTTGTTATATTTAGAATTTGATATATAATAAAATGAAAATGTCTATGATATGACTTATTAATATTTCATATTTTTTCAAATTAGTTCTATAAAAGTTTATCAAAACAGAGAGTATAAAATTTATGTGGATTGTTATATGAAGTATTAATATAATTTTGATTTTTTTTAAAAGTTGGTATATTGATTTAAAATAATAATAGTGATGATCAAATTGCTTGACGTTTTGCTTAATTAAAATTGTTTTTGGTTTCCTAATGATACTTTCTTTTAATGAATTTAAAAAAGTTAATATATTTTGGAATTTAATTAAGTACTTTTAAGGATTTTTGAAAAGTATTACATCTCTCGTTGTGTATATTACCAAAGTTTTGAAATCATTCTGTTTTAAAATAGTTTGGTTCTTAAAAGTTTTAGTTACAAAAAATGTGATATTACATGATACATAAGTGAAATAATTTTGAATTTTGTTCTAAATTGATTTTTAAAATTTAAGCATATATATAATAATATTTCAGAATATTTTTAATATAATGTTTTTTTTTTAAATACATAAATTGACACCTTTATATTGTCATCCAAAGAAAACAAAATGAACAATCAAGAAATTTGATAATGTGTGATATATAAATAAACATGTGATTTAGTTTTAATATTTGTGCTTTATTTAGAAAATGATTTAAACAATGTTTTATTTGATATTTGTGTTGGAGATTTTAAAATGATGTGATCAGAAATATTTTAGATTTTTATATTTATGAGGGAATTGAAATACATTGTTTTTTAGTGTAATAATTTGTTGATACATGATAAATAATACATTAGATTTGAATGAATATTATACTGTTCTGAAATGAATATTATACTGTTCTGAAATGAATATTGTCATCCTTTGTCATGAATACTATATTGATTTGAATAAATATTATGTGTTTTGAAATGAATATATAACAATGAGAAATATATATTTTTAAATGTGTATCAACAATGTGTTTTGTTTTGTATTGAAAGGAAAAGGAAAAAAAAGTTTTAAATGTTTAATTATCAGTGATACTATTCACTGCAGGTGTAATGCAATCAGGATGCATATTTTCGCCAATTCTTTGTCTTATGTATTTTAGGCCATCGATACCAAATAGGGAAATTTTGGCCTCGTCACTCCAAATAACATCAGTTCCACAGTTCCGTTGTCCAATTAACACGTGTTTTAGCCCACTTTAATCTTTTAAACCTTTATATGAGACATAGCAATGATTTTTTTCGTCTAATTCTAGCATTTAGACTAAATCCCTTCAGTCTGCATTGAACAGTTCATGCACTAACTTTTACATTATATTGCTCCATTTCTTCTTGTATATTCTCAAATGATTTTCTTTTTTCATGTAATCTTAATTTTCATATTATCTGTTAATGTTGTGCATCTTTTCCTGTCTTTAACCAGTTCTGTTTTTCAAATTTCATATTTTTTACCTTCTTAATATTTTTGTCTGTTTTATCTGATTTATAATCTCTCTCTCTCTCTATCGTTATATTTTATTGATAATTTTCTTTAATGAGCAGAATCTCTCTTTTTCTGTTCTTCTATTTTTTGTTGATGAATGAGAACATTTTAATTTCATAATAAAGTTCTTTTCCATTTTTAATAACAAATGTTGATGGAGAAGGATAACAGATGGTGCCGATTAGCAAATAGGTGAAGCATGACGCTCTTAACTTGCCTTATGAATGTCTTTCTATACCTGCCAATGGCTTTGGTCTTGAATAGCCAAAATTTGTTTTTTAATTTAAACATAAAAAATTTAATATTCCCGTGGTTCAAATGACATTACAAGCTTTATAAATACTTGGACTACTGATTATGGCTTTGTTAAACTTGGTGATGAAAACCGTTGAAGTCAGTGATCTGAAATTATTGTATGTCGAATATCATCTGTCAAACTATATTTTGAAAGTCACCATAAAAAAACTGCCGAAAAAATGTTGAGGAAAGAAAAGAACTAATTTTTCAATGATTAAATTAGGGATAAATATCAAATGAATTTATTATCAAAATTTGTAAAAACCATTAACAATGTTACGGAATCTAGTTTTGAAATTTTTGAAATGCTAGTTTAACTATTGAAAACATTTTCGGATGGAGAGTTTATAAAAACATTTACGTTACAAAATGCTACCAGTTCATTATCAAAGTTTCAATAATACAGAAAAGATTATTCAAAGAATTTAAGAAGTGTAAGTAAGTAGAAATATTGCTAAAGATAAGATTTTAAAAATGAGTACTAATATTTGTATCAACTTTGCAACTGTAGTAATAGCTGTATATCTCAGTTTGTCTCGAAGAAACAACTGATATAATTTTATGGACCAGCAGGGCCGGAAGTAGCATTTTTGTCGTCTTAAGTTAACCCAAAAAATCCCCCTCTCCCTGCTTGAAAAAAATGTAAAACCCCCCCCCCCCAAAAAAAAAAAAAAAAAACAACAAGAACACAGAATTATAAAAAGAACCATGTCAACTAGAAGAAAATGACATATAATTGAATCAAAACAAAACTACTCATAGAAATTTACTGAAAATTATGCTATCGGAAAACAAAATTTACGTTTTTAACGAGCTAATAACAAAGAACTTATAAACTAAAACTAATATCTATTATTTTCATAGTTAATTTCAATATATTTTTAAAACAATAAACAAAATTTGGACAATAATGTACAAAATCTAAATCTTAATTAAAACAATCTCTTGTTTTCAAATTTTAGGAGAATACTTTAAGTTCACGGAGTATAGTAGTATTCAAAGCGTAAGAACTACTGATCTTATGCTCTTCATGGGATTACAGATACTTACTTTAACGTCTTCAAAAAGTTTCTGGCCAGCATTTTTTTATATTAATATAACAATTCTGTGACGATTTACAACTGTTTTCGATTTCCATTAAATAATAAAAAAATTAAACTTATAACGCATTAACAGATAAAACATTTTATACAGATTGAAAATTAATTTTAAACGGACTTTGTAAATTATAGAGACTTGAAGCCATAGAAGTTTGCTTGCTAGTGTTATTAATTACAATTTATTGCATGACATATTCAAATAATTATTACACAGTTGATAATAGTCATTCAAAATTTTGCATTGGTATCAGAAAAAAGTTTTTAACATATTTAAAGGAAAATTTTGTATTGAGGTCAAATTATTCAAAACTCTTTATTTTTTGGATTAAAATATTTAAAAAAATATTTTCTTTAACATGTATAAAAAGACTATGTTGGAATTAAGTTGCTAATTCTAGAATGTAGTTTTTTTTTTTTTTTTTCAATTTGCATTACTATCAATTGTATTAGTATTTCACAGAATGTTATAATATAATGAAAAAAATTAGATTTCTTACAATACTTTTTTAAATTATTGGCTTAAAAATCCTGTTTAAAAATATTGTATAAAGCCATTTTATTTGTAATAACATGAAATAAAAAAATTGTGAAACTTTTTCAAGTTTAGATTTACATAATAAAGTCTTTCTTAAAAGTCTTAAAATACAATAGAAAATATATGTGTTGATTATTACATATTTAGAATGTTATATAATAAAGAGAGAAAAATATTTATATAGTAAAGAAATAAACAATCTTTAAAAAAATAAGAAAAATTGAAACATTTTCTTTTCATTTTTGAAAACTCCTTAACAGTTTGAAGTAATATAAAGGAAATACTTGACAATTACAGAGTTGCTCATTTACAACTAACCAATTATCATAGACAAAATAACTACGTTAAATTTTATTTTGAACTTAATTCTTTTAATTAAAATGATTTATTTTTATATTAAGTAATCTATAAATGTATTATAAAGCTGACTAATAATCCATATGTATCTGTAGTTAGCAGTAAGATTTGAATATTTTAAATGAATTGCTTTAAAAATTTATAAGCGACTAAAATAATTTTTTCAACATGAGCGGCAAATAAAAAATCATCTTTGAATTACAATGCTAACCAAAAATGCTTTTATAAGGTTATGGGTGAATTCAAGCTAAGAAAGCACACAATTATGCATGTTAATCATCATAAAAATATTCCGAGAATTTGAGGATACATCCACCCACCCACAATTGTGTGTGTACGTATGCATGTAAGATTATTTTTTCACTTTATCTTACACATGATCAAAATACTTGAGCATTGAATAATATTTAAGTGTCGTAAAAGAATTTGAAAAAAGATGTAACTAATTAACTTTTGGTGTTTAAACGGAATGAAAAATCATCGCTCCGATTTGTTCTAGTTGTATTTCACAGATACAGGACGTTTTTAATAAATAGTACCGACGCAAAATCTCTACTAGTTACTCATCATCTTTCTTCGAAAGAGATAAATTTTTTGAGGGTCATTCTATTCCCATTCTTTTCATTCGCCCTCAAGCATATCATAAAACACAATGCATTTCTTGTAATTTTTTGTTAACTTGAATCTAAGTGCATTTCTCATGAATATTTAAAAGAGTGGTTTTCCAACACCGCATTTATGCTTAATAAATACAGCTTTTTGAAGTATCGCACCATTCGGCTACATGTAAAGTTTCTATCGTGCCCCTTTCTTTTGATCCCTACTCCGCTATTTTTAACAATCACAAAGATTGTAAGCGAACAAACTCTGAATACTGCTAAATTTTTGGATTGATGTACCGCTAACTTGAGCTTCCTCAATTTATGTGAGGTAACTTGCCCCTTTTCCTTTGAAGAAATTTGCCAGGAAAAGGCTTGCCACGAGTCGAGCCTGCATTTTGAAGTGGACGGCCGCCTTCGTGACGGCACATTTCACTACTTAAGGCTCCCGTCTACCCGCCATTTTGATTTCATCAGCTTAATGTTAATCCTATGGAATTTCGACTTTAATTTTCACATCTTTATTATTTGATCTATTTGAATGCAATAAAATGCATCTGAAAGAGCAAAAAATAATGAATGCTTCTGTGGAATTACTTTTTTCCTCCGATTTTTAAAAATATTTGAAAATATTCTTTAAAGACCCGAAAACTCAAAAACGAATAATTAAAATAAGAATAAAAATATTTTTAAAAATCTTAGGAAAAAAGTAATTCCACAGAAGCATTGATTATTTTTTTCTCTTTCATATGCACTTTATTGCATTCAAATAGATCAAATAATAAAGATGTGAGAATTAAAGTCAAAATTCCATAGGATTAACATTGCGTCCACGAAATCAAAATGGCGGGTAGACGGGAGCCTTAAGCATAGAAATATCCAGAAGCTTGTCTATTCCTGTTACATTTGAATAAGCTTGTTAAATCTGGTTTGCGGTGCATCTCGCAAAATAAGAATGCCCGGAAGCCTGTCAGTTCCTGTTGTATTTTATTTTATTACTAATTTATTTTCAAGGTTCAAATATATTTTCGCAGGTTTTTTGCTCCAACATTTCGCCGCCGTAAGCGATCGTCTACCTTGCCTACCACCTTGGGTGTGCTCTACTACTAGATTGGTCATTGTTGTACGTTTTCCAAAAAAAGAATGAAATTCACGAGGAATTTTTAAAATTAGCAAACATACCAGAAAAAACGAGAGGTATTTGATGTTTGTGAAGTTGCAGTCAATGAAAATGAAAATATTCAAAATAAATTTTTTTTAAAAATTTTTTTGTCCCCATGACAGATAAGAGTCTCTAATAGGTTTTGCTAAATTATCTCAAAATGAAGTTAGTTCTCTAATAATAGATTTTCATTGCATTATTCACCAGCAACTGCAACGTGCAAAATTCGGAAATAACAATTTCCAAGAAATGTCAGGAAAGTTCAATTATAAATTTTACAGTTACCCATGATACGCAGGAAAGACAATTCAAAAAACTTTTAAATGATATTGATTGCGGATATGATACTCTTTTATCATGTAATAACGTGCTTTGGCTAGTCACCCTACATCTTTAGAAAGGTTTGTGAACTGCCAAGAATAAACATGTCTTGTTAAATGTTTATCACGAATATAACATGACATTTAAATGATCGTAATAAAAAATTGCAAGGCCATGGAAAAAAATTGAGGTTATGTTCAGATTGATAAAGTGGTTTGAAAGTAAATTGGATATTTTTGCTAGATATGAATCTGGAAAACTTAACAATTTTCCAAAACTTATTACTTTTTTGGATAAAAAACACTTTTAAAAAATCTAATTGGTGCTTCAACCATAAATTTTCAGAAATTCTTAACTCTATCAAAGAACACTTTTCAAAATTTTAAAAAAATATTTTAAAAGAATTGAGAGTCTATTGAAAATTGTAAATTATCCGGACTTATTCGACATATCGATTTCGAAAACGACCCATTAATTAACTTTAGAAATACAGAGAATAGATCTGCAATACAATCCTATTTAGGCATAAAATTTGCAGATATGCGAAAACATATTGAAAAATTTGAACATTATTTTATGTCAGAAGATGCAGTGTCTGTATTCCATATTGAAAACTCAGTACTGAAAGTGTGGAGTAGTATTCCTGTTGCATTTTATTTAGTTAAAAAAAAAAAAAAAACTAACAATCACGTTGTTAATCATTTTTTTATGTGTTCACTCACTCTTGGGAAAATCTTTTTTTTGTTACTAAATTATTTACTATCAAAGGGTAGAAACAGACTGACAGAGGATGACTCAAGGGCATGTATAACCTTGCAATCGACAACTTACCAGCATGTATCAAAAAAGTAACATGAAACAAAAAACTTCTAACAAATCATAAGAATAGTTTACTTCATATACAAATAATCGTATTGTTAAAATTTAATTATTTTTGTGGCATTTTTTATATTAAATGAACATTGTATTTTATTGCTATCTTTTGTTTGTTATTTATAACAAATAAAAACTATATTGGTACTATTTATAAAAATTTAAGGTACTGACACTTGGAAAAAATTTACATTTTAATTTTGGCTCTTAGAAAAAATCTTATTTGCCATCCCTGGCTTAAGAACATCGAAGTTTCATATTCATACAGAGATTTCTTACATTGTGTTTGATATATATTTAGTTGAGAAATTATATGTTAAATGTATAATCATACACACAGGAATTTTCTTACCTATCAAAAGAACAATAACAATATAAATATAAACCTGGGTTGAAAGAATGATGTAATTGTAATTACAAATTTGTATTGTAATTACAAATGTAAATAAGGCAAAAACAAAATTTGTTTAACAAATTCTGATTTTAAAAATGCAGCATTAACTTACACTTTTCGTATTTCTTGAATCATTTCAAAGAATTGAGACTTGCTTTTACGTCTTCGGGCTTCTTCTTTTGCTTTCTGTAAAAATTTCCATACGTTTTATTTTTACTTTATAAATAAGGTAACACATTTGAAAAATATGCATTAGCAATTAAAAATAACTTCGTGTGCTTTCATTTACCTATGGCATAAATCAAAAATTCTTTGATGTTCCTGAGACTAAGGTGAAAAAAATGTATATTTTTTAACATAATTTGGAAAAGAATTATAATTTTGTATATTAATTTTTCATAATTAATATTAAACATGATAGATATAAATTCTCAAAAATAATAAAATACAATAAAATCTGGAAATTGACCACTCAAGCTTCAGAGCATCCGGAAATAAGACTGAGGTATCATTCATCAATACTTTACTTCCGTTTACAGTCTTAGAAAATAAAAAAAAAGTAATATTCAATTAAAATATAGCAAAATGTATAGTACAATGAAAGTTTAAAAACAAAATTATAATATTATCAAAGTTTTTCACGTCTTAATTATACCTTAAGAAAATAAGACGGGGAAAAAATCAGCATTCGCTTCAGTAGAAAAAAGACAATATAGTAAATAATAAAAGGAAAGGAGAAAAGGTCTTCTCAATTCTATTTCTACCACTCAATATACTTAAGAATTTTTCCCACAGCAAAATATTTTTAACTATGTAATTTAAAACATGATATTACGGTACAATTATAATATCCAGCTTCCATTTTTGACAGCATGTTTTGAATCAACATAAGACGTTGCTATAATTCAGACAAATTTATAACATTGAAAAAAATTTATAACTTATGTTTCTAGCTTTTTTCTATAATACGAGTAGACTTAATTTAATGAATAACACTAATAAACCATTTTAAAAGTATCTGTAATAAAAGAATAAATAAGATTAACGAAAAATTCTATCCATTATATAAAGTTTACAAGAGTAAATATTATTAGTGAGAAAAGTCTACCCCTTGTGTTAGTACACTATGCGCTCTCCAATTAAATTCTAACATCTAGTGAAGAAAGTATTCAATTGGTCAAGACACAGAGGCTAAATTAGAGGTAAATTAAGATTACATGGTATAGCCCAAGTGATCAACATATGGGGTGAACAACTTTGTAGCTTCTGCTATATTTATGAAATATTTTATTCACTAAAAAGCTTTAAAGTTTTTTTTGAAGTGAAGTATAATCAATATTATTAGTATTACCAGAAATATTTCAATCGGATAAAAGAATTTTCGAGCTGTTTACATCGAACTTTTCGAATTTCCCCTTATACATGCTTATAAATATAAATTTACACTGTTTCATTCAATAGGTATCTTACCCTTTTCACGCTCTTTTGGAAGAGGCTAAAAATTTGACCTTCTCTGATATTGCTGACTATCTCTTTTGCTGAATGATGCGGCGAAACAAGCTCCACTGTATTGATGAATCTATACAGTTTCTAAGGAAATCAGTACAAATATATTATTATCACAATGGTTGATGAGTTTCAGAATTAATCAATGCATGAGATTTAGTTTAAATAATAATATTTTTGAAGATAAACACGAAAATGTTTATGTTATCCCTTTATTAATTTATGACCTATATAATGTTTGGTTGCACCATATCAGTTTGACAGAATCACTAAGATGCAAGAAATTTGGTAGTATGATAAAAAAACAAATATGTAATGAATTACAAGAGATAAAAGAGTTATGGAGTTACGGATTCTCAAAACAGAAAATCTCTCTCTCTCCCCTGAGAAAATTGAAACAGTTATGAGTTTTGCTTTTATTTTCGACGCTTTATTTAATATGATTTTATTCTATTCTATAGATTCTGTTTCTTAGAGCGAACTCACGTTTTTTCCTGGAGTGTTTTATGTAAATGCATTTTATGAATCTGAGGCAGTTGAAAGAACAGTAAGGACAAGCTCAAAGGAGCTTTGAGAATCTGAGGTAGCTTTAACCCAGGAATTTGTTTTCTATATTTATAGCTTGCGGTGATACGGAAATAAGTCTTGACATCTTAATCAATTAAGTATGTCTATTATGTAAATTAGAAGCATGATTAGTCTGTTTTTATCCATAGTGGATAATACATAGGAAATATGTATAAATAACTTATATATTTCCAATCCTTATAACTGACAACACTTATTTCAGAATGTTCGCTTTGAATACTAGGTGCATTATATATATATATATTTGGTATTGGCTGAAATTTATTTAGGCGATAGATATTAATTAATTGATATGTAGATTTTATTTAATTTAAAAATTTTTATATTTAGCTGTATCCTGAATTATAAGAAGGAAATATCGATAAGAAATGAATACTCTACATCACATCTACAGGATTCGACATAATTTATTCACTATAATTTTCCCAGGAAAACCAAAAATAGTACGTAATCTCTACATCAGCTTTTACCAATCCATCATTTCAGTTTTCCAAAACCTATTATTTAAATGATTCATCCAATCTCCTTTAAAAAGCATTCCAAGTAACTTATGCAGACTAATTTGTTGATTAAACAAATGAACTTGCAGCTTTTCTCCTTTAATCGAAAGATTTTTTTACACAGCGATCATCCCTAGAACACATATAATTCCTATTAAAATTAATATCTCCTTTATAGATCCATGTAAGAAGTATCACAGTATCCAATTGAAAGGATACGAAAAAAATAGCAATATTTCAACTTTAACCCAAAGATCCAGTGTCCTTTGCCTTTGAGATACATAATAATAATGTTACTTGGATAAAATCTTAGTAATAATGTTATTTAACTAAACTCTTAACTTTATTATTTCTCAAGGGATAAATTCAGGTAAGATTTTCAGCAACCAACCTGGCTAAAAAACATAACGTTAGGACTCTTCCAAAAACATTCCTGCGGTTTCTTTCTCAGTTGAGGTAAGGCGTGTTTGAAAACAGCGTGTTCTATGAAGAGGATGAGAACACCGAAGGCTCCCCCGAGAAGCAACATGAGGAACACCCCAGCAACTGACCGCAGGCTCAGAGGTTGCGGTTTGTTGAGTCGATGCACCGAGTGGTTGAAGCAAGGCACTCTTCCGAACCATTTCTTCTGGAGTTGTTCCATGAGACCGTACTCATTATAGCGGAGGATAAGTGTAGAGATGGACTTCTGAATAACATAAGAAAATTATTACTATAAATTAATTGGTTTACTTTATGAGCTTCTCTTTGATGGTATTAGCAATAGAACGAAAAATAAAGCTTGATGAAACCACTAGAATAATAAGAATAACGAAAATACAATTTAAAAGAGGGATTTTGGAGGAGCTGGCCAACTTTAAGTAATGCAGTGAGAAAATCAAAATAATGCAGTGAGAAAAAGACACTTTGAAAGCTGTTGAAGGATCACAATATAGTATGCATTGGTGGTACAATTTTAAATATAGTTATTTACAGAAGACTGAAGTTAGAAACCATGATATTTTTTTTTACAAGTCATTCACTTAATTTTCTTAACAATTACTTTATTTTCTCTTTTAGTTTGTATGAGAATTTTTGAGAACTTTAAAGCATTACTATTAATTAAAATAGTCAAATTTGATTGGTTTAATTCACTTTGATTTATAAAAAATAGCAGTTAAACTACAGTCCATTAGCGACTGATCCCTCAATTTTTTGCCACATTGGACAGGATTAATAGCCCAAATACACATATAAAATTTAGTTTATTTGTAATCAATAAAACTAAAATGTTATCATATGAATTATACCATTCATTACTGAAGATACTATTTTGAATGGAATAATTTATGCGATAGCGTTTTAGTTTCATGTTCATCAATCATTTTAACTAAATTATCGAGTAAAGATGACTGCGAATTTAGATAATAATTATACATCAGAAAGTTCTACGGCGATGTGGATGTTGATGAAATGTCAGAAACTTTAAAAAAATGATAAAATCTATTATTAAATTAAGAAGAAAGAAACAAATTATCTAATTCACGAGGAATTGATTTCAAAGTGATGCATTCCAATCGAAATCTTTCGTAGGAACTAACTATGAAGACTAAATGGACTGAGATTGAGCTTATTATTTATTGCCTTTTTTAACGAGTTTTCACGCTAATAAATAAAGAAATTAGTAATAAACTATGTTAAAATAATAATTTATGTAAAGATTAAAATTCGAGATTTATTGAGGTTCTTGTGGCTATTAATTTATTTCTGCAGAGCTTACCTGAGTTTAAATTATTTAAAAAATTGCTCTTTTACTTTTCATGTTGATTTACTGTGGCCCTAATAACAATTATTAAAATGAAGTTGAAGCTTACTTTTAGCCTGAATCCTTTCTGCATGCCTACAGCATAAGCATCGTCAAATATAGATTGCCCCAGTAAATGAAGACTACAACCCGGATCATTTCCTCTGAAGTAATCCAGCACCACTGTGTCTCCAATCAGTACACCTAGCTCTCCACGTCTGAAATACGAAGTAGTGGGCGAGTTCTTAGTGATCATCCGAATGTAGTTAGCACTTCAACAAATATATTAAAATGTACTACACATAAAATTAATATTACAGATGCTGACATTCAATTGCAAATGTAAGGCTAAGTCTAGGTATATGATTATTTCAAGGAAGGAAATGAGTACACAAACACTGAGTGAAAATGAATTGTTCATGCTTTGCAATTCATATGAAATTTGTGAAAAGTTATGTAAGATGTACGTTTTAATTACGTAGTACGCCTAAAATAAATTTTTAATGATATTAGAAAAAAATGACTTGAAATTGGTTAATGTGGAAATGAAAAATTATAAAAAGCATGATGTACAATTATTTTTGAAATGTAATTTTATTGAAATTAGTTTGAAGAATATTACATCTTTGACTTGAGCTTCAGAATCATAATTTATTTTTAAGCAACGAAAAGAAATAAAAGTAGATTCAGTATTTCTCATCTACAGTAATTTCTCAAAGACTATTTTCTCAAATAGCTTGTTGAAATAAAGACACAAGAAACTAAAGGAGAAAGATGCAGAAAGGAAAACTTATTTACATGAGAAAATTCAAATTAACTCAGTAAGAGTCATAGCAAGAAAAAAACATACATATTTTCCTTTCTTCAAAATTTTCCAAGTTATTCATTTTACGTGAAAACCAATAGCATTTTAATTTTCTTCTTCTTAAGTGAAAAAAAAAAAATTATGTGATATGTACTGATCAAATGAAAATTTTATTTATTGCGGAACACAACATATGTTCGTATGGATTAACCATATATTGGAAAGAATTATAATGAAATCCATCTTGTTACTAAATTTAATCGGGAAGGACTATAAAAACAATACATTATTTATAAATGTAAATTCTTAGCTGCAGAGTTAAATTGTAATTTTTATAAAATTAGATTCTGCCTATAGAATTGAAATATGTTTTATTTAATATTCTTAAAGAATTACCGTACACAGATAGACTTTTAGAAGAACATTTTGTGATGGACCAGTAAAATATTTCTTTTAGTTCAGTCTTCATTATTATACCATGGTACACTTCATTAATATAAACAATATTAAAATTCTAGAATCTCGCAAACTGTATAGAAATGCAAGCACTAATACGTACGCGCGCACGCTCGAAAATATCAAATAACTTGATTTTTGTTATTGAGCAATTGCTTTTAATCACTTATACCGCACGAGAAGTTATAAAACAGTTTATATATATATATATATATAACAAAATTAGCCTCATATCAATATTAACGCATGAATACAATTACCATTTTTGCTCTGCTTGTACAAGTGGTAATAATGGGTAATTATTTAGATAAAGATACTTTGTGTGTTGTGATATCCTTTTTGAACATTAGTTCTAGTATCGTATTTTTTGAATTTATCCTGAAAAACTATCAGGGTCATACGTGTCGGTGGTTCTTATGTATTATTCGCACATACTTCCATTTTTATTAGACGACATTTTTAAATATTTAATAGTATTTAACAACGTATCTGCAATATTGGAACAATTGGATGGTATTATTCAACTCGTAAAATAGGAAATTGTGTGATGAATCGATCTCCCACACAATAACCTAAAAGAAGTTACATGCTCATGTTAAAAACATTATTAGTCAGCGTGCGGAATAACTCTGTTACCCCACAATACTCATACTCTCTTATTCAACTAGTTAAATAATATTATAAAAGGAATTTAATAACTAATTACATTATTTAAAGTTCCTTTAAAAAGTGTCCCTTAAACTTCTGAATAATCCAGAAAGAATTTTCTGGACATGTGAATGGCATGCATGAAACGATTACCATGTTCTTTTTGAATACAAATATGATGG
Source organism: Nephila pilipes (assembly GCA_019974015.1). Taxonomy (NCBI): domain Eukaryota; kingdom Metazoa; phylum Arthropoda; class Arachnida; order Araneae; family Nephilidae; genus Nephila; species Nephila pilipes. Next base: position 196,756 of record BMAW01097065.1, on the reverse strand, counting down.
ACTAAGGCTCCATAAATTCTCTTTTCATGATTGCATGGATTACTTAATTATTCACAATAAATATTCTCATGATTATTATCTTATCTTTGGTTTTTGTACTAAGGAATAGTTGATATACCAGTTGCTCATTGTAAGAGTGCACACGGGACGTGCTAGTATTTAGAAATTACAGTCGACATAATTTGATTATGAAATTCTTATGGTTATAAACATTGTAAATTTCCAAAATGAAATTGTAAATATTCCTGAATTGACTTAAAAGAATTTTATTTCTTGCATCAGGAATCGATTATTTGAATTGGAAGAAAAGAGTAGGTAAAAATTACAAATAAAATTAATGAAATAAATAATAATTATAAAAGTAGAATTGTAAATAACCATGATGAAAGCATACATTTCAAAATTATACTCAAACAGGAATATACTAATATTTTTACGTATTAAAATGGAACAGGTCTTTTACCGCAGCGGTTTTGTACTCGTGAAGGGAGCTCATTATCTCATGAGACACTTCAAGAATTAACAAGAATTTAGAATTTTCAACAATTTTTCATAACATAGTAAATATACATTTTTTAGATTCTAAAATTTTCTTCTACATATACAAGATAAAATTTATCAAAACGAAATATATTTTCATCAATGTAATCTGATTTCAGGTTAATCTACTGCAGAGTTCGAAAAACTTTATAGTTTTCTAACTTAAAGCTTTGTTGTTTATGCATCAACATGATATCAAATAGACTGGTTCTTCTGCATTGTAATAAAATGTTGATTCATAAATGAACAGTGTTTTTCAAACCTTAAGTTGTAGTGGCATACTATTACCCCTCACGTCTGTCATCTTAAATGTTATTATTATTATTAATGTTAATTATAAGATCTAAATTTACTTTAATTTCAAATACAGACCAAATAAATAAAATAGCCAATTCTATCTGAATTATATGTTTATTTAATCTTCTAATGAGTGGGGGTTACCCTCCAACAGCTTACGTTCATTCTCCACGAATACTAACAAGTTCTATAACCTATCAAAGAATACGATTGGCTAATAATATGGCGAGATCATCCATTGACAACTTCGAGTCCTAATTTGATCAAATCCATTATACACTCTAGAATACTTCTGCCCACATTACATCAACATTTTTATTATTACCGTAACCTTAATTCTCTTCAATTCAATTATCTGTCGCTTTCATACGACTTGATTATATCTATTCACTGCACATCCGAAATTTACATCATGTTCCATTTGATTGGGAAGAAATTGAGAACTTAAATATAAAATAAGAAAGAAAACCCAGATGTTAGTCACAGAGAAGTTCAGTGAATAGCCCATATTACAAAGTAAATATAATCGAAGTATATATTTCATTATACTTAGATATCATCTCGAAACTTCTACGTAAATTAGAAAAACGAGACGCATTTAAAAGTTGTTTAAATGAAAAAAAAAAAAAAAAATGTGAGAGTACTTTCGAGTCGAACAGTGCAATTTCGCAAACATTCAAATCATATCAATTTCATAATAAGAAATTTTGAAACACAACACCTAAGCTTCTCAAGGCCTTCTTCAAGATCAGCGAACCCATATTTCTGGATGTGCTGCCACAGTTGAGGGTTTTGAGCGTAAATATAGGATTCCGCAGCGCTTCCTTTAGCAGTTCCAGTCCTCTGATTCAGAAGCTGAAAGAGAGAAATAAAATCTGTATCTCATAAGATAAGAGAGAAATAAAATCTGTATCTCATAAGATATCTCATAATTATTAAAAATTGTTTACTAAACATATACATGATATTTCAGAGCTGGTGAAACAAATTTTAAGGTATGATAAAGCATATTACATTAAAAATTTGTTGTATATAAAGGTATGGTCGCGAAACGGGGGCCAGAAATGTAATCGAAATGTGTTTTTTATGAAGTAAATTTTTCTTTGTTCTCTAGTTTTATGGATGTGCCGAGAATTGAAGAAGAGGGCAATCCACATTGAGATGAGTTTAAAACAGCGAAGAGTCGTTGCAACAGACCTTGTACCTCATTCCAAAGATGAGTTTAAGAAACATCACTTTTGCTCTAACTACGATGGGAAAATTGAAATCTAAGTCTACAGTAAATACTAGAATTCTCCGAAGAGTTTGCCCAACTAGTCACGCATCGGTGAAAGTGCTGGGTAAGGTGAGAGAAATATATCAAAAAGTGAGTAATGAATTACATAGAAAATACATGCACTCTTAGTTTTCAGATACAATAAGAATTGTGTGAAAATTGGTAACGAATAAGAAAGTTATACCCATGGTAGCATTGCTTTTCAATCCAATATCGCAAATTGTTCTGTTACAGCAATCTATTATTCTTTATCATTTACAAGTGCTTATTTACAGTTATTTATTATAATTGATCAAAATTACGTCCACCAACATTAATATGTACTTGATTACGTCGATGGAGTGATTGGGTACTGATTCAAAAAGGCCGTATATTTCTCACTCTCATAGAGAACCCTACGAATGCTCTAGTGGAGGTAAGATTTTGTACATGAATAGATGTAATTTTGAACAGTTATTGTAAACATTTCTGTAAAGAAGTTATTGTCAACAATTGTAAAGATGTTTGCTGTATTTAAAAAAATTGTACCTCTTGTAATGTTTGTTTATTCAGTTTGTGAATCAAAACGCGTCAATTAAGACATTCCGATAAAAAAATAAATATACATGTAAATAAATATACATGTTTCTGTATATTTATTTACTTACTTTTAAAATAAAAAAATTCTATTCATACAATACAGGAGTTTTTAATTATATTTTATCCAATTGGTTTCATTCATGAATTTAGATTCATTTTTGTTCAATAAAATAGTGTATGGAGGAAGTTATTTGCATATAAATACATGTATAATGCTATAAATATATTTCATCTAACTTACACTTGCATCATGAAAATCATACACTTTCAGGTGAAAGAAAAGTCCAGCGAAATGGGCCGCGATGTTGGCCGTGTAGGAAGACACAAAAATGACACTGAAGCAACCCCATAAGTTTATCAACACTTTATTTGGCCAAGATTTTGGAGCCTAAAAATATAAGATACAATTTTCGTAAGTTATCATTAATATTATAACACTATCACTTCATGATTTACTATGCGTTAGGTCTTGTCGTAAAATACAACGATACGAAAATCAGCAAGTCCAAGAAGTCATATATTTCAATATACGAAAAGTGTTGCAGTTTTTAATATTATAACTCAACACATAATAAATAAATAAATAACTAGGCAGAAAATATTTCACACAATTTATTTAATGAGCCTCAGAAGTATTTTCTGAATTTTTTTAGTCATTTATCCCATTGTGACACTGATCGCATAATGCTATGCTTGTAAAAGTCCTTTAGCTGTTGTTTGAACTAAAAGCGTATGTATTCTTGGACTTCATCGTCCTTTTATTACTATGTCCTGCGAAAGACCAAAAACCTGAAAGTCATATGGGGACACATTTGGATTGTAGGGAGGTGTGGGTGACTCAGGACTTTCCAAATGAGCTTCTTCAAAAGTTCCTTTGTGGTCTAGTGTTGGTGTGCAACAGGAGGACACCAAGATAATGTTTACCAGGACGCTTCGATTACATTGCTTCCCTGAGTTTTAGATTGCCTTCCTTTGGAGCACAGTACCATTTAACAGTACCACTGAACTTTCATTGTAGCTCCATGATCTAGGGATTCAACGACCTTTGAGGTCGAATAACTAAATGAATCAACACGGCTGTTGCTTGATTATCATATTTTCCCTATTCCTTGCCGGTCACATAGCGCTATCTAGTAAGTGAATTCTCAGGAATCGTTTTCTTCTGATCAGCATTTATATTTCAGATCCACTATCATTTTCGTAAATAGCAAAACTTAGGTGCAATACCTTCTGTCTCGTTATTTATTCATTTTACTTAATAAACGAAGTGTTCCGATTATTTATATACTCGTAAATGGCTTTATGAATACAACCAGAAATCAATCATAAATAATATGTAAATCAAAAATAACATTTTTCTCTTTGTGATGTTATATATCAATCATACATAACATCATAATAATGAGCAAAATAAAGTAATGATATTACAACTTGCAAAA
>BMAW01097065.1:148250-187625 GCA_019974015.1 Nephila pilipes | reverse complement strand
TAAAAGAAAAACGAAACAGACACAAAATCTTTTGCTTCAGACAGTTCCATTAGATATTTTTATAACACATGGATCAATACATCCCGAGACTAACATTGAAAACAACATTTTTTTTGCAAAATTTTTTTTTATTCATCAACATAACACCTTTTGTTAATTACCTTTTAGGGTGATACAATCGTTCCAACGCTTTTCCAAATCTTTTTTTTTTTTTTTTTTTTTTTTCAAAAAAAATTTTTTTTTTCTTTTTCTTTTTTTTTTTGCAAGAAATCTTTTTTGTTGCGAGTAAATAGCGATAAACAGCTTTCTGAATCATCGACTCGTTGCTGTTTTTGTTCCATCGAAAGCAATCGCGGCACCCACTTGGAAAAAACATTTTTCATGCTCAATTTTTCATGAAGGATAGTAAATACACTTCCATATGATATCTGTGTCATCTCAGCAATCTCACGGAGCTTCACTTTACGATCTTTCATTATAATTTTTGTCACTTCACTCACATTTTCCGGTGTAACGGCTTCCACAGGTCTACCCGAGCGTTCCGCGTCATTTGTGTCGGTACGACCACGTTTAAACTCGGCAAACCACCGACAAATCGTTGCTTTTGATGGACAAGAGTCCGGGTAACATTTTTCAATCCATTGTTTCGCTTGCACGGTGTTTTTACCCATTAAAAAACAATGTTTTATCAGAACACGAGAAACTCGGTTTTTTCCATTTTTTAAACAAACTACAAAACGACTTTACTCCAACCTCGATAACTCAGCTGTTTCTGGTCCGATCGACTTAAAATTTTGACACGTTTCAAGCAAAGGTTGGTACTCTAGAAAGACCTGTTTACTGGTTTACTACGAGCGCCATCTCTGGGTTAGTCTCGGGAGTTATTGATTGATGTGTTAGGTATAAGTACACACCGAAGAATGCATCAATGTAAAAGTCAGATATACAGTTTATCGAGAATTGTCCGTAAAGAATAATATTTTTCAAAGTTTAAATAGAAAGAAGGTATATTGGCTGCTGACATTAAAATATGGAAAAAGAGGAGGAAATAATTTGAAAGAAAAATAATAAAACAAATTTAAAACATTCTGTTTGAATTAAATGATGTCAATTACTTATTTGAAAGATTTTAAATATATATTCCAAATAATACGTGAATATAGAAGTCAAATATTAAAATTCCAAAACAGAACATTGTGACATCAGACTATTCCTGTTCGCCTCTTGTGCCATGGCTGAACTCAAAGTATTAATGCTAAAAGACAATAAAGCATTCAATAAAACGTCACACAGGATTCAACACTAAGTGTTTTGACAAATTGCTAGTATAACGACAAATAACAAGGCTCTCCCCAGATAAGTCTCTAAATATATTAATTTGATCTACCAATAACAAACTAACAGACTCTTACTACTAATGTCAAGTTGAGGCTGTCTTGACTTCTAACTTTCACTAAGCAGCCGATAACTTGTAATAATTCTCGGCCCCTACTTCGACTCTGGAACAATTGCCAAACGCTAGAACCACTCGACCTCTTTCTTGTGTCTCAAGTTTAATTTATGTAATTCCCATCTCTCTCGTTTCGTTTTATTTCTACCTGCTTGTGATTTGAATACTCACGTTTAATTTTTGGTTGGGCAAAGGTTGTTTAGCAAAAGCAACCAATCTTAATTAAAAGTCCCCAAGGTTAGTGAAGAGAAAACCGCGAATAGCCCAACGTCACAACTTGTAGCACAGAATATAAAAATCTGTGAAATGCAAAAGTGGAAAAAGGTCCATTTGGCACCAAAATTGAAATATGATAATTGATACAGACATTAACCTGAAATATAATTAGAATTTATAAAAATACCTAATTATGTATACATCACATAATATGTCAAGAAATGCACATTGTGTACTTGCGGCCAGCGGTATTCTTCGAGTCGTAGTTTCGAGCCTTGATGCCACTTTTGACTGGCCGCGTAGCCAGGGCTGATGCACGTAAAAGGCCTAAAGTCCTGCCATTGGCGTGGTGTGTAAATTAGGAGGGGGAGGTGCCAAATCATGTGTCATCCTTGTCACTTGATTGAGATTCAAAATTACGAGATCCGTCACCAATATCCCTCGTGTTGTTTCTATTGCGTCATTAATAAAACCAGTCAATCAATCAATCTTTCTGATTGCTTAGTGGTAATTTTTTACATATAATTTTAATATTTAATTATTGAAATAGCTTCCTAGTTTGTTTTTGATTTAAGTATTGATGTTTATTTGCGTATAAAATTAAAATTACACACACACACACACGCACGCACGCACACACACACACACACACATATATACATATATATATATATATATACATATATATATATATATATATATATATATATATATATATATATATATATATATATATATATATATATAGATAGATAGATAGATAGATAGATATATGTGTGTGTGTATGTGTTTGCGTATTTATACAAGAACAAAACACCAATAGCACAATTCACAAAATAGCACAACGTATAACAATATGAGAAAAGGAAACATAAATTAAATATTATTAATATATTTAAAAAAACGACGTGTTTAAAGAAACATTGAAAAACCAGAATAATATTTATGAAATTCATGTAAATTTGTTTTCATAAATAATTAAATATTTTAAAAACTAAAAACCCATAAGCGAAAAACCTATAACAGAATCAAAAAATTTATGAGAGAAAGCCAAGTGAAAGAAAAAGGAAAATTTAAAAGAATGGAAATAATGAATATATATATATATATATATATATATATATATATATATATATATATAATACATACGAGTATAATATTGGATAATATATGTAGATCTTTCTATTAATGTACTTAACGATTTGTATTAAAGATCATCTTGCAATAATGACTGTGTGTGTTTCCATTGATGTACATAATTATGGAAATTTCTAGCATGGAGAAGATTACTTTACACGAGTAGACCATAACTGGACATCAAATATGCATTAACAAATCAGTCTAACTATTGAAATGAAATAAGCTAAAATGAAATTTCATCTTAAACTTGCACTAATAATTACCTGTGAATGTTATCCTAAATCCGAACTAAGTCAGATGATTAGGATGTTTTTTTAGTTGACGACCTACTTTTTAATTTCTACGCCTTATAATCACGAAGACTTTTAAGTTCTAACGTATTTAAAATGTGTCACTTCTAATTATCGATATAGCAATCTTTAGCCACAGAGCTTCAAAATCGTAATTTCTTATAACTGTAAATATACTATCCACACAATTTAATCTTGTTTAAAAAAAACTTTGCGTTTATTTACCAGAATACACCATAATTATTTAAAAATGACAACATATCAGGAAGGAAGTATCTAAGAAACATTTATCTTAAGTAAAATCGGTGATAGGTACATAAGGACTATCAATGTTTTTGTCAAACAATATTCTAAGATTGTGACGTTAGGCTTTTCGCTATTTTCTCTTCACTAACCTTGGGGACTTTGAGATTGATTGCTCGAAACAAACAATTTCTTCGCAACCAAAATGAAACGTGATTACGCAAATTTGAGTCAGGTAGAAATAAAATGAAATAAGCTAGATAGGACGCGGTATATAAGCAAAGGGAAATTTAGACGATAGAGGCTGAGTGAGACTAGCGCTGAGTGTATGGCTTACAAGAGGTAGTTGATATCAATAGTTGCTACGGGCGATAGTGGTCGTAGTGGAATCGAGAAATCAAGTCAGCCTCAACTGATGAGATTTTGGTAAGAGACAATTAGTTCGCTATTAGTTGAATGGGTGAATCTAGTAGAGTGTTATCCTGGAGAGCACATATCCCTGAGACATAATTCTTCTTGGTTGTCAAATAAATAGTTGTGTGAGATTTGTCCAGTGTCTCCTTTTGTAGGTTATTGACTTTTAGTGTTAGTTATATTTGATAGAGTTATGGCACAAGAGTCGGGTAGAAGTGCAGCGCCAAAAAATTATCATTGATTTTTTTTAAGTTAAGAAATAATGATGAAATAGACTGTGCACTTTCTGTAACGTGTTACTGAAAAAAAAAGGAAGATGGGAATTTTTTAGTTTTTAATAAATTATATATTAATTCGTAAAATGTTTTACTGCATGGATATTTTTTTTAGTAAATTTAAGTCTGCGCCTTTTTTGGATATATATGTATGTTCGCAACCATGGGCATAAGTATTAGGCAGTCTTATCTTTTTATGTTAACTACGAAAGTGTTAATCGAAATCAGTTAATTTGTTTATTACAACTTTAATGTCGAATTTAGATAACAACGCAAGAGCAAACTTCACTGCATCCAACAGCCTATAATATACTATTACAAAGTTAATGAGAAGTTCGATTTTCTTAGAATGAGTATTAGTATGTCCTTGCTGCGTTTAGTATGTATATTATTACGAACATAACACGAGGCTTCTCTTCAATGCTTCTCTTATGAATGAAAAGAAACATTTTCAGAGATGCTAAGGAACGTCAAGGGAAGTTGAAACAAAGACCCTTTAACCTTAGGACCCATTTTGGCGAGTTTGGCAGGAAATGGTAAGTTCCCGTAAGTTCTGGAATCAGGGCGAAATATCAACTGGGAAGAAAGTTACGGACTTTTAGTGAATTTTCCATGTGACGTCATACCTGGCTGAAACAGGTATAAATACGACTAGAGGTGGAATAAGTGTGTCTGTCAGTCTGTCTTTGGAGTGTCAGTTCAGGAGATCGATTTGAAGGTGTCGGGTGATTTTGCGGGAAAGCAGCTTGTATGTACCGGAAATTTCCGGAGCCTGCCCTGGAAATGCTGGGTATTACTGCGGAGGTTTGTCTGTAGTGAGAACTAGTATGCTGATGAGCTGAAAGTTGCTGATATGATTGTGACTGTCTTTAAAAGCGTCGTTTTGTTCCAGTATCTATGTCACTAATCTTTGCAAGTTCTGCTGTGTTTTCTGTTTGTGCTATTATTGTCAAAGCCTTGCTACCTATGTGTCATCTTGAAGATTTGTGAATAAAGCATCATTTGTCGTTACCCTCCGTGTTGGATTGATTTCACTCCCACATACCCAGAAATTTTCGTAATAATATATAATTCAAGTTCTGTTAATTTGACAGGAAACATAAAGCACATTGTTTTTACTTTCAAATATCTTGAAAAATGTAGTAAAATTGGTTAAGAATAAAATTTGAAAATCAGTTTTTAATCGAACTGAGCAAAAGTCATAATGAGATTGCAAAAGCTGTTAATTATCAAAATATGCAGTTCAATGTACTATAGAACAATTTGAAATTTCTGGTTCACGTTTAGTTTTTAAAAAAATTATGAAGAAAAGGGACTACCACACTCCATGAGGACCAATTGTGAAGCAGGCTAATTTGAGGGAAATTCGAGGTGTGGCAAAACAAACATCATCTAAGCTGACTGCTGGCTTATTGGTGTTGACAAGAAAACAAATCGCATAGAGAATGCTAGAAATAAACTTGCCAAATCTATACTCAAAGGTTGCTGAGCCAGGAAGAGCCATGGCTCTGCAAAAAAATTAGAAACATACAGTTTGCATGGACTCTTAAACACCAACACCTTACAGAAGAGGATTGATCCAATACCTTTTGGACTGATGAATTAAAATTTTAGATACGTATTTATTAACATACATTTATGAAAAAAAAAAAAAAGAACCAGCGCTGCAGTATCTATATGTCTTAAAATATTTGGAAAAAGCTTTACAAAGTTAAGTATGCTAATTTTTTGATGTTTAGCTCACCTAGTGTGATATGTGAGGCTAAAAGTAGGCGAAAAATACTTTCAGAAATGTATAGTACCTACTGTTAAGCACGGAGAAGGCAATACTATGATCAGGTATGGCAGTCGATTGGATGAAAATGGTCACGTGTGAGGGAACGATAAATTATAATTGGTACATAAATATACACGAAATGGCCTTGCAGTCAACATTTTCTCAGATTTTTGGAGACGAAAACATAAGTGAAATCAAATTTCCATAGGACAATGTTACTCTTACCATAAATCTACTACAACTATGAAGTGTCTTTGAGAATGATGTAAATCTTCTGCAGTAGTTTCCAAAGTCTCAAAATTTGAGCTCCATAGAACACTATAGACGTATTCCTAAAAGAAAGATCGGGGAGCATCCCAAGGAGATATTAAAAAACGTCCTACAGCAAGATTTCAATAAAATATCCCGAAACGAATGATTGAAGATAATGAGCATCATGCGAAAAGTAATTAATGATGCAAATACAAATTAAGGGCTAAAATAGACCCAACCAAATACTGATTTTTGTAAATAAAAAATGATTCTTTTTTTTTTTATCCATGTAACCTTCCTAACATAAAGGTGTTTTACAAACAAATGATTTTAAAAAGTATTTAATACTTTTTCCCATGGATATTTTAACCATAATCGTATATACTAATGTTGTAAATGAACTAATATCTAAAAATATCGAGAGAGAACGATCGAAGCGAATAATAACTGTTGAAATAATGAGGTTCTCATTAATAATTAGATTATCAAAATAACGATTAGCAATACAAATGTTAAAATACTTATATATACATATATACATACATTCTTTTTTTACACGGTCTTTTTTACACGATATTGAAATAACACGGCTCAGCAATATTATATTTTTACACGAGTTTTTTGTTCTAGCATGAACTTCCCCCCCATTTTTCTTTCTTTCTTATTTTGACGGTGTAGTTGGAAGACGGTCGTTTTTAGCCCACACGTGTGAGTGATCACACGGTCTACATCATGGATTGTTTACTTCTGGAATTACGGGGAATACCCGACGAATTTTACAACCACTTTTTCTTTATTTCATTGTACTTCAACTTGAACACAGCATTTCGAATTTCCAGCCAAACTGGAAATCCATCACGTCACTATATTCATTCGCTTGGTTAAAAAAATTAATTGTTTTAAAATGTTATTAATTTGAAATATATTCTTAAAATCCAAATTTCTCTTATGTATGATTTTTTTTTTCAAATTTCTATGCAATTTTTCATTTCGATAATTCAAGTCGATACTGATGAAGTCGAAGGAAGTTCAGCTATTAACGACTAATTTAATTCGCGAGGCTTTGCAATTTGCTACAAGTAATTAACAACATTTTGCTACTCATGATATTCACATGGAGCGTGTATTAAATTTCAATGTAATCTTAGGTTTTATGTAGCAGGATATCAAGAATTAAATAATCAGCAGGAGAAACGGAAAAAAGGTTCTTTGCAAAGTTAATTGAATATTAATATGGATTTCATTATTACTTCTTTGCACAGTTTTCTAAGGAACTTATCTATCGTGTAAAAAAGAGTTGGATATATATATATATATATATATATATATATATATATCTATATATATATATATATAATTAAATATTTACATAATTATTAATGTTAATTGGACATAATTTTAAATTAGATGAAATCATTATAAATTATAAATTAAAATTACTAAAAATCAAATTTTAGTAAATTTACTAAGACTAAAACACTATAAATATTACAGAATTAATTGAAAAAATCAGCAAAATATCAAATGAACTAAAGCAGTCTAATTAAAGATATTATCCGAATTTAAACTTACAAAACATTTAATGAAAAAAAAGCCTACATTTATCGAAAAAAAAATATACGTAATAATTTTAGTTTAAAACAAATGTAAACCATTAATTAAATATTAAAACCAAGTCAAAAACAAAGCAAATATCAAGAGACAGAAATTCAGGATAAACAAAAATGTCCATAATGTAATTTAAATAGTGTTGTCTCAGACCTTGGACTGAGAAAAGAGTGTTAAATTAATTTGACGGATCTAAACAGCACAACTTCAGTAATTACATTATTATTATATGGTATTCACCAAAAATAATCAAAATTACAAAGAACAAAACTTCAACATTATAAAAAGAATACAAGGAATAAATTTAAACCAGTGCAAATAAACGTAAACATTAAAAATTATCTGTACCGTTTTATAACATAAATTTTTTTTGAACTAAAAATGTTATAACTTTTATTTTCACAAAAATTTTAATAAGCACAACTCCATTCCAAAATACCACAATATTTCATTGTTTTTAACCCCAGACAATACTGATTGTTTGATTGACTGTACAAATAAAGTTTTTTTACTGAAAAATACTTAACCTACCAAATTTAAATATTACTTTAAAGCCTATATCCAATAATTAATTTGAATGAAAATTTTTGCATTAAATGAACCTCTAAAATTAATATTTATTAAAAATTTGAGAGAGAAATTTTTTTATTTAAATATGTGTCTCCATTTGGTGACTAAATTTAAAGTTAAAATAAAAAATTAACAAAACCATAAATTTATATCAAATAATTATTATACAGATGGATACTATCATTGAAAAAACAAGGAAAAGCAACCAAAATTTATCACATTAACACATTGCCTGGAACTTAAGCTCTTTTGAAAAAAGTATTTAACGTTGTGAATTGGGAAACAAATATTTGAAAGAGAAACTTATGTCACTTTAAATCTATAACATTTTATAGCAACGAGAATAAAATCAAGTTATTAAAGATAGCAGAAGCAAATGTTTAATTAATTATATATAGAAATACAGTTAAATTAAATAGAATATTCTAAATAAAGGCTTTTTTTTATTAACAACATAAATTTTTGATGTGTAAACTTAAAACCCTTTATAGAGCTAATCACATATCGGTTTCTATAATATAATTTTAACACGCTTGTCATGTTTTTATGAATTAATAAAATCTAAGGAAAAATCTGATATTTGAATTGAAAGTAATTATTAAAAAGTAATTTTGAATAAGTTCAAAAATTTAATATCTTCCGTCAAGTCTGTTTTCGAACACTCAAATCTATATTATGAAATATTTAAACATACTTTTCAAATAATAACAGTAACACAACCTATAAAAAATCTACAGTTACTATAAGAAATCTACACTATTTTTTTTCTTGTGTACTCTAGTATTTATGAGAAATAAAAACTTCAAAACTCAGGAGAAGACTCGATATTTATTCACTAAGCCTTTTCAAAACCTCCATAAATCTTTTCCGAGGAAGAAGTGTGGTCTTTCCCAAGTTTCAAGATTTCTTTCGGAAACATTTATGTCAGTTTACTTTTCTAAAAAAGATCTTCATCCAGTAAAGTGTGACAATCACAAATTTTGGAACGTAAATTCTGGATAGAGCATTTCAATATTTTCTCGCATCTGAATACAGTATAGTAAAGCTGTAACAGAATTTTTCATTGTTTGAAAATAAAGAGAAAATGAAAGAGTGTTTTCCCGCTTGTAAATCAAACTGAAGAATTTTATACTAGCAGTGTTCAAAAAATCTTAAAAATTGAATTAGGAATTCTTTTCCCGGTATGTCTCATAAATCACTGTGGTCGGAAAAATTATATAAATATTTTTTCTATTCCATGAGCTCTACATTAAGAAATGTTTGTTTTTACATTCTGAGATGGGGGAGGGGCTTTGAAAAAGTTGTTCGAAAAATCTAAAGTTCGTATTGCTTTGGTGTATTAAACATAATTAAAATTATTAATTCACGATTGGGGGGGGGGAGGAAAGTTAATAACATTACCATTCTTTGAAATACAATGAATATAAAAAAATTTTAATATCAATTTTCTTTTACATTCTTTTTATAAGCAAAATGTATCAAGTAAATTGAAAGAATTTTGAAAACATAAAGTTAGTTAAAACAATTTAATAACATTAAAAATTAAATGAATTATATTTCAAGCAAATGAAAAAATGCATTATTTGATATTAATAGAATTTATTATTCTATGTTTTCAAAAGCACTGTATTGCGGGGAAAAAACCGAAGCATCCTGAAGAAAAATCTAATTCTTTTTTAGTTTTGTTTTCAAAATTATTCGTTCTTAATGCTAATGGATAAGTTTTCATGGCCAATAAATGTTAACTTTAATGCTAACACACGTTTCTACTAAGCAATTTATATCCTATAAAATGGCAAACAATTGTGATTATCACTGTAATTATTTTCCTTTTACAATTTTCTGGAGATACTATTAATTGTGCTATTACAACGTGCAAGATAGCCTCATAAGCAACTGGAAGAGTTTGAATGGGGTTAGGGTTTCCACTTTGAACTTACAATTACTTTTGTACAAGCATGTTGTTAACAACAGTTTCTGTAAGGTATGCATTAAAAATACACCCTTTGAAAAGTCAAAATGTGCTAATATGTAAAAAGATTGACTGGGTGAGAAACCCAAACTTTCACAACGGCTTCATTGTCTAGCATACAATGTGCTGCATCTTCTATGTTACCTGGGGTATCTACATGTATTTTACATCGCTTGGAAAATGCAGAGCTTCATTGATATCTCCTTCTTAGAAATCTGTCTTTAACCTCTTCTCCGAGCAAAGTCAAAGCCGTCTGAAGTGATGTTATCGTATTTTAATATTGAAGCTTAGGATCAACGCATCTGTGCTGAAAGGAAGTTGGGACAGGACTCCTAAGCAAATTAGATTTTGTAGAGTGTTAATGGTATAGTAATGTATCTCCTTCGATAGCAGGGTACCCTTTGTAGTTCTAAGAACAACTCCAATAATTCAACGATACGTTGCAAACATATTGTAATGATTTGCGTTATATTTTTATATTATCTTGGAGTCAATTTCCACTGTGACAATTGCAGGTACAATGTCTCATATAACTTTGGATTGTCTCTATGCTATAATTTTTCCTTCATCACCAATGTCACTAGATATTTTGCAAATTGAACAAGCAGCCAGAGGGGGGCCGGTGATTCAATGCTTTTACTGGAAAAATATTTGCCCACCCTAAGTTCTTTTATTTATCTTTTTTAAATTTTGATTCCTAAATGCGCGTTTCTCTACTATAAACAAGACAGAAACAGTTTAAAAGGAGACTATCGTAAAATACTTCATGAACTCTTCCATTTAGAAATCCCCTGGTATACAACAATAATTCAATATCACATTGATTATATCATTATTAAAACATTATTATAGTAACATTATTATTTAACATAATTATGCTATTGATTCATTAAGTATATGGTTTATTAATATAAATGTATAATAATTATATAAAATAAAAAGTCAATAATAAGATAAGTAAAGATATATTTAGTAAAAGCGAATTTTCAAGAAATCGAGAACGCAAACTGCACACACGCTTATTCTGATCTAAGTGAGTAAGAATGAGTAAATAACTCATTTAGATTAGAAATTTCAACGTAAATTTATGCAGGATCTTGTAAGAATAAAAGCAATTCATTGGTAACAACAAGAATTCATTCTGATGTCAAAGAAGTCAAGTAATGTTGTTCAATATTTTTTATACTAAAATGATCCCGACCCTATGATTTAGATAACAAAAATATATAAAAAATTGTAGTGTTATGAATTTTAAACGTAAACTATTTTAAATGAATAAACTGCGTAATGTTACATTCATAAATAAATTTTAGTTCCGGATTACTCAAAAAGTTAAAGATACAGATTTCTGATGATATTCTATTTCGCCCCTCTTATAAAATTTAATATCCGATGTGCCTGTGATAAGGTATATCAGGAACCTAGATTCGAACATTATAAAATAAAGAATTCCAGAAACAATGATTGAAGACAACCTTTCAAAAAATGTATCACATAAATTCTATATTCCTTACTGAAGGCTTTCGTCTACCGGCCATTTTGATTCAGTGAGCGTAATGGAAATTTTAATATTTCATTAAAAAGAATTAAATAAAGTGCATCCGAAAGAGCAAAAGATAATGAGGGTTTCTGCGGAATTTTATTTATTTCTAATTTTCAAATATGTTTTTACTACTCTTACTTAAATGATTCGTTTGTGAGTTTACTGTTCTTTAAAAATATTCTAAAACATTTTTAAAAATCAGACAGAAAACATAATCATAATCATTCACAAATCTTTCTTATTTTATGTTTATTATTCTTATTTTATGCTAATTATTCTTATTCTTATTTTATGCTAATTATTCTTATTCTTATTTTATGCTAATTATCCTTATTCTTATTTTATGCTTATTTTATTTTATGCTTATTCTATTTTATGCTTATTTTATTTTACGCTTATTCTTATTTTATGCATATTATTCTTACTTTTTGCATTCAAATAGATGAAATAGTAAAGATTTGAAAATGGCAGTAGAAATTCCATAGGATTAACATTACGCTCACGAAATCAAAATGGCCAGTAGACGGGAGCCTTAACACATTGCGGAGGGAACCCGAGTTTATTCACGCTTGATACGCAATTTATTATGTACTGGTCACGAGGCAACTTGTACTCGATTCTATAAATTAGTTTGATTGAATCAGAAAAAAACTCATGTCCAGTTTTGTTATGTTGATATTAGAAAAGAATTATAAAAGTATATTACAAGAGATTTAAAAAAATACTGATGTATATGAGTAGTTATTCATAGCAACTGCTTGTTAATAGCTTATTTATGTAGCCTTTTGGGCGTCTTTATTTTTTTACTTAGATTGAATGAAAATTTTCATAAATTTATGAGTTGTTTTTTATGTACATGAATCATACTTAAAAAAATCCCACGCATACACACACACACACTTAAATAAATTTACATCATACTTTTTAATTTTGTTTTCAACTTGATTCCGTTAATAATTTGTTATCAGTGTAATTGAAATGTAATAAATAGGTATAATAATGAATTTTACTTTGTTAAATAAAGCATTTACACTTTGTTTAATTCGTGTTTATCTGAAGATAATAGAAGTTTGGACAGTTCTTGAAGTAAAAAAGCGTAAGAAATATTTTTTTGTAAACTGATTGATGCTTCACTTATATATAACCTTTTAAAAGTATGAGAGATTTTATTGTTCTTTTATTTCCAAATAATGTAATTTCTTTTCACGATTTAAAAATGCAGTAGTCATGCCAAAAGTTATAGCATAGGAAATATTTCATTAATTTTAAGTCATAGAAATTCTCCATTATGAAAACATTGGGCATGTATTTATTTCTTGCCTTGATATAAGTTAAATCTTTTTCTTATCATTGTAAAATAAGCCTTTTATCTCTTTGATAATTAACGTATTTTGATTATTTTAATCATTACTGGTATACACTTGAATTTAATTACATAAAAATGTTTCTTAAAGCAGTTTTCCTTCAATGTTAAACATCATTTCTCAAATTCAGTACGCATCTGCAGATAGAAAATTTTTACAATATTGAGTAAAAATTTTTATATCTAAGTAACATGCCTTTTTGAACTTTTAAAGTGTTCAATACTTGAAAAACTTTACTGATATACACTCTATTTTATGGACGCATACGAATTTTAACTTAAAAAGACATTACCTTGAAGGCAACCAGGTGAGAAAAAAGCAACGACCACATAACCCATAACGCTGATGCTAATGAGAAGTTTCTAGTGCGCATGCGTCCCCATGGGTTGAGGCCAAATGGTGACAACCATTCATATATAGCAGCAAAAACGGCTGTCAAATTGAGGCATAAGAAGATAGCAATCCAGAGTTGCGCGCTAATCAGGAATAAGAAAAATTAATAAATGTAAAACATCTTTGACTGAAATGTATCATAATATTCATTAACTCATAAGATGAAATAAACATATAAGAAAACCATTTTTCCATTGAAAACATATAAAATAATTCAGGGCATCACAAGTATCACACAAGACTTACATAAGTAAGAAATAACAAGTATAAAATAAAAGACAATTTGCAAAGCAAAAGTTACAAAAAAATCAGTGAAGAAACAAAAAAAACTATGATACAAAATCAAATGAATTAAGTTACAGAATCAAATTGATTTAAAAAACAAACAAATACAAGTTACCAAATTAATACAAGGAAGTTACAAAATCAAATAAATGATGATACAAATAAAGCGAATATAGCTTTACTGGAAATAAGTTGGAAAAAATTTGGAGAACAGTTGATTCTAAGAGAATGCAGTCTGACTTTCAAGTATTTTATTCTTTTATATAAGTTTGAACACAAACTAATAATGCTGTATACTTTGATTACCACCGACAGTATAACTGCAAAATTTAAAAGAGCTTTGGTTTAGTCTATCGAGGTGACCTTTAAAATTACCTTGAGTGATTTTAAACCTTGTAATTGTATAAAAATGTTGGCGTAACAGTCTACGTGTAATGGTAGAAAAAAATTTCTTTGTCTGTATAGAAAAAATTGATTGAATGTATAAGTTATTCTAGAGTGAGACAACATTTCCTTCAGCCTTTTTATTAGAAAAGGGCTTAGGAATATAAACCGAGAAATAATTATCTCGTTTGGTTGCAATCTTGGCCAGGAAAACAACCCTTTCATTACTGAAATTCTAGTATGGCCAAGAACAAAAGGAAGGATATCCCTATCCTCAAATAAATTTTTATTTTTTAAGAAAATTCTCAAGAATTTTAAATTTTTTAAGAAAATTCTCACTGACATCATTTCAAGATGTAATATTTTTTGAGTTTCTAGGGAAAAAGAAGAATTTGAACAAAGCAAATATTTGGATAAACCTTTATGCTGTACTATCCGACTAATAATATGATTAATACTTAAAAGTTCTGAAAAGAAAACAGTGAATTAATCACACATTCTGAATTGATGATGCTCAATTTCAATACCATTATTAAAAATTTCAAATTCAAAGCCAACATGGTTATTAATTTTTCTACCATCGATAAGGCAAACAGATGGAAAATCTTCTTCAACTTTACTGTGGTAGCTAATTGAGAGGATGGCACTCTCCTCTGATGGATGAGGGAGATCGGAAAGAGGCGTCAAGCAGTCGTAGAACTTGACGCAGATGACGTAAAGAGATTATCTTTGAAAGTGTAATAAATTACCCTTAAAACTCTTTACACAAAAGCATTTGAACAATAATTGAGTTTATTTTCTTTTAAGCTTATTATAAGAATACGGATTTTTGTGAATTTTTTTGAACAGAAATATTAAATAATTGATCTTTTCTACTCAACGTATGTTTACCAATGAGTGAACTTAAAATATACATAATTTCTTCAATGCCTCTTAATGAACTTCGATTTTCTTAAATTTCCATTTCCATAAATTCTATTTCTAAATCAAAATGTTAAAATTACCAAGATAAACAGTATAGAAATAAATGGATTAGAATGTATGAGTGAAAATACTTTGAAAAATATAATTTTTTGTTCAGTTAAAAATGTTCAACCTCAGTTCGCTAATCCGTTAACAACATTAATTTTTGAATTTTGTAAGCGAAAACCTAGAACTCAAATGTAGCAATAACATAAAATTACTTTAAAAATTCCTTAAAATTTGAAAAAGAATTTTTGTGAGAGTTTTAAAAGGATTAAAATAACATTCGTAATAAAAGTTTATAAATTTTTTTACAATAATTTTTTTTAGGTAATCTGTTTTTAAAAAGGCAATCATACAATTGGAAGTCGTGCTTAATAATTAGTAGCTCATTTGTTTATTTAAGTTTTCTCTTATTAAACAGATTTTCAGAAAGATTAAATGCTTTTAAAATAATAAAAAAAATTATAAAGGACTCTCAAATTAAGAAGAAAAAAAATAGGATTTCAATATCTAAAAATACCAAAACGTTTCATATTCTATCAGCTATGATCAGAGCTTACATGCAGGTTAGCAATGTTCTCGTGATTCTTATCATAATTTTCCTTACATAATTATCATATGAGATGAATATCTAATAGAATTAATGAGATGTTCAATATAATTAGGAATACCGTAACCGTTCTCCATCGCCATTAAATAAAAGATAGTGCTTTAGTGAAATCAGAGTTTCGAAGTGAGTGATATTCACATGCGACGAAATGGGAATCAATTTATGTTTCCATTCATAGATAAACAAAAAGTATTAAAAATATGACCTCCCTCCACAACAATTTGTCTTGATTTTCTTTCAACAATATGTAACCTATTAAGCAGTATTGGATTTATTTTGAATTGCTCAATGATTTGTTCATGAACTTTTCTATCTTTTATATCTAATCAAGTTCCTTTACTCTTGTTCAAATGAGTGTTCTAAGCATAACTTTGAAATGCGCGTAAAGAAGAATTTAAATTATTCATTCATAATCTCAAATTGAAATAATTCAAAGATAAGAGAGAAAGCCTTTCCCCAACATCATCTCTAATTTATTTATCTAGTTCCATCAGATAGAAATATATATAGCAATAAATTATCAGTTATGGTAACATGTACTATAAAACGTCACTATGACACTGCAACCTACCTTTCTTTTATATTATACCAATATATATTTAGAATTTCATTTAATAAGAAAATATTAAATTATATAAATATCTTTTAATAATTTAGATGAAGAGGTAAGGGGGCTCCTTAGCATCAGGGATTCTGTCACTTTTTGAGTCATTTAATGAAATAGCTACTTCATACAAAAACAACATCTCAAAGTTATTTTTATTTAAGGTGTAAATCACTGATTTCTCTCAAAAGAATCCTTCTTTAAGGGAACGAGATATAGTAATTTGGATTTTCTCTTTTTATCTGTATTCTAATACTATTTAGCCTTTTTGTGTGGTTTTATCAAGACTTGATAACTTTCATAAGAACTAAATTTGATGTGAGTTGCCTATTAGTGAACATAGATTTTGTATGAAAACCAAATATATCAAAACAGATTAAGAAATAAGAGAGCGCTTAAACATATCGTATAGTCTCCAGTCAAATCCAAGAAAGAGTTTCATGTAAGTAATTAAAATCAAAGTGTTTTCAACTGTTCTCTATACCAATATTTTTCAGAAAGATAATTTTTTTATTACACAAAAAGGTGCTTTTTTTCTTTTTTTTTAAAACTTTACAAAAGAAATCGCCTTCAGGGGATAGAATGAACAGTTAAAATAATTTAAGCAGGTAGGATCAAAGAATATTATGTACATATTATTAAAATTTCAATTTTTTAACTAAAATGATGATGATGAAAACGACTTCTAATATTTAACTCTATTTGTAAACGTAGAAAATTAAATTGTTTTCTGCGTTGATGAAATGTATTCTAAAACCATATCGTTGGTACTATTCTCCTAAATTAATCATGATATATTTCAATTTATTTTTACTCATTTTAGTTTCTTTATTGCTGTAACACAGCTGGAGAGACTGAAAGCGCTCCGTCGAACTGTTGAAAGATTCGAGTGACGAATTTTCAACAAATTGACCAATCTTTAAGATAAATTTTTCTTTGAAAAAAAATTGCTCGTTTGTCTTACCTGAAGGGTATGAGAAAGGCTGAGAGTGGAACGTCCCTTTCTTGAGTGAAGGTGAGGCAGGACACCCCCGAGTGATAGAAGGGGACGGAGTAATCAATAACTCGGGAACGTTCACTCGTCACACTAAATGCCGTAAAGACCATGTGCGCCGATCCAGATTGCACGTCCAGCGTCATGCCTAAGAATGAATTATTTAAATTAAATAATGAAGCTCATATATTGGGAACAAAGAAGTGATTTAAAATAGCTTATATTATCGAATTACTCAAAGGACTTTTCTTTGCTCTCGTTAGATTATTTTTTCACACGACTTGAGAATGGAAAATTTCACAGATTCTTTTTGTTTTACTTCTCGGACGAATACAAGATATATTTTAAAAGTATTTTTTAAGCAAATATTTTAAAAATATTTTTTAAGCAGATGTTTTAAAAATATTTTTAAGCAGATATTTTAAAAGATTATTTCTACAATTTTACATATTCTGAAGTAAGAATGATATGCGATTTATAGTATTTTAATAGCAAAAATAACAATCGAAAAAAGACGTTTTTGAATTTACCGCTGTTGTTTGCTAAGTAAAAGCTTTTGAACAATTGTATTTTCTATTATTTATTTTTTGCTTTTTACCAATTTAAGAAATTATTTGTAAATGATATGCATACTTTGGTTTAATAACTTATATTTTTCAAAATATCAATTTCGATATTTATGCTTAAGATTCATAATTTTATGGCATTCAAAAAAATGTACAAATATGTTTCTCTAAACGTTTCTCTTAAAAAGAAATGAATTTACTTTTTAATTATCTGTATGAATCAACAGAACATGCAAAACTATTTTACAGTCGAATAGACCATAATTTTCATTCAAAAGGAAAGATATTAAAATGATAAGAGTTTGGGGAATGTTGAATCTGAAAATATAATAGCATAAATAAACTATCTTATTTTTAAGGTAACCCTTTTATATTATTAGTTAATTCATTTATAACATATCCCATTTTTATTATTATATCTCATTAGGAATAGTTAATACATTTAAATTTACTTTTCTACTGCCTGGCTTTATGCAGAGTCTAAGTTCGTTTCTTAAGAGATTATACATATCTCTTTGATGATAATGACCTATTAAACTGAACATACATATTTAAGTGCCGAACGTGAAAGAACTCAGTATAGCTACTTATTAACTATGAGATTTTTGTGATTCATAATTTTGAATATTTCACTTTAATCTTAAAAAGCTTATTGTATAAAAGCTCACTCCTTTAAGATTCTACAGTTGCATGGCTGCTTAAAAATTCTTTTTCTTCATTAAAATACAAGTAATTTAATTAAATACCTCAATATTGAAAGTAATCCATAGATAACAAACTTCCATAAAAGAATTTCGAGCAAAGACATCGTGAAAACGCAATAACACATTTAAATCGCGATGATTTTCCTTTATTTTTAATGCTTTTATTAAGAATTTTGATTGTTACAGTTGTTTTAAGAAGAAAAAAAGTATTAATATATGAAGAAAATAATGATTTCTTAAATCCCATTATCTGTTGCTATCCCATTACCAATTGCTTCACGGGTACTTTTATTTTATTACGCTCCAAAAGAAATTTTGTTTTCGTACAGCCGCAAAATGTCATTCCTGACCACATTTTAAAATAAAAGTGAAATGCCCGCCCTTGTTTAATCTAATTTGATTTCTTCCAACCGATTCACAATAGTTTCGGTTGGAATTGTAGTCTTAAAATTGAAATATTAACGTTAAGAATAGATTAATACATAAATATATATTTCTTATTTTCATTTTATAGCAGCAAAAATTATATTTAGCTTAATTATATTCAATTTAATAGTATATCATTTGCTTTAATTTTAGAATTTGAAAAGAATATTATTGTCTACTTCAGTATTTTATCGGTTGCCTTAATTCTAATATTTAACCGAAAAATTTGGTTTTTATAGCAAAATAGTTTAATTTACACTTTATGTTATCGAAAATTATCATTGTTTTTGTTCTGTAGCAGCTATATATTTTAATGAAAATACACACTATTATACATGCCACGCAATTTAAATTATATTTAGTTAACACAAATCTTTGTTTGGAAAATTTGAATAATATTTATTTAAAAAAGTTAGCACTATAGGTGATTAAATCGCTTCCGTTTCTGTTCTAAATCTGTTAGCAAAAATTTGCATAGAATAATTTTTTTCATCATTGTTTTACCTTTATGGCCGCGGTAACCTAGTAGTCATGGTCGCGAGCTCGCGGCCAGAGCTGTTTCTGTCGAGTTATAGGTTCGAATCTGATACCACTGAAAATTTGCCGTGTAGTGAGCCTGATGTTCGTTAAATAAGTCGAGGTCTAAGTCTCCCTTTGGTGTGATGAAAGATGTTTGGAAAAGAACTTGACAGATCAGGTGTCATCCTCGTCATTTGATCGAGACTCAAAATTGCAAGATATGTCACTAATAACTCTCGTGTTTCTTTTGAGAGGCCGTAAATAAAATAATCAGTCAATTTGTTTTATCTTTCTTTTCCAGACGCATTAATTTATTTACTTTCATTTCTAATGGAAGTCTGATTAAAATTTAAAAAATAAATGATCAATGAGCTTTATAAACTTTAAACGCATGTATTAAAATTATTTAATACATAGCTTGTTTAACACATAACTGAAACGTGTATTTAAACTTTTTTTAAAGCCATTTACTTTTCAGATTCACTTTCACTTCACTGAGCATAATTTTCACTTAATGATTAGACGATCGCTCCAATTTGAACTCTTTCTTCCTTAATTGCCTTAAAGTATCCTTCAAGAGAGTCTTTAATTCGCTTCTTTAGAACTTGAAAAAGGGTTATTATTAGCTGAAGGATGTTTCCGATTCATCTCCTGAAGAGATTTAAAAGAAAAACGAAACAGACACAAAATCTTTTGCTTCAGACAGTTCTATTAGATATTTTTATAGGTATAAGTACTCGCCGAAGAATGAATCAATGTAAAAGTCAGATATACAGTTTATCGAGAAGTGTCCGTAAAGCATAATAATTTTCAAACTTTAAATAGAAAGAAGGTATATTGGCTGCTGACATTAAAATATGAAGTTTAATATTTGATTGAAAAAAAGAAGAGGAAATAATTTGAAAGCAAAATAATAAAACAAAATTAAAACATTCTTTTTGAGTTAACAGATGTCAATTACTTATTTGAAAGAGTTTAAATATATATTCTAAATAATATACTGCTGTTTGTAGAAAATGCAACACCATGAAAGAATCATCAGAATCAAATGAAATTTAATGCAGAAACGACTTGTACTGATACAAATAAATGATGAAATTTTCAAAACAAAAGAAACAAATTAAGCGTCCGAAATCAGTATTTGGTGCAGCCACCATGCGCTGCAATAAGTGCTGCTATACGACGTGGCATGGAGTCAAACAGATGTTGAATATCTGCTTGAGGAAGAGAATTCCATATCGCTTGTATGCGCAACCAAAGTTCGTCTTTGGAAACTGCAGGACGCGGATCACGAGCGAGACGCCGACCAACCATATCCCACACGTGCTCAATAGGCGACATATCCGGTGAATAAGCAGGCCAAGGAAAAAGTTGCATGCGTTGTGCTGAACAGAAATCTCGAACAGTCCGCGCAACATGTGGGCCTGCATTATCCTGCTGAAAGATAGCTCCAGGGATGCCTTGAAGGAAAGGAACGACTTCGGGCTGTAGCACTTCACGGACGTACCTGTTGCTATTGAGATTACCCTCAATTCGTATCAAATTGGATCGTCCATGATATGAAATCGCACCCCAGACCATAACTCCGGGTGTTCGACCACTATGTCGTTCAATAATACACTCAGGAAGGCAGCGTTGACCGGCATAACGTCTAACACGAACACGGCCATCATGGGTCCACAAATTGAAGCGTGATTCATCTGAAAAGACAACTTGGTGCCAATCAGCTCGCCTGTCTCTGTGCTCAAGAGCCCACTGCCGACGCAGCCGTCGATGATTCGCCGAGAGGGGAATCCTGTATAAAAGCACCCTTGCACGCAATCCACGGCGCAGCAGACGACGACGAATTGACGAAGCCGACAATTGTACACCTGTAGCAGTAGACCAACGTGCTGCCAGCTGCCTGGAGGAAGCTGTGCGATCATTCACCGCCATGCGGAGCAGGTGTCGATCATCGCGCTCTGACGTCACCTTCTGTCGTCCAGTGCCTGTTTTTCGAGTTGTTCGGTGCTCGTCGGTCCACTGCTTCCAAACTCGCATCACTGTGGAACTGTTCCGCTGCATACGAGCTGCTATTGCGCGATAGGGAAATCCTCCTTCTCGAAGGCCGATTATCCTCCCTCGTTCAAACTCCGTAAGTTGCTTGAATTTCTTATTCTTCCGTCGTGGAGGCATACTCAGGTCTCACTAAACGTTTGCCACTAACAAATAATCATAGACTTTTTTCAACGTCCCGCTACAGCACTTTATTTATACGCTTTCAGCATCAATTCAGAGGGCGCTGCGCGCGCCGCGCACGCGCGATGGCTCTGAAACTTTATTAATTTGCATAATATCCTATAATTGACATTTGCTGCGAATTTCATTTGATTCTGATGATTCCTTCATGGTGTTGCATTTTCTACAAACAGCAGTTTACATGAATATAAAAGTCAAATATTAAAATTTTGAAGAAAAACTTGTAGCACAGAATATAAAAATCTGTGAAATGCAAACGGGAAGAAGGTCCATTTGCCTTCAAAAATATAAAAATTTGCCTTCAAAAATATAAATCATATTTAACCAAAATTCAAATATGATGATTCATACATACAAATCAGAATCATTAAGTTCAAACGTTATTAGAATTTGTAAAAAGATATAATTAGTACACATCATATACCTTGTCAAGAAGTGCGCATTGTGGAAAGAAAAAAAATTAGTAACTTGACGAAAATGTTCCTTTCCAGAATTATATAGGATATAATTACTGAATCATGTTAATTTTAACGACAAAAAGTCGGTAAGAAATTTAGTAAAATATGTTTGATAATTTAAATTAAAAGTCCATGAGTAATGTGGCTTTCCTGTGTCAATTTTTCAAAGTCTGGACGGTATTCAACGTTAGACAAAGAAATATCCAATATTTCAGCTGCTGTATAAAAAATGATGGCAGAAAAAATGATATATATATAGTATTAATCATAAAATAACTAAGATGTTCTATTAGAAAATAATGATGAATCCAAACAAAATTTATGACACGGATAATTCATGTCTTATACTAGTTATATGCTAGTAAGATAAAACTATTTTATTATAAAAACTCGTTAAAATATTATAAGTTGAAGTTCCGGTAATAAGTATTTCAAAAATAAAATAAGTGATACATATAGAGTCAATACTCGAAAATTCAAGGATTTTATCTAAGTCCGTTTGCATACAATGAAATAAATTTTTATACATTATCTTTTAAAACTAAACTTCTTCAGAATTTGTAGTTTTATGATACTTCTTCAAATTGAAATTTTTACAGCGTAGATTCTCAAAGAAGGTGGTATCACTCTCTCTTCCTGGAATTCTAAGATAGTCTATGTGAATTGTAGAACTCAAATATACAAGATATGGATATTAAATAATGGGACTGACGATGTGCTACAGAAGTATGCAAGTGCCAATATTTATTAAAAAAACAAATTCCGTACTGTAAAGGGAAGCTTGCATCTATTTCAGGTTTGAAACTTTTATCTTTTGTTTTGTTTTTAACTTTTTAGGTTTCTTTTTATATTAAAATATAAAAATATTTCTTTCCATATGCTACGAACAGCACTTTCTGAGTAAGACCACAGTACCAGAGAAAGTTCGTTTAGAATTTTAAACAAATACTTTTTTTTTATTGATGCCTGTTTTTAAAGAATAAGCAAATATTACTGATGTAAATGAGAAATTAATAATCCTTAATTCATTAAATACTTTGATTGATTTTTTGCTTATTAACACGAGGGCTTTGAGCGATGGACCTCGCAATTTTAAACCTCGGTCAAGTGACGAGGATGACATTTGAGTTGTCATTCCTCTCTCCAAACTTCCTTCTAATCCTTTATTTTTTGTTATTGATTCAGAACACATATTCAAATACATCCATAACAATTGGATTAAACAAAAACATGCAGGGCAATGTTTTTATTTTCCAGATTTTGAAGGTCATAATAAGTTTCCATTATTAGAAGCAAATTTCTCTACACTTAAGTGTGTAACGATATGATATCGAAAATAATAATTTTTTTAAAGTTTGCTTATGGTTTAATTTTAAAAGCTTTGTGTCCTTCAAATCTTGAAAAACAAAATGTGAAACTTGTGCTTAAGATATTCAATAACTTTGTTATTCAAGGGCTTCAACAATTAGGAGAGCAACATAAGCTAATAAGTTATGAAACAACATCAAATTTTATTTCTTTAATTTGTAGATGGTGGAAAATTGTTAATGTTAAGATAATTGTAAATGGACAACATCTGATGATCCTTATCAACAATCGATTACTTTATCACCAGATAACAAAGGATGTGAATTCTTATACAAAATTTTATTTGCTTAGTTTCATGGAAGGAAAAAAAATTGTACTATTGGAATCCTAATTAAAGAAACACGTCTTGCTTTTATTCATACAACATATGCTTTACTTGAAATGTCAAAATATTGTATATAAATGAATTAAAATTTTAATATTTTCTTCATGGGAATCCAAGCAGATGCAGAAAGTAGTTTGGGAAATATAAGATAATTTCAGGTTCTCAATATTCAATATCAGTTCGACAGCTTTATGAAGTGGAAGCTAAACTAAGAATGCAAAATTTTTTACCTCTAATTTTAATTTCGAACACTTTTGGCAGCTTAAGTTAAAAAACATTGATTTAGAATATTCGTGTTATGAAAGTCATTTAGATTCTTTAATATTACATGATTTTTTAATATAACACTTTCTGAAAAAGATTTTTGCGATGCTGAACCTTATCTGCGTGTTTTAATATATTTAGCTGGTGTTTGTGCAAGAACAAAACTTAAAAAGTAAAAATGCGACCTTTGCTCCAAATCAATTATTCTCAATAAAATTTGAACTAAATTCTAACCATCATTTAATGCGTATCATAGACAGAGGAAGTTTTTTGTGTCCTATCCCATATATTGTCTCATCAGTATTCTACAACTATGTAACAGTTCAGAAACTTCTTTCAAAAGATTATAAAAATATGTTCCTTACACAAAATAATTAACGTCGAATTACCTCAGATATATCGATTATCTTGATAAATTCAAATGAATTTTTTATATGATAAACCTTGAACAATGATCATGCTTCTGAGCTAGTTTTAAAGCATATTATACACACTTCTACAAATGCATTATTAAATTACTACTGTAAGGAAAAAATGATATTAAAAAAGTTGAAACAAAGAAAAGAAAACTGCATACTTTATTAACTGAATAAATTACTTTATTTTTATGTATGGACCCATGTATATATATTTACTTTTATGTATGTATCTATACTTATATATGTATGATTTACTTAAAAGTATCTTTTAAAATTAATTTAATCGTAATTTTTTATTTTGCGATTGTGTATGATGCCAATAATATTATTGTTTTTAAATTTGTGTAGCATTCTTTGTTTTGAAAACTATTTTTTATTTTATTTCTCTTTTTGTAACTATTCTGAATAAAAATAAGAAAATAATAATAATAAAGAAATTAGCATAGTTTTATGTATAAATTAACAGTAAAATAGAGAAGATTAATTTTTTATTTTACTTTTTGTTTTCCTAAGAACAAAAAAAAATATAAAAGATTCTTATTTGTTGCAATGTAGCAAGTGTTCATTGCAATACGTTTGAAGTAAATAATACATTGATGATCACATACTTGCGATTATTATTTAAAAAAAAAAAAAACTATATTTATACTTAAATGCTCTATGTACATGAAACACAATTTTTTGATTAATTTATTGATATTTTTTTATTTGCTGTATATGAATGTTTAGTTTAATTATAAAGAATAAAGTAAAGTATGTTAAAAAACGCATGGAAAGAGTACCGTAGGCGCATATACGAGAGTTACCCAACTAGTTGTAACATCACTAATCAGCGCGAAGGCCTTCTAGTATTTAGGAGGTGTTGACAGCAGGCGGAAATTTGGAGTTTTTGGAGGAAAAGGGATATTTTCAAACAAAAAACTAATAATTCGAGATAAAAACCAACGTTTTTAAAAACAACTTTTTTATATAATGATAAAGTATATTAATTACGATATATTAAATTCAAAACAAACACGTGATAAACACATAAAAAATTTAATTATAATTTCAATTTAATCAATCCTTTATTGAATATTTTTTACTGAAAAATTTTACAACACATACAAGCCTTTCCTTCTTAGTTTCCAAATATTTTTGGATTACCAGATCTAACCACGTGGAGGTGAGGTGAGGCTAATTTGAGTATGATTGGCTAAGAGTAGATAAATCTACATGTTCATAAATTAACGATCAAATAATTCGATATAAAAACCAACGTTTTTATATGGTGGCAAAGTTTATTAGAGAAAATTATTGAAATATTAGTTAAAACTGTTAGTTATTTTTAACTTTAAAATTCACTTAAAAAGAGACATTTGTGAGAGTATTAAAAAATTCATAATACTCATAAAATCAAAACATGCATTTGAAAGTTTGTAAGTCATTCTATTAAAAAAAGAATGGGAACCAGAATTCAGAAAAAATTATTGTGATAAGACATGGCGCCAAATATTGGAAACTTTCTTTCTTGCGAATGATTACTGACTAAAAGTCAGCAACCCTTACTATCTCGGAGATAGTATCTCCCCTTTGTGAGTACAATAGGTTTACGATACCGCATGCTGCGTGGGGAGTGCCCGGTGCTCCCAGAGGGGGAAAGAAATTTTTTCCTCAATCCTAAAAGCGCCGAGAGGAAAGAATATTTTGACTTATTAAAATTATTGAAATATTAGTTAAAACTTGCCGCAAACGTCTAAATATTGCATTGTTAGGCGAGTACGAACGATTCCCAAAATTTCAAAGCTCTAGCTTGATGGGAAGTTGGTTAAATTAACGATCGAAAATTTGATGACACACACACTCACACACCAAGTGAAATTCAGAAAAACGTTGTAAAAATGCATCGGAAGAGTTCCGTAGGCGCGTATACGAGAGTGGACAATGTTACCCTACTACTTGTGACGTCACAAATCAGCGCGAATGCCTTCTAGTATTTAGGAGGTGTTGACAGAGGGCGGAAGTGTGGAGCTTTTGGCGGAAAAGGGATACTTTCAAACTATAAAACTAATAAAAGAAGGAAGGGATTTCCTTTTCGGTGATATTTTCAACGATTACTTTGCAATGGGTTAGTGACTAGCAACCCCAGCGATTCAGACTGAATCAGTCGGATATTGCTCGTCTTTCTTTTTGAATGTTGAATAGACCCCATTTCTTGAGCACGTTACTCAGCATAAAGGGTATATTCTTTATATTTAGTGTAAAAAGACACTTTAATATTGCGCATACAGTGAAACAAGGAATTTTGGAAAGCCCTAATTCCAAAGTTAACAAAATTTTATTTTAAATGTATTTTACCGTCAATTATTGACGGAAGAGCGCTTCGGAAGATGTCTTTCAGAAAGCCATCTGGGGTAGAAGAAGCAATTAAAAATAAAATAAAAAGTTATTATCTGATAAAGTTTACATATTCTTGAACAGGATTCCATAAGAACTGTATGTGTTACTTATGCATAATTATACTAATATTCTATGGATTACTGCATAAAAAGAAATTATTTTGTTATCAAATGCATATAAAAAATTTTAAAAATCAGTATAAAATGAGTAAGATACATTGTCACACGGGCAGGCTTCAAGATTTTTTTAAGCTACAGGTTCAATTCTTTTTCTTGTCAACCAATTATCTTTTCCCTTAATGTTCAAAAGATGCCTTTCAGAGAGCCATCTGAAGTAGAGGAAGCAATTAGAAGCAAAAAGTGATTGATATTATATTCCAATAAAGTTTACATATTCTCGGAGCGGTTTTCATAAGAATGTGTATGAATTATGTATAAATGAAATTATTTTGATACCAAATGCAAAAACAGTATATATATATATATATATATATATATATATATATATATATATATATACTTTTATCACAAATACACATTGTTTAGCGTAGCATAGCCATATTTGACTCTTGTGCCATAAACGTCTCTTGACTTCGAGGAAAAATTACAAAATAGTATCATTTGGAGGAAAATACAGCATAATGTGGGGAAATTTTGCAATATCCATATGACAACATTGAACAAAAGGCTCTTTCAAATATTTCTTTTTTAAAATGTGCTCCTAAAGATTGTGCAACTGGCATCCCTGTTATAAAAGATTGTGTTATTAACTTCGCACTTAAAAGCAACACGATGAATATTGGCGACGCACCTCACAATTTTGAACCCCAGTCAAGGGACCAGGAGCACACTTGTGATCTGAAATTCTACTCTCCATACTTCCACTTGATATTTGAACTTGATACTTGATATTTGAAAGATTTCTACTATTGAAAATTATGTATCTTTGCTTTTTTGAATTTAAGACATCATTTGCATTCTTAGAAAACTAATTTTCAATCTTTCAAATGCTCCAAATCAATCAGAATTTTTTCTTTAATTTTTTTTTTATTTTAAATGAAAAATACTTATGTTTAGTTATAATATGAGGGGGGGAGGAACCCTCTGATAAACCAAAAAAAAAGTTCAATTTTGTTATGGTAATACTGTTTTATCACAGATAGCTGTTCTGTTAAATTCAACTGCAATAGATATTCGTTGAATTAATTATAAATCTGAGCTAATATGTGTAAACAGTGTTGCCCTCAAACTATAGTACTTCTTATGTTAAAAAGTTATTCGAGGACTTGATTAGGAAATTGAAAATATCCGATTTTAATTTTCAATAATAATAATAATAAAAAAAGGCGACTGTTACCGATTACAAAGTGTGAAGTTCTACACTGATTAATATATTACATAGATTAATTATTGATTAATTTTACGTGATTTGTTTTCGTACACCAGTTACATAAAAATAAGTTAAATGAAGCTTCCCCCCTGTTACTGAATGAATCATTTATGGTCAATGAAATATTTGTTATAGTAATCATTTGGTAAAAATTGATTGACAAAAAGGACGGTTAAAAATGAGAAGAATCGCTGGAGTATCCAGGGGGTGTGTCATCCGTCTTCATCAAAGACGGTAAAATCCAAGGGAAATAAAAAGAGTACAAGGATGTCTTGGTGTTTTGTATTTGCCTAGAAAAGGCAAATTTAAAGACTTAAATTTTGTGAGATGCTTAATTCGATTTGAAAAGTAATAATAAATAAATAAAATTAAGTTAAATAAAAAAAAGTAACTTTTGCTGGAATAAAGAAATTAATTCAGTGTATCTTAGAGACTAAATTAAAATTTCACATTTTATGCTTCACGAAATAATAATTTGCATTTTGTTATATTTTTTAAAGGTTAAAGAAAATTTATATAACTTTTAATTTATTTCGGAAAAGTTCAATATTAATTTAATTCAGATTCTCTCTTCTGTGCTTTTACTTCACTAAATCAAAACTTACATTTTAAACATCTTTCCAATAATACAAATTTACCATTGTACACAAATAAAGTTTTATGAACACGCACAAAATATTCCCAAACCGGAGAGTTTATAAGTGGTTAGTTCGTAAGGTTCGCGTACACTTCTGTGAATCATATGGCTTTCTCCATTATTTACCATTAGTCACAATTTACATGTTGCTACAATTTCCTTTCAGAAAGTAACTGTAAATGTTCGCCAAAATTAAGCATTCCTCGCCAAGAGTACGTACTACAGAAAAAAATATGCTGGCGCCATCTGTTGCAGATAGTCCGAAGTACGTCAATAATGAACAAAAATTCCTTTGAAACCTTAAAAAATTGATTAATAACGACATAAAACTATATTCTGGCTACGCTATTCGATAGAGAGTAGTGTATACTTCTAACTCATTCAATTCTGATTGAATCAATAATTTTTTTCTTGTAGAGAATGTGTTCGAACATTTCGTCTCCTATACTTTAACATAGAAAATTGAATATCCATTTTACATAAATGCAAAATATTGCAAGTTTTCTTAAAAAAAATCAAAATTCTAAGAACGCTATTTAGTAAATAATTATATTTGTTATATCCATAGTAATTTATATTAGTATTGAAGCATTTTTTCTACCTGAAAATGTGTTCGAACTTTGAGCCCTATTCTTTAACATTAGCCGAGAACAGCCTTAATAGCCACACGTTGCATATATGAAAGAGAACATTGAAGAATAAGGGAGTATTATATTGAATAGTTTCACTAAATCACAAAATCTATAGCAAAAAAATAAAAAAAACCTTGCACATTTTCACTACTTACTACTAACTTGCATAAATAATTTTAGTTGATTGAATAAAAATATATTCATATCTTGTCAGCAATGTGTTAATGTACATCTAAATCAATGTGTAATGTACCAATGTGTTATTGAGTACTTAGAATATATAATTCTCTTGAACTCTTTGAATATTTATATAAACAACTTGGAGAATGAATGCAGGCCTAGTGGAAGAAATAGCAGAAATAGAATGGAATAAAACATACTTTAAAAATCAAATAGCTACAAATGCGAATAATGTTACTGCAAATATGTATTCTAAAGTTTGGATAGTAATAGACAAAATTTTAATAAAATTTAAAAAGTTCTATACAAAGTTTTACAACCAGCAGATTTAGACACCCAAAGTGCGCTTTTTTCATAATTATTATTAAATTACTCAATTAAACATAAGAATTAATGCATACGGTGAAATATCGAGAAATGGACAACAGTGAACTTATCCTATATTAAAGTTAAACGAAACGATAAATTATTAAATTGAATTATTTAAGCTAAATGTAATCAAATCTAACGCAAATGATAAAGTTTTAAATTGGAAATATTTAGATAAATGTAATGAAATTGAAGCAAATGATAAAAAAATTGAAAAGTGATCTGGTACGCCAAAAATGATTCACCTGAAAACAATAGCCACTTGGGTGTCTAAAATAATGGCTACCCTGCAGATGTGTTAAAATTATGAATAATGCTATTTAGTTTCAGTCATATATTGATTCCAGTTTACATATGATTTAAGTTAATGCATAAATTGATAAGTAAATAAAATTCTTAATTTTTATATTTCAGACATATATTACACATATTTTATTTCAATCCAATAAAAAATTCAGGAGAAATTTATCATGACGTATTTTTGAAAATTAAGTTCGTTACAGATGGAAGCAGGCATCAAAAATATACACAAAAACAAGATAAATTTTGGAAAAGTGGTCAGATACGATATTTTTGGTTTAACTAGAACAATAGCCCCTTGGGGGGTTAATATTTATGAAAAGTGGCGAAACTTTTGAAAGAAATAGATGTAAATAAGTTTGGCTGACTACAATTTACGGCATGAGTTCATTTAAAAGAAAAATTAGATATAAGAGGGAATTGACAAATTTATTTTGCATTGTAGTGTTTTTGTGGTAAATATGCGACAATAACATTTCATAATTATAGATTTATCAATTTAACAACTTTTTCATCATATAATAATTTCTTATCCTAAAAGAAGTACTTTTTTTTAACCAATGTTTATGTGATGAACCACTTTGTTTTAAAACATATGTTGTGAAAAACGCTCAAATTTTATATCTTATTTACAAGGAAAATTTATTAATAGCTTAATATCTTTCAAAATTTAAGTATCGTATATTTTTACTGGATAGTTACTTACCATTCCATCCATGATTTCCTCTTTTGGTACCAAAGTAGCCATCTGCAACAAGGTAAAGATCGAACCCGAAGTTGAGATCTTCTGATAAAGTCCTCAACAAGTCGATTGAAATACCCGCGCAACAGCTAATGTTATACTCCAAGCCTTCCAGCCGTCGACGACCATGGTAATCGGAAAATATACGAGACAGATCTGATTTAGAATTCGTTTTAACCTGGAATACAAACGAAGTTTTTTAATTTTTACAATGTAGTTGCATATTTATCTTGAATTTGTACTGAACTTTAGTGATTAAGATACGCTCAAGTAAAAAATAAATTTCATGCATAAAAATATATTTCTAAAATTTACTATAGTTGTTTCCAGTTTCTTTTCGAAAAATTATTTTTACTCACAATAAAAAGGATTCAAGTGGTTTATTCGGCAGAAAATAAATGTATATGAATGAATGCAGAAATGATAGAAATTACATTAAATCGAATAAACTAATTTACTGAAAAAGA
Source organism: Nephila pilipes (assembly GCA_019974015.1). Lineage (NCBI taxonomy): Eukaryota > Metazoa > Arthropoda > Arachnida > Araneae > Nephilidae > Nephila > Nephila pilipes. The sequence goes on along the minus strand of BMAW01097065.1, from coordinate 155,893 downwards.
AAAATTATAATTTGAATGAAAGTAGATTAAAAAATAAACCAACAGTCAGAGATATAAAAATATATGTATAAATTGAAAAAAATTATAAAACCAAAAATTCTTTGAAAATAAAAAAAGCATATATTTATACTATTTTGCATACTCACGCAATATGTAAAATATCATAACTAAAACCTTAGGAGCTATCCCGAAATAAATTATAGATTTGAGTGCATTAGACCCAATTAGGGCATGAAGGTTAAAGAAATATTTTTTCTCTATCATGTTTCGGTAATCATAAAATGTTAAAAAAAATTAACATTGTGTAACAAACAGGTGGCTTGGAACTTTAAAAAAAGTTATCACGTTAAGATTTATCTTTGTCAACGAGCTAATGTTTCAAAAAAGGAAATTGAATATAAATAATATCTTATAAATTGACATCTTGCATAACATTGGGATATTCTGGAAATAACTAAACATATTTGAAACAATAAAGTTTTATGTAAATAGATCTACATTCGTAAGACTTCTATTTTCGAAAATTTAAAAATTTGAAAATTTTCTCGTAGAATTGTTGTAAGACGTAGGAACCTACGTACATGTTAACCCATATTATTTTAATCAACATTTTGAATTTTAATACTTTTCCAGAGAAAAATATAGTTACTAATTTCCTTTGGAGAGGGTTCATGATTCTTTCAGAAGTATTAGGTAATAATCTCTAAGATTTTCAATTTCAATATGAACATTGATACAAAGTTCGATATGTAACGATGACGAAAATAAGGACTTTGAGTGCTAAAAAGGATGTCATTTCTATAATCTAGATAATAATCTTACAGACTTGAATTTATATTTTTACTCAAATAATATTACTCTTTACACAAATAATCGAGGATATTGTTCCCTTCGTAAAAAAAATTTAATGTGCAAAATCTCTTCTTAATTTTTTCTACATGTTTTCCTGGGCTATCTTTTTTGTATCATATGAAGTATAACGGCATAAAATGTTTAAAGTTTTGAAGAAATGCCTAGGGAGCTTATTCATCGGCACCTGTAAAATAGAAAAAAAATCTTAAGCTTTGATATTGGAACTCACAGAGCCGAGTCGAAAGTTTATGTTTGAAACAATCCTCTTGAGAGTAATTCAGAATTGTTTGTGAAAATAGTTTAACAGTTATAACATTTTTTACTTTTACTGTTATTTGCTTCTGAAAAGATTGGAAAAAACCTGTAATTATGTCAAAAAAAAAAAAAAATGATTTCAGAAATACCTTACGAATCATTTTTTAAAAATTTTGCGTATAAATAGAAATTGAACACAAAAGCTGAAAACAATGAAAACGTTTAAGTGATAAAATCAAAGATTTTAGTTTATAAGTATTGTTTAATAATCCTTTCGTAGTCAGCACAACATTACATAAAAATAGTTGCAAAGCGACTTAATGTAAGCTGTCACTTACAGCTTCAAAAGTAATTATAAAAGTAGCATTTGAAATTATACCTTTTACAATATTAAGATGCTTTGAAAATGCGTAATTATTTTTAAAAGAGGGAATTTTAGTCTAAATTTGACATAATTCTCCAATTCATGAGTTTTGTAACGTAATGAAAATTTCACAGCTTCAGAATTTCCTCAGAGTTATTGTTGGAAACGACATTGCCTTTACCCATTAAGTCCAAAGTGTCAAAATAATACTCTCTCAGGGTTAAAAGATCTTTAAGCTTGCTAAATATAAGCTAACGTATATCTATGCGAGTGACATTAATGAAATAAATATTAACAGAAGAATTTAATTGAGCATTTAAATACACCCTTTTGATGTTATCGTAAGTCAAGCTTTCTGTTGTTATAGTAAGATACATTTAAGAGTCATACAAATATTACTCATAAAATTTTTTCTAAACAAGTATTTAAAAATGTTTACAGATTATTTAATTTCAAATTTTCAGATTTTTTTTTAAAATTATGCAAACTCATTATATCTTACATTACCTGTATTTTACATAGAAGTTTTATTCTTTAAAAATTTTTTTTAAAAATTTTTTAATTTTTTAAATTTTTTTATTTATTTTTTTTAAAAAAAAAAAAAAAAAAAAAAAAAAAGTTCATATTTAATGCCAATTCCAAAGAAAATGACAAAGTATTTGTCATATATATTTCCCCTCACATAAAATGTTTGGAGAAAATAAAGTATTTTAAAGTAATGATGAGTTAAGTTATAATTCTAATTATTCTCGCACAATCACTGGAATCAGTTTTCTTCATAATACGGCTTAATACAGAAACATACACCAATAAGTTTAATGAGATAAGATTTTTTATGTTTCCATTGCAGCAAGATAAAAGAAATAATAATACTTTACAACAGTATTTAAAATATACAACAGAGGCATGAAAAAAATACAGTTGGTCTCACAATAGAATTAATATTTTCAAAAATGCCATAAAATATAGTTAAAATTAAGATAATTTTTGGGAAGTTGAAACCTCTAACATTTATATGTATCTAAGTAATGTCCTTTTACTGTAAAATAAGAATATTAAGAATATTATTTGTTTAAGGAAGTGTATTCTTTGTATGAATAGATAAAGGATATATTCAGAACTATTTGTATACGATTTTAAAATTAATAAGAATGTATTTCAGGAAATTGTTGCTATGACCTGCATTTTGCTAATTTATGCTCTTTGGATAATCAGACTGAAGAAAGAGTAATAGTATCTGCGTTGATCTTTAATTCAATTTATAAGATTGGTTACGTGATCTGAATATTAAATTTGCTTTAAAATTGTTCGTATAGTACTTGTCTTCAACCCAAAACGTATTTAGTTTTATTTCTCATATCGGTGTTATACAATGAAATTGTAGCTTATTCTTTTCAGAAATCGTAAGAAATCTAAAGATACTGCATACTCTTTTTATTATTTCTTTTAAAATTAAATATTCTAGACATATTTTTTTTTAAAAAAGGGAGCTTTAATTTCTATTAAACTAACTTGGGAATAACTTGGAAATTTTTTTATAATTAATCCAGCTTTCAACAATCTCATAAAATTTCTATCAAGATTTTAAGGTAATTACGCCAGTCAAGTTGGAAAATTATTGCGAATTCTAATCAATTTTTAAAAAAATCTTGAGCAAATCTCTTAATAAATATAACATGAAAAAATAATTTATCAAATAGACAATGGAAATGGATTTCATAAATATAGTCTGTACCTACCAACAACACGAATCATGTAGTTGGGTTAAGAGTCGAATACCATTACTAAAAAGTCGAATATCGAATTTATTCTTTGGCATTCCAAACAAGTTGATCGAGTAATTAAAAATAAATAAAAACAAAATTGATAAAAAATATTCATTCGTAAAATCTGAAATGATGTAAGAATTCACCAGTATTAGCCAAAACATTAACATTTAACGTCTATTTTTCATTCAATTTTTATTTAGCAAAATATACACTCGAAATTATTCAGAGAATCTTGCATGGTTTTTAAAATTTTTTTGTAAAAATGTTCATTTACAAAAACACTTATTAAATCTAGTCACTAGCTGTAGTATTACAGATTTATAAAACAATTCTACTTGTTGAGAAACAAGAAAAAATCGTTAGGTGTCCATGTTATGTTGCATGACTTAGCTGAAACCTTTTTTTTGAGTCCAATTAAAAACCTTTGAGCGCGCTGCATTTTTAGATACTTCGTGAACCTAATACATTGCTGCTTTATAAAATGTTAAATTTGCATAAATTCCCTCCTCGATTCTTAGAAGAAATTTGTTAGAAACCAGAAACGACTCTCCGTTCTCCTGTTCATATCATTGCTACGTCAATGTAACCCACCGCATTATTTTGTTATGTTTTGCTGCATTTTCATGCCCCCATCTATAAACGGTCGGACTGAGGATGTATTGTTGCAAAGATCGTATTTAATCAAGTCGAACCATCTGCTCATAAACTCACGAAAGATTAAAAAACAAAAAGAGAAACATCTCACGCATTACTTTCATTAATGAAAAACTTATGTCCCCTATCTCTTGCTGAATAAAAACAAATTATTATGTAGATTATCTCTAAATGAATAATTCAATATATTGTTGAAAGGAGTAAAATGGCTGAGTATAGGGATACTATAATTCCAACAAATCTCATAAAATATGCTTTATGATAAAAGAGAAATGATATATTTCATATATATTGGGAAGAATTATACGAGAAACGATGTTAATGATTGAGGAAATCATGAGCTATTCTTAATCCAGTTAGAATGTCACCATACTTTCAATTAAAATACAGAGAATTCAAATCTTTTACAGAATGAAATTTGCACTGTGTTTGAATTTGTTTACACTGCCAAGACAGTTTTCTACATACTCTACATAAAGTTATCATTATATATTTTTAATGACGTTCATAGATCGTATAGCACCATTCAGAAGCCAAGACAGATGAGGAAAAAAAGGGTGGATTCTTATTTGCAATATCAATCTTCTTACTACTTAATTTCCACATAACCAATGATAATATATACTCTTAATTCTTGTGTTTTAACACAACACATCTCGATACATTACAAAGTTAAGTTTGACTATTTTGGAGTAAAATTTCTCAGATTGCAACTGCAGCGTAGTATATGCTTCTTTATCCACTGATAATTAACTAACAATTGTGTGAAGAAATCAAAAGTCCAGTTATACTTAAAAAAAAATTTAATATTTTCAAAATTATGATTATTGAATGTTTATCATCTCTTTGCGCGGTTAAACTGCCTAACCGTACCTGAGCAGATGTTTACCAAAAGCACAATTTTCTTATCTGATCGAATTGACTAACTTCGATTCCTTAATCGTTCTATTGATGAAAGCTAAAATCCTAAGCAGTTTTGCGTTTGATTCGATGGTTGTGCCTAACGCTTCTTGGGTTACTTATAGTTGTTAATGATATCTCCTTTTGATAACATCAATTTTAACTATCACTATCACCAGGTAATTAACTTCCAACGCTCTATTTATCATATTCTTCAATGGCTGTAAATGTAATTTATCCATTCTATTCACTGTACTTCATATTTTTAATCTAATTCATATAAGGCATGCTTCATTTTATTAGGAAGAATCTTGAATTCAAGCATAATCAGAAATAAACCCAAGTAATACTTGAATAAAGCCCAATGTCACGATATCTTCATCATAGTTCATCAAGTTCATGCTTATGATGAAATAAGTGTATAAGAAGTTGCAAAATATGATGCAAAGCCATGTAAATTACCTTAAATGTGCGAATTGAATAAAAGTGATGTAGCTTTTCGGTAATTGTGATATGAAGAATAATGCAACATATCTCTCATATTATTTCTGTTTGATGAATTTGGTGATAATACTTTTTAAATATGTCAAATAAAATTGACTCAAAACTTATTGGGCCTATTTCTTGATAATATTATAAATAAATCCTATCAGAGAGCTGTACATTGCATTAAGTCATCTATGGATTGTAAGTGAATATTTTCCTATGAAGAAGGTCTGTAAGTGCTTAAAAAGTAGGAATATCTTACATGTTAAATTAATTAAAATTTCCATTGACTAAAAGAAAAGATGGATGTAAGTGATAATATATTCATAAATAAAGTAGTGTGAACAATATAGGTCATTCTTACATATAGTGGGAGCGACTTATCTTACTTAATTTTTAAAAATTTGAAATTCAAAAGATAGCTCACTTAGAGATGATAGACACTGAATATAAATAGATACTGAACGGGGAACGAGAGAAAGGCATCAGTTACAATGCATAATCTGTAATGATGAGTGGAAAGCTAGTGAAGTAAAGAGAAAAGCGCATGTGAGCCTAATTCGCTGAACTGCAGTTCAAAAGAAATCTAACAAGGGCTTTTTAGATTTTTAATAGATATAATCCATAATACCCCAAAGCTAAATATGATAAAAGAATATTTATAAATCACATTTCTTTTTTAAAATTATTCCCATAAGCTCGAATTGTACCCTGGTTGTCAAATACAATAACCAAATATCTTGTTTTAAGAAAGGACGGTATGATAAAAATTTTCAAACGGAATATGAGATCTGGCTGCTGTCCTTGTCTCTTACAAAATGGAATCCTAATATATATCTGCCAGGAAAAACGAATCCATTTTTATTCGTCCACAATACAATATTAAAAACTACGAGTTACAGCTGTCATTTGATAGAATAATACCTTTAGCAGAACAAGATCTGAAAATCGTCAATGAATGAAGAGCCTTAAATGTGCGGGAAAATTGTTGAATGATGCCATTCATTTTGACAGTGAACAGAAAAATGTCAAAGATATTTTTCATGAATGAAAACAATATCTTTGTGAATATTCTCAGAGGATTCATCTTTACTTTTGAAAAAATGTTTAAAAGAACACACACTTTAACAATTACAGAAGTTATGAATTTGAACTGCTGTTATAAGCGAGTTCTACATAAATCTTGCACATTGTAGTATTAACGAATGACAACAAGAAGAAAGGGACAAGATTAAGCTAAAAAAGCAATCCTTATTTTTATAATTGCACTAGAAGTTTATTTTCTTTTTGGATACGCTAAGTATTATAGGTTTAACAGTCCACCAACCTTTAGGCAAGGCAAACCAAGTAGGCAGGATTCGTTCTCTACTCTTGTAGCAGGCATCACAAAAGGAGGTGCAAAGGCAGTGACGACTCTAAACCTTTCTCTGCCCTGTTCAGGAGGTCCAACATGCCGTTTATTTAACCAGAGAACGGCATTTAAAGAAACTCGACCACCTGTTATATTACCGATTCTCTTCCAGCGACGAGGTACAACGTCTCTAGAATCGGTCACATGATGAAGGGGTCGGCCATTGTGCGGTACCAAATTGTAGATGTCAAATACAGGTGCCAATAAGGAGGAAACATTCAAGCGCTGTTGTTTAACCATAGACCTGAAAAAAAGACAATTGTAAAATATAGAGCATTGTGCGAGATAAATGTTTGATAAATAAAGTAATTATCTATTGTATTAACTAAATTTTTCGGGGAGTATGGTAAGGTTTCCTAGTATAGTATTAAAATATAGTGGAAAATAAATTTTGTCATTACACACACACACACACACACACACACACATTGATATGCTAGCTGGTTACGTATTGCTGGGCTTCCCTCGCTGAATCTTGCTTTACGTGAAAAGATCACCGGAACTTTTTGATCCCGTCATGATATGCATGAATGACAATCGCGTCAATGAACGGTAACACAGTATGGTTCGTATTAACACATTAACTTAATTTATGTATGTATATACTACGTGGCATGTGAAAATGCAACGTCCAACAGTGTGCAGAAGAAATGATGAAACTCTGCTAACGAAAGGAGTACGAATTAAAAAAGGCTGATTTTCATTTCGAAATTATATAATGCAGAAGGTAGCGTCGGCTCGGTAGTAGAGACCACCATGGACGACGTATACAAAGAAGCATCTCTAATGTACAGAATCAATGGGGTAAAAGAGTCCCTGGAGAGATGTTTCATAATTCCTGGTCTATACATCTGTGCTTCTAAACACGGCAGTGTCGGAATACTAGTTGGCGTCAATCACACCTAAATGTGTTCAATTAGGGAAGTTCAAAGAACTTGGTAGCCAAAAGGAA
>BMAW01097065.1:127580-138774 GCA_019974015.1 Nephila pilipes | reverse complement strand
CAGGGAAGCATCTGTACATCTTGCAGAGCACTTTGGTTAATACCGTTAGTGTGCGGTCAGGTGTTATCCAGCTGATAAAGAGCATTGGGTATCTCCCTGAAGGTATGAAAGTGTCATATCATTCACGTATTGCCCTGAATAGGAAATAGAGGTGACCTGGAATCACACACAATTGCACCCCAAACCATGTTGAAGCGCGGTGGGGCGTTCCACAATTGCTGCCAGATTGGACCTGTCTTCACATGGACGCCACACTCGTATGTGGCGACTATCATTGGAGAAACAGAGGCATGACTCATCTGAGAACACGACCATGTGCTATTCCGTCATCCATATCGCTCGAACATGGCCCAATTGCAGACATTGATATTTATGCTGTGGAGTCAATGGTAGTGTTCGTAACGGACTCCATGAGTGCAGACCACTAACAACCGATCGATGGGAAAAGGTTCTGGTCGATATGGGAACATCCAAGATGTCTTGAACATGCTGCAGAATGGAGGTAGAAGTGACATCCGGATCCCCCACCGCTTGTTGGAGTATGCGTCGATCCACGCGTGCTAACGTCACTCTGGCTGCACCGGGTCAAACGTTAAACGTGTCACATTTCCTTGTTCCAACCATCTTCGCCACAGCCGGTGCATTGTAGACACGTCCAGGAGTGTGTCAGCTGAGATTTGCCATATGGACCAATCTGCCCTTCCCAGTCCGATCACCATGCCCCTCGTAAAATCGTCTGTCTCCTGGAACTGCCTCCCTAAATAATGCCTTGGCATTCTTTGCTAATACATGCATCCTCCAAAGCAAGGAATTTTTTTACAATGATTTCCTAGCAGAAATAATAGCTTGAAAATTTAGTGTTCTGCAGGTTCCTTCCCTTATATCTTCCTCAACTTGATATGGAGAGCTACGCATTTCACATCATTTTTCGAAAATGTGCATCTACCCTTAAATTTGCATATTTTTCTGGTCACTCCTTCTTGGTGTTGCAGTTTTACTATCAGGCAGTGTATTACAGCCATGAAAACTGAATGGTAAAGTATTCATAAGACGAAAGTAAAACTCACATAAAAATGTTTTATGACAAAACGATTTTAATATTACCATTAATTGTTTTTTGAAATTGTTTTAACGAAACATTAAAGTTCTAATTTTTATTTATTTTAGGTTTAAAAACTCAACTATATATGTGAACTAAAACATAACTATGTATAAACGTCATTCACATGCATGAAGTATCAGATAAAATTTTATTTCTTAAAAATGAAATATTGTTGTTTATTTTGAATAAGTTGTGTTTTTCTATCTTTTCTCTCTCATAATTGCTACTACTAATGCAATAGTAATATAATAACACAATTTGTTCCGTAATGTAAGCTAAGCGGCGTTGTCGTCACTCCACCCTCGGAATGCGAAACACTCTCAACATTAATATATGCCGAAACCTGTGTTCCATGCAAACAAAACATGTAAATGTCCGAGTTGGCTATCCATCTTTATTGTTAATTAAATTTTTATCATCGTCTCATTTGTTCCAACGCAATTATTACTGCAAAGCCCTTTGTTACTTACTGTAACACTGTTACTACAGAAGAAAATGTAAGACATATTAATTACCTTCGAAAAAAAGATTTTTTTTTCAAGCAATCCTATGAATGCTTAAGGAATCCATATATATTCGACTAAAATGTTTGACATATGTTTGTAAGTATTAAGATGGGGATTGCTTTCCCCCCTCTTTCTCCCCTACATCATATCATATTTAATACAGTTTTATTAATTACATACTAAAAATTTATTTACTCTTTTAATAAGAATGCTTCTTAAAGTTTTTTTTATTTAGAAAAAGGCTGTACTTGTTAAAAATGACGGACCCCTTGATTGCAACACAAACATTAATTATGAAATTTATGTATTGAATTTTTTGCAATGAAAAACCTATTGTTTTAACAACCCGATAGAGACTAACTGAACTGTATCTTCATCTTTATCCTTCTAAGTACATCATATGCACGTATTTGACATATTGGGTGTGCATTGTCATACAAGGGAAATTTTGTAAATGTGACTTTTATGTAAATACTGCATATTTTTCAAATTCCAATCGTTGTCTGAAATGGCTTCGAAATTCGAATAGCTTAGAAATGGTTCATTTTATTTGTTTGTAAAGTTGTCGGAGAAATAATTGGAGAAGTACAGAATAACTCTAAATTACTGAATTCATTTTAGTGTTTTGTGGCTAAGATATTGTAAAAATTTGTCTTATTACTGTAGAGAAAAACTCTACAAGCTGATAAACTTTTATGTGATTTCTATTTCAAGTTCTCGCGGCATCTAAATTACCCAGTTACAATTTTCCCGTTTTTCAATATTCAATATGAGTTACTTTTATTACTAATCTCCTTAATCAAGTAGTAGCTTACACTTACTCCATACGACAAAGTTAAACAAAACATGAAGCGATTAAGACTTACTTTTCTTGAATGTGATTTTGAAAAATGTGTATGTGTTATAAAATACATAGCACGAAATTGATGGAGAGGGTACTTATATAAGGCGGAAAGTTTGGAATTTCTCTAAGAAAATTAATATATTGAGAGCGTTCTCTTCTGAATTTTATTGAAGCAGAATAAACATCTTGGACTCCTAAGATGGAAATTCGCATATCATTCTATATACAAGGACGTAAAACAAAGCATTGTGAATGAATTGCACGAATAATCTAAACGAGTTGTTGATTTGTATTGAGAATTAATTTCAGAAGAGGTAAACTCATGGTAAATTGTAGTTATCAGCTCGTGACCCTCATTAGCAAACCAATCTATTGTTTCTTTATTCTATTATGTGAAGGTATCAATTGGAGAGGGACAAGTTCTATGCATACAAATTCAGAAAGGAAAGTTGAAGGTGAATTATTACACTAGTTCTGTCCATAACTGGGAGATAAGACACTGGATCTTGGATCATTTCAGATTTTATAGGTTTAGTAACAGTCATGATGCACATTACAATTTGAAGCTGGCTTAATAAATGTTCCCTGTAGGAAAGACTGTTAACCTCATGGGGCAGAAAAGCTTAGTGGATGGATATCTAGAACGCGAGTGCCTTTGCAAATCCATTACTTTGTTGGATTTAAGATTGACATTTATATTCTAATCCAATATCTGTCTCATAATATATCAATATTTGTTAGAATAAAATCAAGATAAATGGTAGTAAAAATAATAAATAACCGATATCTCAATATTTTTTTCGCATAACATTAAAATGGACACATTAGCTTATGGATACACTGAATTCCTTAATAAAGATGGTTCTTGGATATGTCAATAAATTTTGATTGATGCTTCTCGCAATGTTGCGTGAAAAATTTGCAAAATGTATTTTATGCGAAAAAAGTCATATTACCGAGAGTTATAAAAATAAATTTAGCATTCTTTTTCAAGACGTTATTGAGTTTCGTAACTAAAAATTTAGATAAACAGTACCAAAATTATATGAAATTATTACTTATTACATTAAACAAGCGGATTATTGAGAAACGTAATAGATGTAATTAAACTTAGATTGGAATTCAAATGCTACAGAAGTTTGAAAAGTTGAAATGCATAACTTCGCAATAGAAGCTAGAGTTCAGAATTAAAAAAAAATGCAATATGCACGAGGAACTTAAAAACTTAACAGGAAGCTAGAATTAAGAATTTAAAACTGCGTGTAGTCAAAAATTCCATCGAAGAAATACCCGTTGCACGCAATAAAATTATTATGCAGAAATTTGAGGATAAATAATGTGTGGAATCTGTGTCTCAAAAATATAAGAAGCAAATTGCAAACATAATGGGAAACGTGAGCAATTACAGAATTACTGAGTTTCGGAAAATAACAGTGAAACAGTCTCAAAGTTCGTGGTTTAATATGAAGAAAGAAGTACTGGTGTAGTTAGAGAGAGAGAGAGAGATTAATAATTAAACCCTGGGGGAAGATAACGGGTTTAATATTTATATTTAAAAAAAATTAAATATATTTTTGATGGATAAGTGTTGTTTACTATTTGAAGAATATGTGGATGGGAAGGCTGAACGCATCTAATTATTTAAATTAAAATGTGTTGTGGATTAAAAATTGAAGCGAAGTTTACCAGGTTCGTTAAAAATGTATAATGAACCAAGGTCAGGCACACATTAAAGTTAATGAAAAATGCAGGTTTGTGAGAGTGCAGTTTGAAGAATCATTTTTTTTCTTTAGAAAAATTCGTTCGATGGAAATGATCAAAATTTGAAGAATAAGTGATACAGTTTTGTGTGTATATATATGTATATAAACAATGGTAGCAAGAATGTAGCAAAGATATATATATATATATATGTCGTCGCCAGTATTATGTAAACATGCTTGCTATTGTAAAGGGTTTTTAAGCTTAGTTCTCTTTAGAATGATACACAAATTCAATTCTCTGATTTAATGAGACGGATTGATATTAATAAGAGAGAATCTTTGTTACTTGTACGATTAGTATTATTAGATTTTCAACCCAATAACGTTACCTTGATTCATCATCACTCACACTTACTGTACTTTATAAAAACATGACAATGATAAGCATTTTAGAATATCTTATCCTCTATGCCGTGGTTTGGCAGATATATTCTTAAATTTTCTATCATGAATTCCAGAATTCTAACTATATTTAATTTCTTATTTTTAATATTATTCAATGCTGGAAACTTTGATTTACGTAATTATGACGTTGAAAAAGTAAGAAGTACTTTTGTTGCGTTTTCGGTGTAATGCGAGTATATATATATGTAGTTATGTGTGTGTGTGTAGGATTTTCCAAATAATTATCAAAGTATTAACTGTATTTTCAAAGATAGTTTAAAACCAGTTCCTCAGTTATTCGATAGATGGCGCCACAAATCAGAGTAGCTCACGCAGCGCCCCCATTTCTGAACAAAACCGAGAAGCATTAAGTTCTAGCTCTCTTCTTCGCCTTTTCTCTGCTCCCGTAGTAGCTAAACTGAGAACGCCAGCTCGCGTTCCAACGTCCATCGCTGATATACGATAAAATTGGGCTAAATTGATCTATCTTGCTCCCAGGAGCTAGTTAATCAAAAATAACCTGTAGATAACAATATTGTAAATAGTCTTACTTCATCTAATCACGAATAAAATAATGATTCAACTCTAAGCTCTTCCTAAGCTAATACTAAGTACAAGGAGGTGTCTTGTCCAGACGGATACTTCTCTCCATATATATATATATATATATATCCAACTCTTTTTTACACGATTTTGAAATAACAAGGTTCACCAAAATACCTTTTTGCACGAATTTTTTTCTAGCACGAATCTCTCCCCCAAAATTTTAATTCTACTTTTGACAGTGTAATCAGAAGACAGACGTCTTATGCCTACATATATGTCAGTAATATATGTGACGTTTAAATATATTTTAGACTCAGTGGAAGAAATTTGACTGTTGTGAAAGCATGAAGAAAGTTTACGATTATGGATTGCATTACCCATGCTCCTTTTGCCATCAAACAGTTTCGCCAATTGACTTTAAATGCTTATTGGAAAAAGATTTTTGCCAGCATGTGTCAAAAGTGGAAGTTTCGTAGCACAAAAATCAGTTGTGTATTCTGAAATCATAACTCTATCAAATGCAATTGGTGGCGAAGGTTTTAACAACGAGCAAACGGCTGACATCCAAGAATTGATGCTAGAGAGTCCTTTGGATGAGATATATTTGTTCGAATTTATGACATTTTATGATAATAAAGAAGTCGATAATGACGAAGTCGAATATGTTCAACTATTAACAGCTGATTTAATTCGCGAGGGTTTGAAATATGCTACTAGTATGGAATATTTTCTTACTATGGAACATGATCCTGTTCCAACTTTTCCAAGATCCACTTTTTATACTTTCATTTTCACAAAATAATATGAGATACTTCAATAAATGTGTGATACAGAAAAAATCCAAATTTTTATGTACTAATGCACCTATTTCTGAATATAACTAATGTTTATTTATCACAATGATATACATGTATATTGAATCATATATATGAACATGTTTTTAAAACGTTTCGAGTTTAATGAGTACAATTAATGGGCTTAAAAAGTTCTTAGAAAATTGCTTCATAGGTGATCTTAAATAATTTTTACAGATGAAAATAATACTTTCGTTTCAATATCATCTGGGGAAATATAGTTATTACTTTTAAAGTTGTTTCGTTTGGAAACATTAAATGTTTTCATGCCAAGCAATTGTATTTTGTTGTTGAGTTTTTCTTGAACGAAAAAGTTTTTTAACTTGTAGGATTTCATATTAGTTTTTATCTCCCTTTGCTATTTCTTTCCCTTTTCGCAGGTTACTTATAAGGATGGGAACTGTACCTGGAATTTTGCTTCACTATTTCGTTTTTGCTATACATTTCATAGATTTTAATTTTTATTCAATTATCTCTACACTTTAGCTTTTCACTAATTTTTGTCAGTGATATTTCTTCGATTGAATAAATTATAATAACTGTAAAGAAATGACAGTTTATTTTTCTCAAGCATAAAACAATTGATCCATCCTTAACCCATCGAATAGAATATTAAAGAAAGAAGAATTTAAAGACAAATCACATTGTGACAAATGCCGTATTATTCAACAGCAAGTCAGGAATATCTAGAAATTAAGTGAACGAAGGAGGGCCAAGAGTAGACTTTTGCGAATTTTAAAATTGATGTTACGAATTTATTTATTATATGAGTTTAGGGAAACAAGAGGAAAATTTTCTTTATTTCTCTCCAACAGAGTAGAGTCTGTTACATACCATTATTTTATAGGCAAATATATTTATGGAGAAAAACAGTTTATAATATCTAGTCAAGTCTGATTCTATCGCTGGTCTTTAACGTTATGTCAAAGTTTGGCGTGCAAAATTCTTATCGTCTCTTGTATAGTATAAAAACAAAGCAATTTTAAATAATTAAGCTATTTCAGCATTTATCCATAAAACTGAAGCTTGAATAGCTAATTATTCACAACTTGAGAGTATGAAAATTATCATAGCTGTACATGAAAATAATGAGCTAAAATTACCTTGTTGCTTCTAGTCTTATAAAGTGCTGTTGAGGAAATTTTTGCTAGATGAGTAAAATCAAATATTTAATTTCTCTTGGAATGACAATTTTTTTTCCAAGTAGAATAGTTGAAAATAAAACTGCTTCTAAGGAACTGCAAAGCTTTTAATAATAAAATATACTTTGGAGATATGCAAATCAAGAGAACTTTATCACAAAGCATACTCTTATGTACTTTGTTACATTGCATTGATTTGAACTATCACCAATCTAGAGGAAGAAATAAAATTCTGAAATTTATCCTTTTACTAAAGTGTTTAAGAATCCTATTGTTATTATATGAATCGATTAACCTTCATAAATTCCAATTTTTTAAAAATAATCCTTCCAAGTAAATACGCTGCTGAACAATTTAAATGAATTTAAAAAGATTAATTCTTTTAACAAGTGCAGAACTCTTCTAAATGACATCTTCCTTCGTACACTAATACTTCCCATCCATTCATCTTTTTCGCCGCTGTAATTAATCCATAGATCAGACAATAAGGATTATCGAGGGAGAGAAAAAACTTATGGAATCGCTTCAAGACCTCCGTAAAGTCATTATATATGCTTAAATAACTCTTTTTTATATATAGTTTGGCATCCAATTGTCTAATAAGTCTTAATTTATTCATGTATTTCACGCAAAACAAATAACATTGAAAAAATACATTTAATGATATTTATCAATAGTTCTAGCGAAATAATTATTATAATTAACTAAACACTAAAACAAACTGAATACAGCCAAGTCTCTTGTTTTTGCAACGTGATTTCCATTTATCGCGGAGTGAAAATTGCGATAGCTCTCCTGTAATGCCGTTTTCTTACAACAACATTCCAACAACTCAAATGACTTGGAAAAATTTATCTATGGCAGCAATTATTCAATGTTTTCGTAGTTAACATTTATGGGTATTTCCCTGTTCATCAATTCCAGTTATCAGAGATTTTCCATAAAAATGAGCAAACAATACAGCATTGCTCACTATCAGTTTTTTCAGGATGTATTCAGACGTATGTGTAACAAAGCTCTTTTGACTTGTTTAACTTACGTTATTAGAATTATACAACATTAGAGAACATCAATGTAAAACTTTTAATTTACCGTATTATTTGCCTGAAAAAAGTATTATACATAGGCTTGCAAAACTGGATGATAAAAATAAAAGCAGAAAACAGTTCAAAAGAAAAAATATTTTATGCGGACAAAATCCAAACTTTAAATCGTTTGATGGACAGCGAAAAAAATATCGTATTTTATTATATGAACTATGTATTATATTCAATTATGCGAAATTCAAATATGTAAAAATCTACATGCTTATTTCCATTTCTTTTATAAAACTTTATTTATTAATCGTATCAATCACAACTTGATACTTTGAGAATGCCCTTTATATATTGATCGGAACTGATTGATTTATTTATATACGAGGTTCTATACAACGTGGTACGAATTCATTTAATTTGTATTAATTCCGAGTTTCTTATAACTCTGTTTCCATAGAATGCATTTCCTGATATGAATTAATTCCGGGTTTCTTATAACTCGGTATGAATTAATCGTGTTATAGGAGACTAGACTGTAATATGAATAATTTTAATATAGACTATTCACTTGCAAAACTTTTTAGAACGTGGTCAAAAAAGCCAGATATAACATTTCAAAATTTAATATTAGCTTTTCAATAAATTTCCACGAACATATCTGAATATATATGCATAGTCGAACATAAGAATTAAGAAAATTGAAGAACACTCACATACATCTAGGAATGAAGACTGCGAAGTTCTGAGTCAATAAATTAGCAAGATATTTTTAACATGGGCTGTTCGCGAATTTTTCCACTTTAACAAACATCTGTGGTTTCTTTCTGATTTTATAAATTGAGTTCTCAGGTTCTTTCCAATGAAATGGAATGTGATATATATCAAGTAAACTTCGGCAGTGGAGTGAATAGAAAACTAAATATTATAAAAGAGAAAGAGAATTGAATTGAAAAGAATTAATCTTATGGTAACAAAAGGTGTTAGTGTGATGGAAGCGGAAGTATTCTGGCGTGTTTAGTAGATAAGGTAAGATTAGAACTCAACGTCGTCGGAGTAATTACAGGAGCTACTTGCATCATATTCCGCATTCTTTGATAGATTATAGAACTTGTTAGATCTCACAGATGAAGAAAATAAACTGTTTGAGAGCCTCCCCTTTCACTCTTATGAGAGAAATCAACAAACATATATTCTAGATAGAATTGTCTGTGCTTGAACTTCAAATTTAGATCAAAGAATTAGAATAATAATTAAGATAACAGATGAGATAGGTAACATGCTGTCGTCACAAATTTGCAAAGCTAGAAATTATCATAAGACTAAATTCGTTGTATTCTAAGTTAAACCGCATAACAGCAATTGCTTTTCCTGGCGATAATACTTTTAAGGAAGTAATTCAATTCAAAATATCACTCCATTTAAAGGTTATATAAAAATATCATTGAGTGCTAAGATAAAAAAAAGTACAGCTCATTTGAATTTGCAGATGTGCATAAATAACTTTGAAATAGAAAGGTGGCTCACTAGAAGAAGCAGAATCGAAAAAAAAAATCATATTCATAAAATGAAATAACTAAAATTAAGAGAGAATCTCACAAGCTTGTGATTAAAATACGTCTTCAAAAAATTTTGAAATACGTAGTAATCTCAATTTTGGCTAAGGGAATAGAAACTTAAAGATTACTAATTTTGAAACAAAAATTGAGTAAGAAGAAATTTTTCAAGATTCTGATCTTAATTAAACAATTGCTTATGATTCTGGACGCTATTCTTAAAACTATATGTTAACTGAGTAGTTCAGAAAAAACGTACTTTTATTTATTGTTCTTAATTCTGTTGAAGATGTGGCCCATTAAATATTAAAATTTTGAGACAGTTTGTCAGAAGAGAGAAAAACAGACAAGTATGAAATAATACACATTGATTTTGTTTATTAAATGTGCTTCTTAAGGTCAGAAGATTAATACCTTTTTAAATCACAAAATCAGTATTTTTATCTCTGATTTGGTATATCTGAAAAATAAATGGAAATTTCTTATCACTACTACAATTCAAAACAAAGTATTCAAGATTTTAATGGTGGCTAGGAAATGCCTGTACTGCTTTATTAAGAGGATGGCTGAAAAAGTACTTGTATTTGAAGACAAATGGCATCATTTAGGTAGCTTGTTGTTACCATTGGGTGACGGCATCTATTAAAAGGAGACGAAGCAAAATTAACATTGATTCATAAGTTAGTTTTGGTTTGGTAGTCATATACCGCAAAATAAATTTTTGACTGCTACCGCGTCGAGTTGTCGCCGTCGATAAGAACCTAAATTCATCATTATGCACTGGAAATCATGCAAAATTCAAAAAGTTGGGTAGTTCCTGGTGAATCGTTTCCAAAAAATGTGAAAACTGTCCCATCTGGAAAAGTTACGAGGAGACTTTTTAAGATAAGAAAAGCATCACGAAAACGAGTAAATGAGACTTAGACAGCTGTCTAGTGAAATATATTGCTTACTAAAAGCAAACGATTTTCGATGCTATGAGCACAATCTCTTGGAATTTCTAATGATTTATTGAACGACCCTTGTATCATGTGGTCCCTAAATCAAATTTAAATCTCAAATGGAGTTTTGCGTGAATAAAAATAGACGGATCATTCAAAGATTACATTTTTCTCAAACATAGAATTTAATTCAGAATTAGATCCATTATTCAAATTAAGATTATTTTTCATTCATTCCATATTTTTTTAAAAAAACAAACAAACATTGTTTTTAAAATTATTTTATAAAATAAACGAGATTATTGAAAATTAAGAAAAACGTCATTTTAGTAGAAATGATTGAATCATAAAATTTCACAATTTCTTCTTATATACCTTGACATGTAATTACTTAACTTTATAATATAAACTTTTTTAGCTCAGTGTAAAAAAAGAAAAAAAATTAACATTTAAACACACACACACACAAAAAAAAAAAAACACAAAAACAAAAACAAACACACACACACAAAAAAGCTTAAA
>BMAW01097065.1:104410-122580 GCA_019974015.1 Nephila pilipes | reverse complement strand
TAATATTAATTACCTAAGTAAAATTTAAGAAATCTTGCTAAGAATTTCATTCCTATTTGAAATTAACACTAAATATACTGAAGCAAATTTGTTCTGATAAATGTAAGACAACATGAATTATTTATTTTTACGAGCACTCATTCCTATTCTTTTTATTAATAAATAAAAATGAATAAATGTGCGTTTTCTTGAATATATATATTATATTAT
The DNA here is from genome assembly GCA_019974015.1 of Nephila pilipes. NCBI lineage: Eukaryota > Metazoa > Arthropoda > Arachnida > Araneae > Nephilidae > Nephila > Nephila pilipes. The sequence continues at coordinate 122,370 of BMAW01097065.1, read as the reverse complement.
TTATAAATGATTACAAATACTTGTGAAACTGCGTGGAAAAAATTAAATGGGCACGCTTGTCATGGTTGCAGAAGCAGAGAAATCTTCGCGTTACATTGACAATCGGCGATATTTTGGTCATTATAAGCCCTGAAGTCCTATTTCTAAAACAAACCAATGACTGATAGATGTTAAAGCTTTCGGGGCTCCTACTCCTTACTTTGGCATAGGGTAGTTGTGAAGAATGGGATATTAGCTCAGGTGTTGATTTTGTCATCAGACCGTGACTCAAGATCATATGAAGTCTGCTTTTAAGTGTCTTTTGACAAAGGAAAATATGTTGGTGTCCAATAGTTAATCATTATTTATGAAATACGAAAAAGTGTAAGTAAATATTGATGAATTTTCTCGAAATGACTTGTACAGAATCATCTGATGATGGTGAAATTTTGACTTCATGCCAAACACCTGCGCCTGTCTAAGAACGAATAAACCGGCTCACTCGAGATAAGCAATTAGACAGGTTTCATGCAATTACTGTGAAAGAATATTTTTAACGCTTAAACAAAAACGAACGATGACACAAAGAGGACAAATGGATAGGTTTGCGAAAAGAAGTATCGTTAGAATACTTGAATCCATTCAATCACAAAAAGAAGCGTCCATTCGACAAGAACGATTGGGTGCCGCGTTTGCTAACGTTATACCAAAAACGTGTTCGAATGAACATTTCCAACGCTCTGTTCGCGCAGCTTAGGCGCAGTAAATTAGAGTTTTTGCACTGATTAATTACTGTAGAGGGAACATAGAAGCATCTTTATACTCCTGAAATAAAAAATATAGACGAAACAGTGTACTGCGAAGGAAAATCGGCTCCAAAAAAAAAAAGGTAGAAACTGCTTTTTCGGCTGGGAAAATGATGGCGACTGTTTTATGGGATAGTTCAAGGATTTGTCTTAATCGATTGATTTCAAACAGAAATAACCATTACAGGAGCATAATTACAATGCATCATTAATTGACACTCTGAAATTGAGGAAAAAACAGACACATTTACAGAAAAAAATTATCTTCCACCAAAACAATGCACCTCAGCGGCTGCCATGGCGAAAATCTACGAATTACAGTTTTAACTGCTTGACCATCCTCCTTACTCGCCAGATCTTGTTTCAAGCAACTTTTTTTTGCTTCAGATTCTGAAAATTGCATTCGGAGGAGAATTTCGTCAAATGAGGAGCACATTATCTTCGTGAACAATTATTTTGCAGCAAAAGACGACGAGTACTATTTGGACAGGTAAAAGGATGAGAGCACCGCTACTACAAGACTATGTAGAAAAATAAAAATGAATTTAGAGAAAAATTTCTAGTATCTTTGTTAGGTTGGAAACTTTTAAGATCACCCTCATATATTCACTAAAATGTCAATTTCTCTTATGCCCAGGTTTTTTCCCAAACTTTTCTTTAGGTAATGCAAGTTGTGACATTGGGCTATTCGCGGTTTCTCTTCACTAACCTTGAGGACTTTTAATTGAGATTGATTACTTTCACTAAACAACCTTTGCCCGACCAAAAATGAAACGTGATACATAAAGTTAGTATGTAAAGCAGTTAGGAATGAAGTGAAACGAATTAAGAATTATATAAACTCCGTCGGAAGGAGTAGAATATCTGAAAGGGGATCTGAAAAGGGATCTGAAAGGAGATCTGAAAGAGTAGCCGAAGGAGGATCTGAGAAAAACTCTGTAGATGAGATGAGATGAAGCTGAAGTGTCAGATAAGAGAAAGGAGGAATTAAAACCTATAAGTAGAGGGTTCGAGTAAGGATTGTCGTAGAAAGATTGATCTAGTGTTTTCAACAGTGGTTCCAGAATCTGAGTTGCAGTCGAGGCAGACTGTTGGTAAGAGTCTGTTAGATTACTATTGGTGGGTTGAACTAAGATATTAGAAAGCTTACCCTGGAGAGCGTAGCCATTTGTGTCGAGTAAATATATACTAATAAATTGTGAAAGTTGTTTTGGTGGTTTTGTAATTATTTGTGTCGTAGTGCTTAATTATTGAATTTAGTGATGGCACAAGAGGACGCCCGGGTCGGGCGGGCGTCACAAAGTGAGTGTTAGCATTCTTTGGCATTGTTTTTTAAAATTTTATAACCATCTTACTTTCGCCTACCACTGTTCCTGGTTCAGATTTCTTTCATTATTCATTATTTTTAGTTGACTGAATTGAAGTCTCCTGAAAGAAGTAAAATTGTCATGTGATATTTTGCTATGTGATACTTTTTCTTTGTAAAATTGTTGCATTTGTATTTACATAATAAAATTATCATGCATATTTGTGAATTTTTTAATGAATTCGAATGTTTGAGTATATTTTTCCATTTGTTCAAATTATCCAAATTTTACTTTAGGGTGCCTGTTAATGTCATGTTTTAGTTTAATGTTTATAAGAAACAAAGGAATATTTTGTTTCAGTGTAAAGCTATAAGAAATACTTTTGATAAGTTTACCGAAATTTAAATGAAATAATCATGATTCTTAAATTATATATTTAGACTCAACAAAATGCTACTGTTTTGCTCCTGACTAGAATTGAGCACATAAAAAAACAAAAAAAAACATGAGAGCAATGGAAACTCTATAATTGTTTTTTAAAAATAAATTTCAAATATAATAACATTTGTACCAAGAAACTGATGCTTTTTATATTTTTATTGAGTTTGAAAAAAATCTCTTACGACCACCAATAGTAAATGTATTTCCCCCTTTTCTTTCCAAAAGTAACCACAATTAAGAAGAGTGCTGTACCTTCAAATCAGAAAAAAATTAATGGCACTCTGTAAGAAGATACATTCAATTAATAAATAGTAATATTTAATAATTTAATTAAAATAAAATCGGATATACAAAAAAAATTGCTTCATAGAAATCTTTTAGAAAATATCAATGATAACTCAAAGACGAAAATTTTTTATTTACTCTATTTTATTTATTTTTCTATTTTACACTCGATTACTAACTTTTAATTGAGCGTAAAATAGAGATATGATGAGTTGTTTTAAGATTTACACTTATTTACAATTTAAAGTCCATATAATGATAATTGTTTTGCTGTAAAATTTCTAATATAAATTTGATATTCATACTTAAAATAATAGAATAGTATACAATTTTTAATTTTCATTAATAAACATACATGTAATGTTTTTGTCCACTTTTAATGCACCAATACTACTATTTTATTTTACCTATGTATTAATTTAATTAGAGTGCGAATAACTAAATTAACATCTGACATAATTACAAAAATTTTGAATCTGATTTCATAAAAAGCAATCAATTTTAGAATAGATCAGATATTAAAAAACCATATCTATTTCTTGCATCATTAATTCTATGAGAAAATTTCATTTGTTATTTCATTAATTACAATGAATCCCACCATTAAAAGTTGTTGGTGGGATTCAATCATTTCAAGGAACATTTCATTCAACCATTTCAATTTAAGTCAAATGTTTCTATAATGGGGCTAATAATCTCAATAATACCATTTGTTTGGCTAGTATTTCTGATAAGGAAGATTGTTCCTAGAATGTAATGAATGAAATGGAACATTTCATTCAAACCTCATTCTACGGACGATCCATTCTCCCATTAAAACATTCTAGGAACACAATCTATCCTTATAAGAAATACTAGCCAAACGAATGGTATTATTTAGATTGAAAGCCTTTAGTTCTCAAGAACTATTTCTGCTAGGGAATACCTGTAAATAAGAGTGCTCGAGTTACTTTGACTAAGCCTCTACGAAGTAGAGTAAAAAAATTCGGGAAATAGGTCAATGGCAGCTTTTTGAAAGCACACATAGCATTTTTATTTTATTTTCCTTAAAAGTACTATCCTCTTGTATTTGCATACCTTCTTTCTGTTCATATAGCTGTTCAAATCATTCCTGGAAATCACTTTTGGAAAGAACATTCAGTTTATTCTCATAATTTCTTCTAATGAGCAAAATGGCACCTCTTCAATTTCATTTTCAGCCAAAGAAACTGGTAAAAATCCGTCCAGTTGGTGAAAAAGGGAGAGTGGGCCAGAGTGATAACATCGTGCCGGGCAAGGTGTTTTGTCATAATCAGTGGTAAGCCGGTGAAGTTTTATGAAACAAAAACAGTGTTACTATTGCCAAATACTATTAATGCTATTATTGCCAAATACTATTAACACTATTATTGCCAAATAGTATTATTTACTGCCAAATACTATTAATACTATTATTCCCAAATAGTATTATTTACTGCCAAATACTATTAAATTATCATTTTCATTTAATAGTAGTTTGGCAACTGTTATAGGATTTCCACCGTAAGTTCTGTGTTCATAGTTGTTCGTCTGACTGCGCGTAGAACCCTTTTAATTCTGCTGCCTGTGGTGGAAGAGAATTTTTTTTATCGTAACGTTCTTGTATGTTTTCTATAGCATTTCAAAGAATACAGATTATGATTTCTCCAGAAAAACGCAAAATTTGATGTTGGCACGCAAAATTTGAAGAATGAAATGAGGCTTCTGATAAACGGCACTTTATCAGAAATTACATGTTACAGAAAGAATATGTAACCGAGATGTTTTCCGAATAACTCGGCATCTTGACTAGTACTACTGCCAATCTCAATAAGAAAAATTTTCTCTCCGGCGAGTACTTATTTGACTACAAACAACAAATATTTTGACTGGGCTCTACGTATGCACTTAAATAAACAAAAAAAAAAAAAAAAAAAAAACACTTCTAAAAACAGTTTATTTAAAAATTAATTCCCTCAATATAATCTAACATTATTTCTTTTCTAATGCTTAGTACATTAAAAAGGCTTTTATAATCGCGTAGAAGAAATAATTAACAAAAGATGGTGGTAGTTATGCTTATTTAAAAAATATTTTAAATAAAAGTAAGTAGTATTCATACAACAATATAAGTAAAATTATAGAATTATTCAACAATATCACTGTTGTATTTGGTATTGCAAAAAAGTTTTAGTTGTATGCCAGATAAAAAAGTTACTTCTCTATTTTTGCACATTTAAAGATCGGACAAATAATTTCGTCTTGATAATCTACTTGAAAATTTATATTGAACATAAACATTTTTTTAAAACGATTTTCATTATTTTAGAGAATAAAATTGATTGATCGCTTGTTTATTAACGTCATAGAAGCAACACGAAGGTAATTAGTGAAGGACTTTTTTTTATTGAACCATGGTTGAGTGACGATAACAATGCCTGAGCTTGCACCTTAATTTCCAAACTTTCACACTACGCCATGGTAAGACTGGGAGCCTCGTCAGAAAAAACATGCATAAGTTCTGCTATAATGCGTGTCAATAGTAACATCAGGACTCAAGCCTACATCTCCAAGAAAACAACACTGGCCGTGAGTCGGCAACCATGCCCATTCGGTTACTGAGGTCACGTCTTTTTCTTGATATTATACATATTTGATAATTACTACATGAGTGTGTGACATTGGGCTATTCGCGGTTTCTCTTCACTAACCTTGGGGACTTTCAATTGAGATTGATTGCTTTCGCTAAACAACCTTTGCCCAACCAAAAATGAAACGTGATGAAGAATGTAATATGCAAAGCAGTTAGGAATGAAGTGAAGCGGTTAAATTAAGAAGTATATAAACTCCATCTGAAGGAGTAGAGAAAGAGAGGAGAAGGAGGATCAGAGAGGCGTTGTAACGAGAGGAGGTGGAATCTAATTGTTATAGTATTGAAAGGTTGACTTGAGGATTAGAGTTGAGGTCCGAGTGTAAACCACTTGGATTGAGAATTGTTCTAGTGCTTTCAGCAGTTGTTCCAGATTAAGACTTGCAGTTGGTAAGAAGCTGTTAGATTATTATTGGTGGGTTGAATTAAGGTGTTAATAAACTTGACCAGGAGAGTTATATTATTATTGTCTTAGTGGTTATATATTAATAAATGTTGAAAGTTGTTTTGGTGGTTCTGTAATTATTGGTGTCATATTGTTTAATATTAGATATTAGTGATGGCACAAGATAACATCCGAGGTAATCGGATGTTACAAGTGACCCTCCTTCTTGAAAAGCTATAGAGATATCTCTTTTTCAAACATGTATAAATTTTATACTCGATTCCTCCAGTTTTCTTATTTTTTGTATTTTTTTTAGAATTACTAGTATACACAGCTGATGCTATTTTTTTTCTATATGTAATTTTTTAATAAATAATTTTTAAAAAATTATTTATTTTATTTATATATATTCATACATTAGAAAACTACATTATCTACTTACCGCCATTAATTAAAAAAGTTTTAAGATACATGTAACTGATATACTTTTGTGAGAGTAAGTTTCGTGCTGCTGTTGAATTAAACATAAAAATGCAAAAATATGAAACTAGTTAGTTTCATTGTAAAATTGTAAACATTCTATAGATTCGTTTTCTCACTTTATTAATAATAGAAACAAATGAATATATTCATGTAGATTCATTCAATATTTTCATATAGAAATTCATTCAATATTTTCATATAGAAATTCATTCAATACTTTCATATAGAAATTCATTCAATATTTTCATAATAGAAATTCATTTCTTTTTCCTTTATATTATTATAGCTATATAGTATTACGTACAATTATACGCACAATTGGCTTTTAATGAATAATTTACCATCACTCTAAGAAGTTATATTGATTATTACAAACCAAAATCTAATATATACAACAAAGTAGATGCTGTACATATTTTCATTTCATACATCTTTTCATATACATTTAAAAATACCTAAGACAAACATACACAAATTTTTGAGCATGATTTTCCCGAACAAGAAAATTCTAAATAACGAAGAATTTATTTATATTTCATCAACTAGAAGTTGACATTAAATTTTAATGCAGATATAATCAAAACATCTTTAATAAAATGAAGTAAACATATCTGGGTAAAATAATGGGTGTAGAAGAAAAACAAATCTACCTAATAATAAATGATCCAGCAAATAATATATAGAGTACTTGCCTCAGACATCTCAGCAATCCATTAATAAGTTAATGACTTTTATCAGCTTGCTAATTTAATTACCCCAATCAGTAATTATACTGATTGTCCAAATTGTCAAGTGATGGCCAAGAGATTATTAGTAAATTAAAGGGATCTTAGATACCGACAAATATTTATTTTGGGGAAGAAACAAACTTTTTTTTTCATTTATCAAATAAAATGAATAGCTCCGGAAGTTTTTATTTTTGAGAAGAAAATGACTATTTGATGTCAATGAAAACAGGTGGGTGCTAGAAAAAATATTAAAACTATTATTATTTTTAATTGTTAGTTGAATATTGATACAAGCGAATTATTAATTTTGGCAGAAACAGGAAGCTGGTAAAGCTCAATAAGTTACGGTAAACTAGATATATATTTATTTGTTTTCTTAGTTTTTAGCATTCATCTTAAACATCGATGATTCTATCATTGAGGCTCACATTTCTTAAGTTTCTAAATAGTTTCAATAAATAAACAGTAAGTATCAAGGCCAAGTATTTCAAACATAGAAAAAGTGAGAGAGAAGTAATAATATTAAGCTAAATTATCAATGTACAATAATAATTTCAATTAAATTTTATGTTGAAGCAAGCAGAAAATTTTGAAAAAATAATGTAAAAAGTTTTGTAAAAAATAGAAATCAATAAGGTAATATTGTCATTAGCTGCATTAAAGTGCATTGATTATATGTTTGCTTTTGAAACTAAAATATCGGTGTGTAGAACAGTTCCGAAAATAGTCATCTCATGACTGGTAACTGGTCTTCATTACTGACACTGTGGAATGCTTTCATCGGTTTCTGACAAAAGACAATCTTATCTCTTTCCAAATCATTGCTGATAAGCAACATATTGGCAGATATTCATTAATACGGATTGTAATCAAATATTTTTTGATAGGATTTAAGAGGGAATTGTTCCACAAGACTTGATTAAAAAATTGAATTTTCTTACAACTATAAGCTTTATTAGACTCACCACTATTCTGAATAGGCATATTTCATCTTTTCTGAGTAATTTTTTTTATTTTTAAAATGTTTCGAAATCAAAATTTTCTTAAAAAGTTTAAACTTACTTTATACAGAAAGGATGAATGAACGTGAACGAATCTAAGAATTTAGAAACAATAAGAAAAACAACATTTTAAAAACACTTTCCTACAGTTTATGGGGAAGCATAGAGATAAAGAAAACACGTGTACTGATCAAGAAGAAAAATATTTTGGAGAAAAAAATATTAAAATTATATATTTTTTGTTTTGTTTTTTGTCTTAATAATTTTAAGTCGCATGATGACATAGGCCCACAAATTTTAATAGAAGCAACAATTTGAAATCTTGATTATTTGATACTCAGAAAAACAAAGCTTTATTTTCGTTCATCGAATTAGAGATAATAGAAAATTGGAGTTTATTAAAACGATTCTGGAAAATAAACTAAAATTTCAAAAAAAAAAAATTCAAAACTGATTTGCTATTTTAATAGAAATTTATAATCTTTTTACATCTTACTTTTAGAGCAAATATTTTTATTGCACGATTCAATAATACATCGCTCCTTTATATTGCAAGGAGTTGATAAATTAATTTGTAAAAATCTGTTATAAGTTGAACGAAACTACTAAGGAATCTTCAAGGTCTTGCACTATGAATTCAGTTAACACGATGAAGACTTTTTATCAAATTTTAAAACATTAAAAAAGAATTACATAATAATGTGAAAAAATACACGAGATGAAGTTTTTTAGCATGGAATTCATCAATATATAATTTAAATGTTATCAGACGACAAATTAATCATTTGAAAAGTATACAAAGAACTTCTGACAAATGTAAGCGCACTACAACTGGATGTGACTCAAGAAACAAATAAATATATGTTAAAAGAAAAAATGTAAGAGCAGAGAAGCCCTCCCTCCATCAGACCAATAAAAAATTTCTTAAAATCTCTTTTTGTTCACGCGATCCACCATTTAAACTAATCAGTAATGATTACAATTGCTTCAGAAATAATGATACAAATCGATTGTTAGTTCCGATATTGGATGGTATTATTAAGCTCAGTATTCGAGTTAAGAAAAGACGGCTCGTAAACCGAGCAATCTTTCTTAACAAATTCGTTGTGTTCCTTCTACTGACAACAGGAAATTGAATGGAACCTTCGTAAATGGCTTTTCAACGACGCGGCACTATTTTCCGAACCGGAAATTGAGACTCTACGTCATTGGCTATACTTAGTTTTTGTTTGTTTAATTTATTTTTATTTCAATAGTGAAATCTTGTTTTGAATTTTCTCCTTCCCTTGTAAAGAAATATACACTGATTGTGAAAAAAGAATATTGAGATTGCTGTAGTATTTTCGGCGGAATGTAACAATCAAAAATAAGAATTGTTTTTTTATGCGAATTGTTTTGTTACAATTGCATTATTACGAAACTTTTTTTTACTTAACACTAGATTTACGGTATTGATTATATACCTATTTTTACTGAAATCCGTCTTTTTCACAGTATATTAAAATACGATTTTTTTTGTAAATTATTTAATTAAAGTTTATAGATTTTTATTTATTGTTGTCTACAAAATACTTTTTGCATGTAAACTCTATATTGGATGTACACCTTCTGCATACATACTTGTTATATATAAAATAATAAGAGCAGCTACACTTCCATAAACCACACTTATTTTCCCTGCAAAGTTCACTGTTGAAGTGATTTTTTGTGATATGATATGATTTGACCTAATTGTAACAACTAGTTCAAATTCCAATATTTATTGCTAAACAGTTGTCATTTGCTTGTTTTTTTTTTTTTTTTTCTAATTCATTGTTTTTATTTTTCATTAATTGAGCTATATAAATTAACTCGTCAAATTGGAAGATTTTCGTAAAAATAAGTATGCAACATCTAGAAGTAATAAAATACATGTGATTAGAGAAAACGAGAAGTAATATATATTTCCTGCAGTATTTATCTTTAAAACAATTATGTAATTTCTAAAGAATAATATTTACATGTTCATGGAACTTTAAAGCATAAAATTGAAAACCCATACAATTGACGGGTTCCATAAATCTAGTGTTAAGATCTTTTAGATCCGAAGTTCTAAACTTTTTTCCTCAGTGTACCGTTTAGTTCGAACATATTTGAATACCTCATTTATGTTGTCATGACATAACATATAATGTACCTGCAGTAAGATCTTAAATCACACGATTAAAATTAAGGCTTCCGTCTACCAGCCATTTTGATTTCGTGAACGTAATGTTAATCCTATGGAATTTCGACTTTAATTCTCACATGTTTACTATTTGATCTATTCGAATTCAATAAAGAGCATCTAAGAGAGTAAAAAATAATGAATGTTTTTGTGGAATTACATTTTCTTTTCGAGTTATAAAAATATTTAAAAATATTTTTAAAGAGCAGAAAAAAATTCTCAAAACAATCATTAAAATAAGAATTAAATTTTTTTAAAAAATCAGAGAAAAAAAGTAATTTCAAAGAAGCATTCATTACTTTTTGATTTTTCATGTGCACTTTATTGCATTCAAATATATCAAATAGTTAAGATGGGAGAATTAAAGTCGAAATTCCATAGGATTAACATTACGTCCATGAAATCAAAATGGCGGGTAGACGGGAGCCTTGTAGACATCTTTTTGAAAAATTTGCATTTGATATGTTATAAATTAGGTACCGTCAATCTTACTATTGATCAGGGGGCAGAAAAATATCCATTGAGAGTTCGTACTTTAATGAAAAATTCTTCTCAACTATTCTAATTTGTCACAATATTGCGATAAACAAATAAAATAATTACGTTTTTGAATAAGTATATATGATACAAATAATTCATTCGTGTAATAAATATAAAAATCAAAAGAGCATAAAAGTTAAAATAAATTACAATTTTTATTATTTGTACAAATTTAATTCGAAATCTGACTCAGTATTTACTGTAATAATTCATTATAAATTGAGGATAAACATTTATAGAATTGTTCTTAAGAGAGCGATTATATCTAAAAATGTATCTGACAATTATCTTCGATACTTTGATTTCAAATAAATTCTGTATATAAACAAACCTTCGTAATTATTCATATCTGAACCAAATGGATAAATCTTTACCACTCAGTTTCTCAATTCAAAAAAAAAAAATATTTACTAAAATTCAAAACATGCCAAAACCTTAATTTGCTTTGAAAATTAGATTGTTATGCAAATTTTTTATTTTAATTTTCTGTTTTAGGTGTTATTAAGCTGAAAGTATGCCGATGTTACCACCGATAAAAGCAAAGAAGCACTCTTGTTTACCACTAAAAACGACCAACTCGCTATGCGATTACATTATAACCGTTAAGTAACTGACAAAATATTTGAGAAATAGTGAAGGGGAGAGAATATCTATTAAAAAGAGTAATTTAATGGTGTGTGTATGATGGGGATCGCAATGACATCCGGTATTGCTTTACTGGTTAAACAAGTGGCTCCCAAAGTGTGCTCTGTGAAATATTGCAAATTTTTTTCTGAGGCTGATGATTTCTACCACGTGGTGGGGTATAATAGTTGAATGCCGGTGATGTTTCCAACCTTAGACTATTGGATTGTCTGGTAGCTTTTTGCAGAGCTCTTATCAACTGCAACAAAAGGAATTCTAACTCGGTCTGATTATTTAGTCGTTTTAATTTCTGTCTCGTTGTTGAAGAGAGCCACAACATATTCTCTCTCAAGTATGTGAAGAAGAGCTTTCTGAACTATATTTGCAGGGAAATTCGCTTTATGAGTCATTCCAGGAATTGATATACATTCCTTACCTGTCAATTGAATTCCGCTTTAAACAGTTTCCAACAGTTTTGTTTATCTTAGATACACAAAGGCAAGTATTTACGTCGGGAGTACATGCAACCAGTAGTTCTAGACTGTGTTGCCATCTAGTGTTCACGTCATGGGTACCACTTCGGCGTGTAAAATTTTCTCCCTCACATAGGGGAGGGGAAGGACTGTTAATCTTGAGTGCTGGTGCTTCGAGCTCTCGACCGTTGAGCCTGAAGAAAAGTTGTCTGGTAACTTTTTGCAGTGCTCTTTTGAACTAGACCAAAAGGGTGCAAAGAGTTTATATTTTAAGGAAAATCTCTGGACTACAATTAAAAAAGCACGGGTGTAATTATTTTCGGAATAAAAAAGTGAGCAAAATTATTCTATTAACTGGTTTTAGATAAATGAACCTCTAAATTTATTTTCTTAATTTGAAGGCATTGTTATTTTCTTTTGTTTTTCATTTGAGTTCTGAAGTTATTGGCGACGAATCTCAAAATTTTCAGCCACGGCCAAGTGATGACGACAGACTCCACTCTCTTTACATTAACTCTCCCGTGTTAACGATTTATTTCCCTTTAACTAACACCTGTGATTTCCTTCTGATTTTATACTTAAGTTCCCAGCTTCTTCTTAATCAAATAGAACGTAAAGAAGAGGGGATAGACATTTTAAAGTCATATAACTAAAAGCGGCTGAGAAGTATATTGAAATTTCGATTACGGTGATAGGAAGGTTACTGTGATGTGCGTGGAAGTATCCTAGCGTGTAGTTGTGAGATTAGGACTCAACGTTGTCGGAGCAATTGTAGGTGGTACTCGGATCATATTTAGGTAAGGGTATTTTTTTTTATAGATTATAGAAATTAATAGTACTCGCAGAGAAGGAAAATGAACTGTCGGAGAGCACTCCCCATTTATTAGAAGATTAAATAAACATAAAATTCAGATAGAATTGACTATTTAATTTTCTTGTTCTGTGCATGAACTTAAAGTAAAATTTAGATCTTATAATTAGAATAGCATTTAAGATGACAAACGAGAGGGGTCATCTCTCATAGGATGCCATCACAAAGGTACTAAAAATGAGTAGTTTTAAATACAGATTTAAAAATAATTTTAAGTTAGAAAGTTAGCCCCTAAAAACGGGACATTTTTACATGTAATAGTAATAAGTTAAAACAATTGTAGAGGGCGTTTGTGTGTGTCAGTCTATTTTTCTTTTTCTCTCTAAGAGGATCATTACATTTTAAAGGTCTACTCTTTTAACTTTTATTATTTGTTTGAATTTTTAACAAATCTTGAATTCTGACACGTTTGTTTAATACAAAGTAAATGCAATACTTTTCAAAAAATTATAAACATTAAAAATAATAAAAAATAGAATATTACCACTTGTACTTACAAACTAGTAAACAAAAAAAAAATATTTTTGAAATCGGTCTGTTCATTGAATTAAAATATGCTTGATCATTTCAAGCTTACTCACATTATTCAGTCTTAAATTGCTTTTGAACTTAGTGTATTTCTTAAGGAAAGCATGATTTTTGATCTAATATTGTTCAAAGAATACCGATTCATAGAAGCATATTAAGTTTAAAGCGTTGTAAGGTAGCAAGGCTAAAGGTGCATTTAGAATTGCATAGGACTGAAATTACTAAATGAGCTTTTAGAATTATTAGAATTATTTGTAGTCTGCTAAATGTTTGTTACTCTATATTAGCTTGTATTATTATAATACTATTATTCCTAGCTTCTAACGAAAACATTTTATATCGTCTGACCTAAATCCAGTGAAAAAACAGGCAACAGTAGATTAATTAATCTGTATCAATAAAATGAAGAATTCGCTAATTTTGTCGGCTTAGTAACGGAAGGATTAAAAAACCCAGGACTATGAAATTTGGCACAAGGAATCTATCAATACTGATGGTGTGCACCACTGAGTCATTTTCTGGAAATTCGCCTTAAATATTTTAAAATGTAAATTTAAAGAGAATTTGCCTTCATTGCACTTGCGCAGTCTATATTAACAATAGGAAGAATTTGCTATTATTGTCGGCGGCCTAAAGGAAAGATGAGAAGACTCAGAACTATGAAATTTGGAATAAAGAGTCTGCGAATACTGATAGTGTGCACCATAAAGCCATTTTTTTTAAAAATTCAACTTAAATTTTGACTAGTTTTATTTTAAATTTCATGTATGACGTCATAGTGTATTTCCTTCAGACAATTAACTTGATTCAGATTTTTTCAAATTATTTCTTCTTTTTAAAATAATTATTATGATTACTTTAGTTATTTTCAGAATAATTACGATTGTTTTTCATATTATTCATCCTCTCAAAAGATCATTATTTGAAAAAGTATGAAAAAAAGTTCTTTGAAAAAGTTATTTTTTAGTTTTGCAACAGTTTTCTGTTTTGAAACGGCGGCAAGTGCAAGTGTTGAATTTTGGCTTTATCAAAACTTTCATAAATTATTATTACACTTTATTCGTTTTTTTTTGTATTTTAAACTTTCTGTTGGCATTTTTCATTAATTTCATTTTTATTTTTATAGTTCAATTTTATTCCAAGTGTTGATTCCAGCTATATGCCCAGCTTTCTCTTTCCTTTCAGTTTAATATATCCTATTCGGGATTTTTAGTGAATTGTATTCTCTCAGATAATCATACCTTCTCTTTCAGTTCTAATTAAAAATTTTATCTGATAATTTTAGTGAATTGTATTGCCTCAAATAATCATACTTTTTCAGTCAGTTCTAACTAAAAAAAATATTTGTCAATTTTAGTGAGTTGTATTACCTGACATACGCATACCCTTCTCTTTTAGTTTAGATTGATTGAGTTTATTATACTTTCTATTTAAGTTCTAAGCTGCCTCTTGATTTTCTCTTTGATAATCATTTAACCTATTATAATATCACTAAATATTTTTCCATTTTGATTCATAGTGAGTTTCGAAGCTTTTCCTTACTAAGTAGACCCAACACATGGCAATGGTCCCTGTCCTTTTTTCTTCCATTTCTTTTTTGGTATATGGTCACATTACATGCAGTTCAGATGTTCAAAAGTCAGTTATAAATTACATATTCTAGCATTTTATGGAGATCTTAAGGTTTCATTCATGGTATTAATGGAAACAACTATCCATCATGTGAAAGGTGTCGCATTGCTATGATGAACCCTAGGACCTACGGTTTTCCTGTGAGAAGCAGGCTGCCACAGAACTCTTCATGATTTATTTTTAATTATAGAAAACTATTTGTGTTTCTGTCGAATTATTTAGAGCTATAAAAATTAAACTTCAGGATAAAAAATTAAGTGTCGGTCACGTTGATATTTTCAAAAACATAACTTACAAAAAAAATTGTTTTTTAAATTTTAATTCGGCAAATAAAGCCTGTGGTTTATCAGTCGAAGTAATGACATTATTACTCTCAATTACTGCTTCATTTTAGATATTTCATTTTTTTCAACATCTTATTTCGTATTAATTTTTAATTTCAGTTCACTAATTAAGAATAAATCTATTTTTTGCAATTTTTATTCATTAAATCGTAACGTATTATACCTAAATTCACTAATGATAAATTTAGAATTTAAATTCTCAAAATAAACCATTTGTCAATATAATGACATTGTTACTTTGAAGTTGTAACAGCTTCATTTTCGATTTTTAATTTTGTTTTCACATTTTTTTTTATTCATTTATACTTAACGTATTGAAACTTAATTCACTACTCATTAATTTTGAATTGATTAAATAAAGTTTTTGGTATTTGTCAATGTTTGTTATGTCAATGACATTGTTACATTCAAATAGTTACGGTTTGATTTTGAAATTTTTTTGATATTTTTATTTATTTGTTCATTACTTTTTTTTTTAAATGTTAATTTTTATTCAAGTGATGGACATTATAATGCATTGCAAATCACAAGTAATTGTAGACATTACTTTAAATTGTTAGATTTTATATAACATCATCTGATGTCAAATTCTATACATAATAAATATTATTCTGTTCATAATAATAATGTATTGTATATAACTACTGCGTGTGTGTGTTAATTACAATCTATTTTCATATTTTAGACAACCTGTTTTTTAATTTGCTTCAATGTTTCTTATTATCCCTACTTTGCGTAAATTAACCCTATTTTCATTTCAGCAGTTGGTTCTTGATTTACTCTAATTTATTGAGTGTTAAATCTTTGATTTTTAGTTGTTAATTGTTTGAATAATTAAATTAATTATTTTTATTTTTAGTATTCCTACTTTTTTAAACCTAAAACTTATTTTTTTAGTGTTTGATTCCTGAATTTATGGCTCTATTTTTTGTATTTTAGACTTCGGGTTTCTTAGAAGTTTGCTTGGTGAAAACTAACTCTATTTTTTTTTGTTATAAGCTAGCAGCTGATCTGGCTTTATTTCCAAGGTCAATTATTTAAGCTACCTTAACTACTAGAGTTTCTTCCTTTTATTTTAGTTTAAACTTCCTTACTTTTTATGATTCTTAGATTGACTGATTTACTAAAGAATGGAGTGCACAGAAATTGGAATAGCTCCCATGCCTATTTTCTTTAATTGCTTATATTTAGTTCACAAATGCAACTTCGATGCTTAATTTTTAAAGAGTAATAATACTTCATTAAAAATTCGTCATATATCAATAATATACAAACCAGAGGCATCATGTTATGGATTAATGAGAAACTGCAGTAACTATAAGTCCCAATTCTATCTTGTAAACTTGAGTATAATTGATCTTATGTGGAATATATTTTAATTTAGACTTTGAATTAGGTTTCACATTCTTTATTGAACTATTATATATATATAGTGAGAATATATATATCTACATATATATGTTGTAGTGTGTGTAAAGCAGACTGGTATCTAAGATCTTGAACCCACCTTGAAAAATGTAGCACATTAATAATTAGGTAATACCATCCACATTCCAGTAATTATAAATCTATAAATGGTTCTTTAAGCAACTTTTTAAAATATGAAAGTTATAAAATTTCTTAATGAGTAAACTGTGCATGTTTGCATACATTTGTTAAATTGAAATCCTCACATTTCCATTTTATTCCACTAAATCATTCTTTCTAGAGGGCCTTAATTGCAGTCCCTCAGCAAACTATATTTATGCAGTCCTCTAAGAAAATCTATCTCTCTATTTGTATGTTAGTATTTTGTGATCCCCTAATAGAAATATAAAAATAGAAAAAGTTACAATGTACACACAATAAATATCTCATGCTTTTAAAAATCTCAGGGAAATGAACTTTTTCATTAATATAACTTTTCCGGATGTTTTAAAAGTGTACTCACCTCCCATAGCCCAATAGTTCATTAGCCCAAAATACTATTTACACAAGAATGACTTCAACATGTTGAAATATACATTTAAATACTCTTAGATATTACTAAAACAGGTCTGGTTTTCATAATTTAAATCATTATCAACATATTTATACCACAAATGCAAAATAATTGATATGCAAAGGATAAATAAATACATATATAAATACATTATAATGGAAAGTCTCTACCTTTTGAAGAAAATATTCCCTTCGATGATGTCCCTAGACCATAATCCTTTAAACCTTCTATCCATATTCTCCATAATAAATGTACACTATAAATATAAACATGACGCTTTGAAGTTTTCTATGGATGTCAAATGGAAACGTTCGTTAGCACTACTTTCCTTTCCATTAGAACTACAATCGTCCTTATAAGTATCAACGTAACGTTCCGGTTGTACAAAATAACATTCATATATACAAATATATATATTTGAAATAACTATTGATCTCGCTCGTTGATACTTCTTTTGCAACGAATTTTGCTTCTATAATGTAACCCGAAATTTTCCAAGTATTCAAAGTGCCTTGGCTTAATTACTCCTTGATTCAGCCATCTCAACTCAGTTATTATATAGCAGCATTTAAAATGTACAGTATATAAAGCAACGTTTAAATCTTGCTTATTAAATCAAAGAAAGAAACTATCGGTTCGAAGCATGGAGAAAGCTCTTAAATGATGTATTAGCAACACGTAACTGAACGAAGTACATCA
>BMAW01097065.1:86238-100875 GCA_019974015.1 Nephila pilipes | reverse complement strand
TAGAATTTTAATGAAATATTATTACTCATTAAAATATTTTATGCTTGGTAACTGGATTAAATTAACTTTTAAAAATTAAACCCATGCAAATAATTGTAACATTTAGGGTTATTGAATTTTGATTTCTGTAAAGTTTTATATGGTACAATGTGCTCTGTAAAGTTTCATAGTTTTATATGTCATATGTTTAATAATATGTTACAGCTTTATAAAAAAACTAATTGTTATTTTATAAATTAAATTTATTGGAAATTATGAAAACTTAAAAACTTCTAATTCTCATTGGATTTGAAATACCTTTCACTTAATTTTGATATTTTATTTACTAAATCATTATTTCCTGGAAGGCCAATTTGCTCTCCACCTAATATTATATTTAAAAGTTGGTTCTCATTAAAAAATTATTTTATCCTCTCGTCTTAATTGTTCCAGTTTTCAATTCACCCATTTGAAGAACGGTTATACCCCAGTTACTTTATTTAAAATTTTAGTCTGAGAAATAACTAAGTAAAAATGTACAATTTATTATTAATGCTACATAACATTTGATCACGAAATCTAAAAGAAGCAAAACTAAAAGATTTTAAAGTCCATTTTAAATTTTCAATGAAAGATTAGTGAATTTAATAATTTGCTTTCTTTAACATAAAGTTCGTATGAAAATGAAAGATGTTAAAAGTTGTTGAAGCTATAGATATTAGAAATATAATAAAGGCAGTAATTTTTTTTTTTTATAAAGAACACATTTTACAGGAAATTTTGAATCGCAACATACTTTTATAATTGATAGGTACATTTTAAATTTATTATATGTAATAGGTAATTAAAAATTCATAGGTAATGGGTAATTTTTAAATTCAATGCGAGGAATGTGGTACTGTTATATTTTAGCACAAAAGTAATGTATCTTTGTGGACAGAAATATAAACTTTAAAAATTATTTGGTTTCGCTTAAGCTATTTTAATAAACCTTTATAATTTCTAATTTACATATTCTATGTCAGATGATATTCTGAAAAAATCAACTAAAACACAAAGCAATTTTAAATACATTTTTTTTTAAAAAAAATGAATAAATCAAGTGTGAAAAACAACAAAAGTTATGAATGACTAAAAAAGTGATAATAAAAAGTATCTACCCAGGTCGATTCTGTCTGGACTAAATCTCTTTCACATAAGAGAGCCAAAATCTGGACACATAAAAAAAAGTATACAAAGAGAAAATCGAAAGGCATTTTAAAAATGAGGATACTCAACGATACACTAGAACCAAAATTGAAAATGAATATCTTAATGATGATAAAAAAAAAATCAAACATTAAGCCTGTACTTGTAAGAAAGAAAATTATCAATGTGTATAGTATAAATGTATAATACGTTTAAATGTTAGGAGTCCATCAATAAGAGTATATAATTTTTCAATAGGAAATTTGCTTTTTATATTTTTATAGAAAAGATAGGGGAATCTTAAATAATAAAAGAAAAAAATTATTAAAGAAATTTAATAATAAGCAAAATGAATCAAAAATTCCTCTTAATATATATATATATATATATATAAACTTCCTCAATATATGAACCCTAATGGTCTATCCGTTCAACCAATTGGAAGGTTATTTCAGATATTGTTATTTGAAGATAATGCATTGGAGACTGTGATGATTTAAAACAATAAGAGTTCTTATAATTGCAGTGAAAAAATTTCGAAATTTTCGTTCAGCAATACCCACTTTTTTTCTTGTATAAATTGATCAGTGAATTTAAAAACTATAAATGGTGTTGGAACGACATACGTATGACGAAAATAGAATTCAGATTGAAAGGAATGGTATATAAGATCGTCAGGTTCATTTATAAGCTTAGAGCTTCTGAAATTAAGAAGTAGAGAAAGGGTGAAAATAGTGTTTTGAAAAACAATAACTGACAAGAAGTAGGTGCTGAAGGTGTTAGGTGTTCAGTTTCAGCATGAGGAAAACATTTAGAAGAAACAATTATTTTTGATACTATAGTTTGATTCATTAAGTAGAAACGTGTTTATTTAAGAATCATAATTTTAGCAAATGGAGATCATTTTTACACTGATTAAGTTTGAGAAAAAAAAAACACTACCATATTAGTAAAAGAGACGTATTTGATATAGACGGGACATTAAAATCTATTCAAACTTCTCTAAAAAGTGTGACTATTATACAGATTTCTAATATAAAAACATTCTAAGACTATTAGTTTTAAATCACGACGTTACTCACATATTAGTATATAAATCATGGTACAGAATTATATTTTAAACTTCATTCAGAATATAAACGCAAGAAAAGTTCATTGAACTCGGAATCAACAAAGAAATCTTCATGATACATTTTTGAATTACTATCTGGGAACAGATGCTCCTTTTTCTCCCATTATTCTTAAATCTCATTTTGAATGGAGAAAGAAGCGCATAAAAACGTCCACCACTTTCATATTTTCCTCATCTTCAATCTTTGTTTACATTCTATTCAAAACTCGTCCCCTGTTTTTTCCAATGTTATTTATTTTTCTGCTTGAAGATTGATTTAACTCAATTCGAAATCAAAAGTTGCGTATGTTTGCTGTTGATTATAAGTTTTCTTTCATTGCTCAGTATAAGAAGAATTGCATCATATTAAGCGGATTTGGAATTTAAAGAACTCAAATGGCGTATGAGACGTAAAGAGGAAGGTGCCAGCGGAGTTAATGTCCTCGTCACTTAACTAATTCAAAATAAGGAAGTCCATTGCTAATAGCGTATATCTCTGGAGCAATGGTAATTTAAATAAACCTACCAATTTGCATTCTTAATTTTTTTTACATTTTTAAAAATTTATCCACTTATATATATATATATGTATAAGTGAATAAATTTTTCACTTATCCAAATCGATGAAATGATAGGTATGTCAAACCGTTTGGATGACCTCTAATGTGGTATCTATTTAGTCCACAGCATCAGTAATTAGCATTACGACATCTTCTACAATGTCCTTAAGTATGTCGTACACCAATTGTATCAAGTGTCCCCAAAAGAAGATTAGTGGATGAAAGTACAGGAAACTTGAAGACCAAGTTCAATATCTTATAAAGTGGGAAACTTTCTTCATTATTTAATTCTTCAGCCATTTTTCCTTCTATTTGCACATTAAATAATTATTGGATACCAATTGAAGAAACGTAAAAGCAAGATAAAATATTTTATCTATGTCTAAAGAATAAATAAGGTCGCTGTCTCTCGAATTCCACTTAACCTTTTGAGAGACGCGATGTTATTATTATATATTTTTAAAAAAGTTATACAAGCAATGGAGGCATATTGATCATGCATATAAAAAATACAAATTAAAAATTAGGATGGTTAGTTTAGGGTTAGGTTAAAATTAGTTTTTTTTTTTTTTTGCACAGTGCAAATACGAAAGGGCACAATTTTCAAGCTGCAAACGTGGGAAAAAGCGTTTGCATTGTGCAAACGGTGCACCTGAAAGGGTTAACTCAACAATACCAGATTATGACTTCAAATTGAAGTTTTAGCTTACTAAATCACTTGTTCTGATTCCAACAATTCACGCTAACTGTATATTCGTATCTTAGTACTTAGACTACGAATCACTCCAATCCAAAATATTAATCACGATATTTCAATCAAATTTCCTAATAACTATCAATTAGCCGTTATCCTCTACCTTCCTGCATTTTCCTTTCAATTCTATTTAATTTAGGTTTCTCTATTTTTAATTGATTTAACTACACTTCTATACTTATCTATTTTACTTAATCCTGTTTCATTTGGATTGGGAAGAAATTGTGATTTTATACAATTTAAATTACTATAAAGTCTCCGAGTTTACAGAAGAGAAAACCATGATTAGCCCAACATATCACAAGACATCCACCACTAAAGAAACATCGAGTTAAAAATGTGCTTTGGCTGTGTTCTGCGAAGCTCTTTTCGTTGTTATGGTCGATGACGTCGATTAGCAGATGATTGATTTATTATCACATTGCCAGAGAGAATCGAACTCTTCTTCAGGTCTAATGCAAGTACAATAGAACCTCATATCTTATGGTATAGTATAAAAAGAGGTTAAGTCTCAATTATATCCAGAAAGGAGATAGAAGATCAAGTGACTCAAATGCTCCAGTGAACATGAAATTCTTGAAATCGATAGAACAGCGCAAACAACAAAAGTATGGGCTCCAGAGCTTATCATGTTCACCAATTTCGTATTCAAAATGAAGTTCATAAGAAATTTTAATTGAAGAACTCATGCTTCTACTGCAAGATGTGGTATCAAATTTGCCCCAAATATAGCAAAAAGAATCACTAAAATTGAGTCACGTACATTTCAAGTATCTCTTTTCCTTAGCTTATAAAATGCTAAACTGATCAAACAGCAAAGGAGTAAATTTACGAGGCCCCTAATTTAAAAGTTTAACATTTTACCCTATCATTATAAATATTAATAAAACTATCTTTAATTTAAAGGAAGTTCCATAATTTATTGATTTAAAAGCAAAATTTTTAGGATCAGGGCGCAGACGTCCTGGAGTTGGTGAGTGAGAGTCATCAATAGTAGCTGGAAGTGGAGTTTCAAACAACGCATCGAAAAGTCAGACTTGAAAAATCGTGAGAGATGGAGAGGGACAAATTTTTAGATTTTTCTTAAAAGTTTTACCTTACAGATTTGCCATGCACAATTCCATTATTAAGGAAGTTCTAATTCTTGACAGAAAAGAGAGACTTTGTTGATAGATATTATGAGAATTTAAGATGTGTAACAAACATATAATTTTGAGGAATTAGAATTAAAATTTTGAAATTTAGAATAATTGTTAGAGAGATTCTAACATCTAAGATACTTACCGATAGCTAAAGCGAAACACAACTTAGCATTGATTTGGGAAGAAACTTAACGAGTTTGAAGTCCTAGAGAGTAAAGCCTAGAATTCAGAACCCGATGAGTTACTAATTGTTTTCTCAGTCTTTTAGGTTCTTGCAAACCCTGGTGGTTGTGACCCAGAGCAGCTTTGGGTCTTTTAGCAGATGATGGAATTTCGGCAAAATTTACCAGCATTGTTTGGAGTAATTCATTAGGAATTCAAGAAATCCCATTGAAAAAGTTAGGGGAGTGCTTTTTTTGTAAATTCAAGCATAGGTTCAATTTTCAAATCTCTGTGTTAGATTTCATTTCGGACAAACCAAGGAGAATTTGTAGCCTTCCAGATATGAATGTTTTGAAAGACGTGCATTTGTTTCAGATGTTTGGTTGCAGCTGCCGTCCAAATAAGAGATGCATACGATATAATAGGTTTCGAAATTGATTTATAGAGCAAAGGCTTGTGCCTGATCACCAGCTTGCTCTTGCGGGATAACAAGCGAGCGAGTATTCCACTCATTCCGATTATTTTTTGATGAACAGTTCGGATATGATGAGCAAAAGTTAATTTTCAGTCTAAAATTTACTTTAGGTACTTGTATTCGGTCACACAGGGTCAAAAATGGTAACAGCGAGTAAATTCCCAATGCATCATTGTTTTGTAAAGAGAAGGCTAGCTCTTTTGGACGCTTTGACATTAATTTTCCAGTTTGTGATCCAGAGCTGTAAACGAGAGACATATCTCAGCAATCTGTTTGTAATTTTGAGACTGCGGATGTTTTCGGTAATTATGGCAGTGTTGTCGGCATACATGGCCAAATGAATGTTTGTAGCCTTCGGAATGTCGTTCACGTATAAGGAAAATAATAGGGGAGATACACTGATGAAATATATATTCCAAATGAATGATAAAACCTTCAACGCATCATCTCACTGCGTTCATAACGAAACTCGCACATCACTCATTTCCAGAGTCTATCGTCTATTGGAACAAAGAAATTTAAGAAGCAATAAAATAATGTAATATTAAGTATTTAAACACAGATGTCTCAGAAATGAAAACGAACGTCATTTCTTATGAGTATTTTCTAAATTCATAAAAGTATTATTACTTAAATTTGATAAAATTCCCCCAAAAATATTTTTGCTTATCAGTGTTATATTCGAATTGATTGTCTTATTTTCATGTGTTTTTGCCGATTGTTATTATATAAACTGATTTATTAATATAGTATTTTATATTTAAATTTTGTCTGTCATATTGATATGTCATAATGTTTCAAAATATTATTTTAAACGATATAAAATATCAACATATTTGCGAAAAATTTTAAATTTCTTTTCATGTTATCTAAATTATGTGTTAAATAAAACGACAAGAGAAATAAATTTAGAGTTTAAAGATATTTTAGCTTTCTATCTTTTCACAGAAATCGATAGTTTATGTGAATTAACCTCTATAGAAAGCTAATCGACAGTTGCAAATAAAAAAAAACATTTACAGAAGTTTTACAGAAGGAAAAAAGTTTATTCCACGGTCCTTTTTCAATCTGCAAATAAAAAGAACCTTTCTTTTTACTAGTTTTTCTTCTTAATTCTGAAAAAAAAAATTAAGATGAATATGAAAATTTAATTAACATTTTAGAAAAAAAAAAAAATATGTCTGTTTCAGAAATGGAAACTGAATAACAGTGAAGGAAAAATTAATATTCACAGCAATGTTAACAAATAAAACATTACAATAAATGATTTTTATAACGCTGAATAAAACAATGGAATAGTAAATAAAAATTGGAAATGAGATAAAATGAAAATTTTCTCAAAATATGCGTATAATGTAACCATCTTGAAAATAAATGATTCTTATATTTATTCAAAACCAAATGAACAATTTGAGCTCATAATATTTACTAAAATATTGATTCAAAATCTAAAAAAAAATAATTAAAGACCTTTTTACAACGAAAGATAATTCAAATTAGTAGAAAAATGAACGTATCATGTCTGTAATATATAACTTAAAATTTCTCAAAAAGAAATTACTCAAGAAACTGAAATGAAAAATTACAGTAAAATCATTTAAGTACATAACCACAGAGAAAACTTTTTAAAGTTTGCAAACTTTGATGGTGCCATTCTTTCAGAAGTATGTAAAAACAGAAAAATGCAAAATATGCTGCGAAATAGCCCAGAAAGAAAGAAGTCGAGTAGTAATTTTATGATCCCGAACGAAAGAGGCCATAAAAACAGTTTCGTAATGTAATTATAAAAGGAAGTTATCTGCGATTCTTCCTTCCACATTTTGTAAACCTATGAAAGATAACACTTTACTGCTCAAAACTTTCCGGCGAAGGCAGACATTAATGGAAAAATAGCGGATTGCGGAAGTCAATAAAAATGGAAAAATGCTTGTTAACTTTCTTTTGGGTTTACCTAATAAACTCTGAAGTTAAATGCGTCTCGCGACTGAAATTAGAATTACAATATCTTGAGAAAAGATAAAAAAAAAATTAATTGTTTTGAAATATTTTAGGTAACAAGTTTCAGAGAAGAATTTTATGTAAAGCATTTTCAAATGTTTTCTGAAGTTACAAGTGTATAAATCATGTATATAGAAAAAAGACAGTTTGTTTTTTAAAGCAACATATCAACGTCGCAAAAGAGTAAAAAAGAAATTAAAAGTAATTTTTTTTCTTCAACTGGTAAAAAATCGATTGAAAAGTACTGAAAATGACTATTTATCATAAATAAAAAAAAGCCAACTTTCTTGAGTGAGCGACTGTATTATGAACGATCATAAATTGAATAGACAATTAAAATGGGCATAGTTTTTCAGTTTTTATACAGCAATTTTTAGTCGGATTAAAAATTCTTTATTTTTAAATTTACAATAATGAACAGTCATTTTCGGTACATTTTCATTTAATATCTTACTTGTCAAAGAAACAAATTGATTTTTACTTTTTTTTTATTTATTTACTAACTTTTGCTTTTTTGCCACATAAAAGTGTTTATTTATATATATTAATGAAGAGATTTAATATTTGAATTTTAAGAAAAAAGTAGAACATTAAACTTAGAGATCTAAAAGGTTTTATAAAAATTTTATAATGTGTTCATTATTTGTTATATTGATAAAGTCCCAGAAGTAAGATTCTATTACTTGAAAAATGTAACTATGATTAATAAACATCTTGATAATAATAATGCCTTTATTAATGTAGTTAACGGTGATAGAGAAACCACCAATAGAATTAGAGCTTTGTATAAAAAATAAATTGTTCTATGAACATTGTAAAATTTCTTCACATCTTTTTTACTTCTAAATTTCATACAGTACCTATTAAATTTAGAACTGGAACTAATACTTACGTTATAAAACTGGTAAAATTTTTTATAAAATACAGTTGATGTTTTTGATAAGACTGTTATTATCAAAATAAGAAATTATTAATTATATAAACTATAAAGAGATTTAACCGATTTATTGTTATGATTTTGAAGATTTGCTTAATTTAGTTATATATAGGATTTAATTAATATTATTATGGTTAACTTTGAAGAATTAAAAATAATAACGCTATATTTTGAAGAAATCAAAATTTCTTACTAATCATGATTTAAAAGAAAATTATATATTTTTTAAAATTATAAAAGTATAAACAAATTAAAGGCATACCCCAGGGTGGACTAGCTAATAATAGCGTTGTTAAAATTTACTCACATTTCTATGAAATATTTTTTATAGACAATAATAAATTTATTTTGCTTTAATATATTGATGACCTTACAATTTTTCAAAAGAATTTCAATCCAAATTTTAAAACGGAATTATCAGTTTGTCCTTCGTATATGAATCTTAATAAAATTAATGTAAATTATGTGAAACAGAGTTTTTAGATATCAACTAAAAATTGTCGTTAATACGATTATTATATGTTTAACAAGAGAGATAAATACTTTCCTTAATTAATGAAGCTCTTTTTTTGTAGCAATTTAAGTTTAAATATTTATAGAAATATATTATATAACTATTGACTTAGAACTATTAAAGGCGATAATATGCCTTTTAATTTTCAAGTAATTTAAATAATTTATTTTTCACACATGCAAAGGCTGATTACCATGTTAATTTTTTTAAAACGCAAAATGAAAAAATTATGAAATATATTAATTCTTTTAAATACAATTTATTTCTATTTATTATTCATTTTCAGTTTATAATAAAAAAACATTTTTAATTAAGATTTTTTTTAATCTTCTTAATTTATATTTATCATTATTGTTTGCTTTTAAAATATTTTCATCTTTTTTTTTACTAATTATTTTTCAGTTTTTTTTTTAATTTTTATTTTATTTATTTATTTTTTATTTGTTTTTTAAGACTTTTTATTTTATTTTATGCAATATCTATTATTCGGGGTTCCATTTTATTCTAACGGTATTTGATAAATGATAATGCTATTTTTTGCATAATCATTTCGTTTTTAGAGCGGGTAATTGGTCAGAGATGTTTGCCCAATTTCTACACTTGTTGCTATTATCATTCAAGTTTTTTTTAAATTGTGGTATATTTTGTGTTATTGTATAATATCTTTGATTTTACAATCATTTTTAATGTTATATATTTTATTGTTTTCGGATAGTTTGGCCATTAATTCTGAAAAAACTTAGTTTAACATTCTGTTGCTTATTACAAAATTAATTATATTATACTCCATTCATTCATTGTTTTCAAATGTTGTTTTATCAGTCTTTCATTTTATCTGCTTTTATTTGATAATTTTGGGAGTTATCATTTTAATTTTTCGTTCATTTTACTTTATTTTGGAAATTTTTCTAGTGTAGAATGTTTTTCTTTTATGGTTAAGTTTGCACATTTGTTTTTATTCATTTTTCTTTGTTTTTAAAGTAATAATTGTATATTTATATGGAATTATGAAATTATGAATATATTTTTACTTATTGGTAAAGTAATGATTTCCTCCGTTTTGTATTATGCACACGCACGCACGCACGCACGCACACACACACACACACACACACACACACACACACACATATATATATATATAGTGATTTTACGTGCTGAAATGTTTATCTTTCTTTGAGACATTTTATTATTAATAACACTATATAAGAATCCCCAGAAGACAAAAAATTATATTTATTACTAGAGGGAAATGAGACACATGTATGTAACAATTCGCGAGAAATAATTTTTGTTTGAGAAAATATTAAATGCAGTAATCTATCATTAGCAAAATACATCCTGTTTAAATGGAACTATTTTTTAGCCATAAAGTGATGTCCTTTTATGTGAAGTAATTTAATATTTTTCATCGATCGTTCGATTAGATTGCATTCCTTTTCTCCGTACATTTTTTTGGTATATAGAATGTCTCTTGACACTTAAATTTCACTCTAAAGTCAGGATATCTTAAAAGTGTACTTTTTATTACACAACAAAAGGACAAACATACAGATTTTGATTATTTTGATAATT
Source organism: Nephila pilipes (assembly GCA_019974015.1). Taxonomy (NCBI): domain Eukaryota; kingdom Metazoa; phylum Arthropoda; class Arachnida; order Araneae; family Nephilidae; genus Nephila; species Nephila pilipes. The sequence continues at coordinate 90,480 of BMAW01097065.1, read as the reverse complement.
TACTTTAGTACCGAAAAGCATTCAGTGTGATTAATCAGAAAAATATTGTATTGCAAAGCTTAAATTTTTCCCCATTCTCTATTTGTAATGACTGCCCTTCATTACTCTGCTCATGTTCCATATCTTAATAAAATATATTAAGCTATAGTGACTGAACTCCAAATGAAGACACGAAATATCACAAACCAAAGCACTTTATTACACTTATCTTTGTAGAACAGCCAATGTCATGCTCTCTAGGATATCACTCAACTTATCAATTCTACATTGGGATCAACTAATAAAGCCTTAGATTACCAATTCACTCGTATGATTTAATCACTTCTTAGTTACAAACAGATGATTTTTTTTCTTAATACTTCAACTAGAACTTCAATTCAAATTAAAATTTTTTATCAACAAATAGTTATATTCTATCTCTCTTCATTTTCATTTCAATATATTTCATTTAAAAATCATTATCTCTTATTCACTTTACTTTACTTCACTCTTTGTAAAATTTACTAAATCACGTTTCATTTTGGTTGGGAAGAAATTGTAATTTAAGCAATTCAAATGATCATAATGTCCCCGAGGTTAGTGAAGAGAAAGTTACGAACATTCCAACGTCACATATTAATGATACAATTCAAAAATCCAAAGGTTAGTTTCCACAATTCTTGATCATATGTTAGTCTAAATTTAATAAAATCATAAATATGCTTGAATAAAAGACAAGGCAATTTTAATAACTCAAAATGCTGTGAATATTTTTTAACAATTTTATGCATGATATAAACACATGTTACTAAACATTTGCCTAAAATGTGTGAAGTTCAAATAAAAATTAAAAAAATAAAAACTGCAAGTCTCGTTTTCTCTTTGAAAACAACTTAATGAGTTAATCAATTTCTCTTTGGTGATTTATCATGGCAACTCATACTAAATACAGATGATATTCGATTTAAAGTCAAAGAATTTTTCAGCATTGAAGTTGCTATTAGCTTACACAATGCGTAATTGATATGGTCATGTATCTTTAATACAAGCATATTATGTTTAAGATCCTTTCAGAATCTCACAGGGGAAAAGAGTCTAATGCCCGGGAAGCCAGTTGGTGAGGTAAATGCGCAACCTATATAAATTTACCAAATGATTCCAATGATTTCGCAAATGACAGTTGATGTTCATATTTTAACCAATATATCTCTCATGGTCAGTGCATTGACAACTGTCGATTCCTCTTTTGGAGAAAATAAAATTAGTTTAGCAAAAAAAAAAAAAAAAAAAAAACTTACGTATTAATCATATTGAATCGTTACAAATTTTTTCCTGTGTTATTAATAGGAGCCCAGAAATTCATGTATATAGTTTTATACTATTGAAGTACAGTTTTCACACTACTAATATTAGTGATTATCAAGATGGACTTTCGTAATTAATATAAAATAAATAAAAATAGTTTAAAATAGTAAGAAATAATAAAATAATGGAAGAAAACAAGATCGAACTCGTTTTAGGTGATGCTTCAGTCGATCTGAATTGAATATTCGAGACTTGTTTTCACTGAAAACCCGTCATTTAGAAGGGCTCAGTCCTCATATTTGCTTAAGATGCTAGCTCAGGCGTAGATCTCGACTTCTGACTGAGGTTAAGAATTACGAAGTATTTTGGTTTAAATTGAACTGAGATTGAAAGTTCTTTCAAGATGTGAAATAGAAGTTTGATAAGAAAGATATCCTATCCAATTGGGGAGAAAAGTAATTCATATCTACTTTGTTTTGTAATGGGTTCTCTCGTGTACTTCCCTTCAACTAAATTTTTGGGGGCTTTGCTATGGCAACGTTTGATTTGATAAACTTTGTTTTTGAATGAACTATAACTTTTGTAAATTAGAGTATAGATATTGAAGTGTAGTAAATAAGATTGATCGGATAACATTTATAAGCTGCGAGAAGTTTAATGTTAGAAAAGAAGAGAGAGATGGAGGTAGATAGGAAGATTTAAACAAAACGTGATTAAACTTGTACTTACGCTAAGAAGAAAGAGATTATAGTCAAATCCTGTTAGTTTAAACTTGATATCCAATAAAATACTTCACGTATTATTATGTATTTTTCTTTGAATGAAGAAAAACAGGTAATACGTATTGCTTAGGGACTACACACTATAGCAGTGAAAAACCTTATCAGATTAAAGAGAATTTATTTGTTCATACGCTTTCTTTATCTTTATAAGACCAATGGTTGTCATGGCATGAAATGAAAAATTGATGCTTTGTGACAATGATATTTACTTGCCTCTTCACATTAAATGCATAACCTTTAAAAATTAACATTTTGTTTAAAATAGGGATACTTAAAAATGCTCAAATCATTTCGAAGAAAAGAAAAGTTTTATCTAAATAGGTCTAAGCCCCTCCTGCAGTATTTTTAAAAAATATTTAAATCAGTTCTTTCTGGAAATGAATACATATTAAACTTTTAAGCAATCTTAGTCACATTATTCGTGAAAAATATTTCGATGTTAATGTTTTAATTCTTCTTACATTTACACAAAATTTAAAGTTTATGACGATTATTTGATAAATTCGTCTGCAATAGACATTTTTTAAAATTTTAATAAAACATCATACTAGAATTGTACAATAAGGTATACGCTCGCGTTATGAGCCTTATAATTGTAAACCTTGATTCACCACTTCTCTATTACGTAAACAGTTTGAGACCAAGTTTCATTTACGTTGATAATATTTTTTTTTCTGTCTTCATGAAATCTAGATAAAGACTCAAATTCATGAAAAACATAGAATAAAATCATTTCACTACCAGGTCATTGAAGGCGTTTTGTATGAAGTGGTATCATAAAATTTTACTTATTATAAAGAAATAACCGAGATATCTGAGTAAAATTTTATTCTGGATATTCATTTATTCTTATGTACATAATGTAGAAAAATGATGCTATTAATGTTGATTTGCTTGGTTTCAGAGAATCTTAAGATGAAAAAAAAAAAAAAAAAAAAAAAAAAAAAAAACGAAATATCATAAGGTATTTTCCCGGAGGTATCGTAAAGTTTTGATTATCACAAAAAATAATCGAGATAGAGAAGCTTAATTTTTATTTATTATTCTCTACATAGTCACCATCCAGAGTCATACATTTCTCCCAGCGTTTCTTGACCTTTCGAAGGCCTTCAATGTAGAACTCAGCAAATTGAACTTTATCTTCTCGAACCTGCGGGATACTTAAATTTATGGCTTCCTGAAACCAAACAAATCAAAATGAATAGCTACAATTTACAACATTATGTACATAAGGGTTAATTAATATTCAGAATAAATTTTATCCAGATATATCTCGGTTATTTCTTAATAATAATTATACTTCACGACTCTCCCTCGTATTATTACAGTATGAAGTGCTTACTTGTAGACAAAACTGGCAAACGCTTCTCTTCTTTCGTCGGGTCCGAACCAGCAAGAAACCGGTGAAGTATAGTTGAGGAGGTCCTTGTCCAATGTCCAGGAACTGAGGTCACTGCAGTCGGTCATCGCGGTGGAGAAAAACTGGACAGCTGAGCGGACAGATGCCCTGTCTAAACTATGGTTTCTTAGCTTCAGCCCTAATACCCCAGGAGGAAAGTGAAGTTCGCCAATACCCTGAAGATCTTTATTGTTGAAGGCACTCTCGACCTAAGAGTAAATGTAGCGAAAATAAATTTGATACCATGCCATTAGATAATGTATTGCAATAACCAATTAATAAAAATTACGTATTCGGAAAAAAAGTACTTATAATCGGTGACAAAGAAAAAAGACACACACACACACACACCTTTTTTATATATCTAATTGAGTCTATAACTAATGAGTTAGCAACATTATTTTATTATTGATGAATTAAAAAAGAAACCAATGAAATGAGAGAAAATTTATCTGCAAAATTTCAATTTATTCAAAGGGTAGAGGGTTCCCCTTGTGATGAAATTAAGGGGAATTATATGCAAATTCTGTCTGAATGGCATAGGTTGTTATCTGAATACTCAGGAATAAATTCTCACATTATACTTACGGATGTGGCTTCGTTTATAATTTTTTAATTGTTTTTCAGTTAAAGTTGTATTTGAGTTTTCAATCAGATTAATGATGATATTTTGATGATACTTAATCATTTACGAAGAAAAAAAAATCGAAGGTATGACAGAGGATTATTTTTTCTGGAGAACTTTTAGACACACACACACACACACACACCCACCCC
>BMAW01097065.1:46288-86138 GCA_019974015.1 Nephila pilipes | reverse complement strand
ACACACACACACACACACACACACACACATATATATATATATATATAAGCATAATTTTATATTTTTAAAAATTTGGCCATTAATCATATGATTTAAAATGATATTGATAATATCAAGTTAAAATTTTCAATGAATATTTAAAACTTAAAACTAAGATTTCAATTTCTTAATTTATGATTAATCTAATTTTCCGGAAGTTGACTTAACGAGATTGTAGCATTATTTGCTTCAAACTGTCCCCTGGAAATGTTTGAACTCTATGTTGTAGGATAATATTTTAATTAAAATGTAATGGAATTCAATTTTACAATAACATTTTTAAATTAATCAAATAATATTCATAGTGTTTACAAAAAAATGGGAGCAGATAAAAAAACGACGATAATTTTATTTTTCTGACGTATGTAAGTAATCAAAAGTTCCAAATATTCTAATACAGCTTTTAAATGTTACATTTCAACCCTTTTAAAATCATTAGACGTTTTAAAAATTGTTTCTGTTTTTCATGGCTCCAAGGTCAATAAATGGGTATCAAGTTCACTTGGTAAGTTATCAGGGGAGGTAGTCCAACGTCGGCAAACCACTCAGTTGGACACTAGCTGGTAATTAGCACCAGAGGCACAAAAGGCTACAGAAACAAAAATTACCATCACTTGATGGGACTTCTAAAGGATCGGGAAGACTTTAACTCAAGTAAAAAAAATTGCTTAAGAAAATTTAGAATGTGATAGTAAATTTTAGTTAGGTAAATGGATCTAATTCTAATAAAAATAACTTTAGCAGCTATTAAATTTTTTGAAGGAAAAGTTAATTAACCTGAAGTTCTTAAAAACAAAAGTGTAAAAACAATAACAAGGAAATAAAAATAAATATATTTCAAAGACATTATTTTGCCAGTTTTCACAAACAGATGCTTAGTTTGAATTAAAGTTACTTTAAAACTACATAGAAATTGCGGGTAAAAGATTTTATAACTTTAAACGCTATTGCACTGACGAAGAGGACGGTGCCTGATATAGAACTTTGCTCTTGCAACTTCCATGTCGTGACACGGAAAGAAAGATATTCCATTTATCGCGAGCGGAATAGCTGCTATTACTCCGTACAACTAATTTTAAGTGGGATCAGATCACAGACTCGAAAAGGACTATATATGAATTATTGGGTTTTTCATAACAGGAAAAGTTTTTTTGTTCTTTTACAAGTCGAGTCACAAATGGAAATAAATCACATTAACATGATGTAATATTTAACTGATGAAAAACTTAATTAAAAAAAAATCAGCCGATAACAAAAAAAAAGACACAACCAATAGATAAATACTGTTGTTTTCGTTACACATAAACAATGTTTAGAATCCCTTAGGCAATCTTCTTTAAAATAATTTGCAATAGTAACAAAACAGCGGAAGTTATAATCAAACCAATTAAATGGACAAGTTTTACAATTTAGGAACAACTATATTTTGTGAATGCGATATACCGCTATTTTAATAAATTATCGAGACTGTACAGTTTAAATACTCTTTTATTTCGCCAACAATCTTTCTGCGGTTTGAATAAAGTTGGCGAACTTCCAAAGTAAAACGAGGTTTTTCAAAGCAAACACCAAAATAAAGGAAATAAAAGTTTCTCATGTATTCTGATTTCATTTAACATTTTTATTTACTCGGGCGGAAATGTTTTTCTTGCACTGGCGATGGCTTTTGGAAACGATAGAGATTAATAAAATGAATGAAGATAACATTGAATTAAATCTTAATAGCAGAAATAATGGCTTGATATTTTCGAAAAGAGTAATGACATTTTATCATTGAAATGGGGTGCTGTAATTGAAGAAATGAAATGAAATGTTATGCTATTATTCATGAAAATTTCATGGATTTTCTAACATAGAAAAGAGGGTCGTTTGAAAAATAATGTATGCTTATAGAAGTGAATTAGAATAATTTTTTCATTGATAAATCGGGCAGAAAATGCAATTGTGTTTATTTTGTTTTCTTCTCTTCGTTAGAGTGAAAAGTTAGAGTTTATTATTTAAATTGATTTTTTTTCATGTTTGAGGCGACATATTTTTATCTTTAATTTAAGTCCATTAAAATTTTTTTTGTAAATTAATATAAAAAACGAAAATACTAAACAATGTTGAACGAACCTTATTCGTATTTTATATCTGTTATTGAAAATGGAGAAGGCTCATTGCTGCCTTAGCCTTTTAACATATTTTCCGCCATAAAATGCATTACAATAGCTTGTTTTATTAAAATAATTGACAGTTTGTTAATTTAAACCTGCCTCTACACACAACATTTAATTCCAGAAATGATAACTTGTAACCAGAAATGTAATTTATTTAATATACAAATGTGTGTCTCATTTTGAAGAAATTAGGAGTCATATGAATAGAGAAATTTCAAATGTGATCTTTAAAATGTCTGTGAGTTACTGAAAGCCTTTCATTTAATACGAGACTCATGATTAAAATTATCTTTTTTGTACTCTTGAATATAATTCTGTTGTAAGAAGTTAAACTAAAACTTGCCACTTCTTAAAAAAGCATACATTTCGGTTATTATCAAAGTATTGACAATTTCATTTAAATGTTAATAGCTATAGTTATAACTGTGTCAATGTTGAAATGTTCTTTTGTGTCTAGTATTTAAAAATGTGCTCATCGTTATGCAAGTAATTTTTATTTTATTTAAATGGGTGTATTCGTTCTTAACAGGAAACATGTTTCAAATTTTTCTGATCTAGAACACCTTAATAATTCTTCAAGCGAAAAAATAAGTTCGACTCCTCCTTATTTAATGAATCAAAATTAATTATGAAAATCGCAGCCTGACAATTAAAATAAATTTTATATTAACGCATTTGGTACAATACTAAGGGATTTGATACGAAATTCTTGTTGGAACTTGATGTTAAGGAGGCTACTATAATAAGTGTTTTATTTTTAGCAGAAATGACATACACATTTACATATATATATATATATATATATATATATATATATTATACACTTTTAAGGTAGAGTTGATCTACAATTATAGAACACGATTGTAAAATTAAAGGGTCGTTCTCGTTGTCTCTCTCTCACTGAAAAATGAAATTCGTCGGACAGTTTACTACATATATTTGTTACGAAGATTAATTGGATTGTTATTAATTTTTAAATTGAAAAATATATTTTCTCATTATATACAAATAACCTCAATAAGTTAGTGTAAAATTTCAGTATAGTTCTGAATATAATACTAACAGTAATTAAATTTACTCTAACTTTCATAAAATGTTAAAATATTTGGGGTTAATTTATTAATTTTAAAAGATCAGATAGTGTGCTTGATAGATTCGATTAACAATGCTTGTTCTAATATGGTTAAATGAGCTTAACTAACTAATTAGGAATTAATTATTGATTATACCAGCTAAAATTAATTTAGAATTGACCATCATTATTAGAATTCCATTAATTTAGAAAATCCATCAATTCTATTTATTTCTCATAAAATGAAGATAAAGTTATGAGAAGAACTGTGGAAATCTTTCCTGATGCGTTTTTCAAGAAATAGTGAGCAATAATTGCTTAAAATATATCATTAATTTCAAAACTTGTTTTATTAACAAGTTTAGCTGCCAGAAAAGAAAGATTATAATACTTAAAATAAAATCAATCAATACACTTAATTAATATATATATTAACAGTAAAAATTGTAAAATTGTTTAAAGCTATCAAAGAAAAATCTCACAGAAATAAAAATTGTTTACTATCAAATAATCCTTTGATTGCAAAAATTAAAGTACAATAAACGCCCTTTTAACTGATTTCATTTAACTGGCTGCTCAGCCAACAAAGTTGCTCGAATACTACTTGCCATGTCACTACTGAACAGTTTTCGTTAAATATTTTATTTGATTGAATACAGGGACTTACTATTGCGAGAATGCCGTAATTGTTTTTATGTGAATTAATTATATCTGCATTCTACTAATGCAATTTCGTGTCATACAATGCAATTTAATCCAATATTTCAGTATTCAGTTAATGATAATCGGTTCAGAAAGCATTTATGACATAGCATGGAACTGAACAAGATACTGCAAGATTACAATCGTATATTTTACAAAATCTCCCAATGAAAATATCTCACCAAAATCCATATCCATCTCCCGTTGAGAAGTCCAGCTTTTCGAGCCTGACGAAAAATCCTTTCCGCCAAAAGCTGACCGCAGGCCACCACAATTACTCGAACTTCACTGTGAAGTACTTCTGCTACAACCTCGAACAACTGGACATCGCTTAAATGGTCATCCACATTGATCTGAAGTTTTCTGCCCTGGATATAACGATGGTACAGAGTGGTAGCGAAATTTGAGTAAAACGTGGTACTTTCTCGGATAACGATGGCTCGGGACCAACTGTTGTAAGCGAGGAACAGGCCAGTTGCGTGAGCTAGTTCCTTAGCACTTGGATCCAGACTTAGATAGTACTGGTGCACACTCTAAGAAAAAAAGGAAAAAAGAGGGAATTATTCAAATATGAATAAGGGCATTATATATATATATATATATATATATAAATTTGAAATTTATTTTTAAACTGAATAGCAAAGAATTTAATTCACAAATAAACTAGCAAGTTATTATTTAGTTATTTTGAAAACTAAAATTTTAACAATATGTAAAAAATCACAGCTGAACCATTGAGAAAGAAGACATAAACGAAAACACTAAAACAGATAAATAAAAATTGCAAGTAGAAATTAAATAAAAATACATTATTCAAATTTAATTATGCAAGTAGAATTATATATAACTTAAAATAAAATAACACAAATAAAAAATAAATAGACAAATACCAGATATCGTGGAACAAAAAGATATAGTAATTGAAAATATATAAGAAACACACCAACTATATATTTGAAAAGAAATGAAAATCAATATCAATAAAAACAATTAATTTGATTAATATAATTGAGAAATAAATCAGAGAATAAATTGTGAGTTATACAACGAATACCTTTGATATTCTTAGATAAAATAGCATTTATTTAAATATTATACTTGAAATGAGTTAAATATAATTTTACAAACAAAATTAGTTTTCATGATGTTGAAAGAAAAATTGAAGATAATTTGTCAAATTATTAATACAATTGATCTAATGTTTAAAATTGTTTCATCTACTATTAAAATTAAACTATCTACTACTAAACTATCTACTACTAAACTATCTACTACTAACATCTACTACTAAATTAAAATTTGTTTCATCTACCTATTTTTCCCTACTCGAGGTACAAATTTATATAATATTTAAGTCTTATAATTCAGAATGTTGGTCAGATGACAAGGTCGATACTTTATTTGATATACAAATAAATGTCACTCCAACGCGAGGACTCTGATTCCCAATATAAATAAAATATTTGAACTCTCTCACGCGTTGACTTTTGTTTGAAATTACTTGATTTTTACTCTCTAATTAACTGTAACGAATTCATTAATCTACAAATTCTACCAGACTAATGCAGTTAACTTAAATTATATAATGAATAACTAAGAGGTTAAAGAGTTGAAGCTTATTTCTAGATGACAAAAGATTCCAGAAATTTGCGAAAAAGTTCTGAAATGTATTTACTACTGTTCATTAATCAATACAAGAACGATCATAACTTGCAGTCGACAGAACTAAGCCGTCCCTCAATTCACGCTGAATTACGAAAAAGACAAATGATACTACGTCAGCTTCACTTCTGAGCTAACTGAGGCCACAAGGGGCAATGTTTCAAGATAAAATTTATTACAGAGGTTTAGCGAGACATAACTTAATGGTCATATATCAAAGATTAGATTCTCAATTTGCATAATTCATATCTGAGTTCAACAAACTGCTGGCTGTCAATACCAGAAAATAAAAAAATATATAAGATAATTGGTAAGATAGCATTATTTTGATATTGAATAATAGAATCAGTCGTATATCATCCCCTAAATCATTTAAGTACAACCAATCAATACGCAAAACCACAAGCATTGCAATTTTAGACCCTCGAATAATTATTCAACGATTTTTTTTGCTCAAATTTCATTTTTCCTGCTGTGCTAATACGTGTATTTCAAAGATTGTCAAATTCTTTAATAATTGTTATTATTATTATTCCCAGGGACCTATGATCATCATTTAGGAAGTATTCGCTCAGGTACACGCACGCACGCATATATATATATATATATATGTGTGTGTGTGTGTGTGTGTGTGTAAGGATAGTTAAATTATCATTTAATTAAAATTTTACTTCCCATTTAATCTTTGTTTTCTTGCCTTACTGATTCGCATATTTCGTTCTACATATATATGCCAAGCAAATATCACCCAACCTTAAAAATTCAAACTCTATTTCATTTCCTTTTATGGTCAGAGCCCGAACTGTTTCTCGCGTTACTTTCTAATTGAAAAAAAAAGAGTTAAGAATACTGAATTAACAAGATTGGAAATAATTATTCAATCCAACCCCAAATTATATCAATCTGGTAGAGGTTTACACTACTGGGGTAGAGTTACGATTAAAAACTCACTGATATCTTTATGATATCATGATTAACAAATAAAAAACTTGTATTTAAAAAAGTTTACTTGCTTCTTCTAATCGTCACAGTTTAGAGTCGGTATGATCCAGGTGTCTGCAAATGAATTAAATTTTTAAGTTTAAAACTTTCTCTGTAAAAAAAAACTTCTTTTAGACAATTCAGAAGACACTAGATTCACAATATCTTTGTATACAAGTTTTATGGTATTCAAACGACAAATCTTAGTTTGAAACAGGGTTGCCGGAATAAGAAACAGCGCTCCGCTGAAACGATGTACAAGCAGCTTCAAGCTTTACTTTTTTTTTTTTTCAATGGAACTTTTTTGATTAATTATTTAGAAATCAACATAGAAAAAAAAAGAAGTCAGACACAAAATATGATGAAGAAAGAAATTAAATTATTATTATGAACGAGACTTTTTTCGAATAGAAGAACCAATATCAAATAATCTTACTATCATAAAAAACGATGCATGCTTCGAAGATATTCAAACTTTCATTAAGAATTATATTTAAGAACTACCTAATAAGGAATTTTTACAACCCTCTGAAGAAATAACTGAAATACTGCAAATAACTGTGAAGCAAAAAATCATTTTCTAATCGAAGCTAATCAGTGGAGATTGTTAAGTTCGATCAAATCTCAGACCAACCCAAGAACGTTCAGTAAATTGAGACAAAACTAGTGAACTAATTCAGAACTTAAGTCAACCAACTGAGATTTATCTTCAACCAGTTAGAACAATCAAAATGCCACAGGAGACTCATATTGAATATTTCTACAGGATAAAGGAGATCCCCTCCCGAATTCAGAAGGACGAAACATCCATCAAATACTATATCAAAGAACTGAAAGAGAATCGTGACATAAGAAGACAACGCCAAAATTCCTGGGATATTGAAGAAACGAAAGAAGAAAACCAAAATAATTTACTCCCTGAAAAACAACATGCTTAAAGAAGACATTCCGAAATTTATGAGACCAGTGGTTTCACTGAATTTGCAGCCTCTTCACCCGGTATCTCCAGTCAATGTGGCAAATGGCAAACTATTGATGGAAATAATCTTTCTCTTACCAGGGCCGGTAGAGTTATCTAAGGAACAACTGAGTCTCTCATCAGCGGGCACCAAATCTATGGGCAGATGCTGCAACATTCTATCCAACTTAGAGGATGTTTTACAGACCATTCCAGAATAATAATACTGTCTACCAACAGTACTAAAGATGAGTACTAATTCTCAACAGTGTAAGATTTAAACTATAAGAAAATTAAAGTTCTCTTGGATATTACATATTTAACTGCGTCCAATAAAACTAAGAGTAGTTTTGAAGTAATTACTTATCTCAGTGAATAAAAAATAATTCATAACGGAAAATTAATCTCAATATATATTGGAAATCTCGGGAGATTGTAATAGTAAACAATAAACAAAATGCTAAAATTTAAGGAAATTTTGCTTTTGTTTTTAATGTAAAAAGTTTTCCTTACAGTGATTATGATAATATAAATACAGTTAAAAACAACTATAAAAAACGTGTCTTTGCTTAAAAAGAAATTTGATGTGGGATATAATAAAATATACTTCGTCTAAAACAATACTTACCGCAGAATTACCTAATGTTATACGTTCTTAAAGAATATCACCTAAAGATGACGAGGAAATTAAAAAAATAAATTTGACTCATTGTTAAAACCAGAAATAATTAAACCATCTCATAGCTCTTATTCCGCACATATAAATTTGGCTTTTTAAAACGAGGATAATGCTCGAACACGATTGTGTGTCGATTATAGAAAACAATGTTATCATAAAATATACAATTTATGCTGAAACAATCCCACTAATTGAAGCAGTTTTAGATAAATTAACTATTGCAAAACTTTTCTCCACTTTAGAGATCCCTTCACACAACAGAAATCTCTTCAGGATATTGGCACATTGAATTAGATAATAACGAAGCTGAAATAATGAAATAACGAAAAAAAAAAATAACGAAATTCCCGTCAAATTACATGGGATACAAAATATCAAGGATCAAATAATCCAAATAATATTAATGTAGAAATTATTAAAAAAAAAACTCTTGCCTCCCGGAAATGCAAAAGATTACGAATATTTCTTAGCAATAAAACTATTTATCATAAATTTTTACTCTTCAACATGAAAAAATAAAAAATGCCTCTAAATAATCTTCTTAAAAAAGATCAAAATGGGAACTGAACCACAGAATGTCAAAAATCATTTAAAAATACTTGAGAGCAATTCTTAATTTTAAAACCTATTTCGGCTTTATTCAATCCAAATTAACCTTGCCATGATAATGTAAATATATTTAAGGAGGCTATAGCAGCTATTGTAAAAACAAAACAAAAAAAAAAAAAAACTTGATGAAAGTCACTTCTCCTCTTGTATTCAACTCTAGGAGACTAAGAAATTATAAAACCAACTATACAATAACTGAATTAGAGTGTTTATCAATTATTGGCTATTTAGATAAATTTCATTGATACTTTCATGGATCACATTTCACAGTGCATACGAACTATAATGCACTAATTTGACTTTAAAAGTTTAAAATTCCTACAGGTAAGCACTTTAGATGGTCCCGAAAATATGATTGTCAAAAATTGATTTGATGTACCTTACATGTGATTTTGATATAAAATATAAAAAAAGTACCAATACTGAACTTGATATGTGTTGAAAAGAAATCCTATTGATCATCATTTAATTTATACATCACCAGAACCATTATCAGATATCGATGAAATAATCCACTTTCAAAATTTAGAAAACTTTTAAGTCTCTAAATGTTTTAAAATAGATGGTGGTTTGGTAGTGAAAATACAAATGTGCCAAAAGTTCCGCGAGTGAAATAATAGAAAACCCCCATAAAAATTAAATCGTCCAGGTATAGCTACAAGGCATATGATTATATCACCTCAATATTATTGAATTATAACTCTTACTAATATTTGAAACTGCATTAAACACTGTGAAAATTCTCAGATAAAGTAGTCACATCAGAAAAAATATGTACTGATGCAATCACTTCCTCTGTGTGAAAAACCTTTTGAACTGTTGCCAATAGATAGTGTTCCTATAACTTATTTAAGTAATATTGACACAATATTATTCATCATTGCCACCAGGTATATCTGGACATTCCTTTAAAAATTCAGGAACAGAAACTTATATTAATTAATCAAAACAAATTTTTCAACACCATACACCTGGAAAAGTCTTAAGCGATAGAAATACTGCTTTTAACACTTCCACTTAACACTGTTACCACTTCAAAATTTAAAAATATTTCTTAAGACATAATAATGTCACCCAATTATTAATAACTTTTTACAGACCAAAAACCTATGGAAAAATTGAGAGCGTAAATCAAACAATTTTTACCCTAATAAAATGTAATATTAGTAATAACTCAAGTAAAGTCACTTGGACAAAAATTTTGCAAAAGACAAGCCTTCAATATAATCAAAACTCAACACATTTTAATACGATTCCCCCAACTTATTTAATGTATGGTAATTTTTTTACCTTATGAAGTTTCACTTAAAAAATAAGATCTATCCTCCCGTAGAAGAAGCAAATAAACTAGAACTAAGCAATATTATAAAATAAATAAAATAAGATATGATAAAAGATTTGAAGAAGCTGACCTCAAGGTTTGTGTTTCAGTTATGTATGAGGAATTCCAAAACCCTAATAAAGAAAATCAAATTCCTATTATTTAGGTTCTTTTACAGTAATATTCTGATGTACTGTTATAAATTGATGGACTCAATTCACTCCATAAAATCCAGACAGAGAACTAATTAATTCAATCCGTTTAAGATATTTTTACACAACTAAAAACTTTCAATTAAATTATTTTCAACAAAAAGACACAAAGTAAAAAGAAAATGGAAATAATCAGGAAGAAGAAAACATTCAGTGACTTAGAAGTGACTGAATTTTATTTACCGAGACTTTTTGGTGAGAAAGTATTATTATGATCAAACTGAAAAGTTGTAATTACCTTTTGATAATATTTTAATATAACTCACTAATTCATTTTAATATGTTTAGCGAATTTGCAATTTTGATAATATTTATGTTTAACGTTGGTAAGAAATATATAAGAATTAAAAGGTTGAAGGACTCCATGTTTGAAAGCAGAGGTGTAATTTCATTCATTAGGGAGATGACTCTAATTATTAACGTAAATCATATTGATTTTTATTGCCGAAGGAATACAAACAAGAAGAAAGCTACAATGAATTCTTTTTTCTCCACTGAACATTTTTCTTTTTGGTCACTTGTTTTATTTAACAGTAACTTTAATTTATTTTTGCTTAGAAACTGTGGATTACGATATGATGGCCACATATCTGAATACACTTTATACACCGAAACTATTCTTGTCTAAATTTAAATCAGCCTTTCATTTTAAAGTTTATTTTCAGTAAATGTATAGTAGATAGGAAATAATTCAATTATTAGGATTTTAGTTAATGTCTTGAATTATTAAGAGGACGAAACATGTTTTGTTTTGATTTGTATTCATTTTATTGTTTTCATATCATCATCCCTGAACATCCCTGATTTAAGCACACAGTTTTCTCTGACAGATGAGATGCAATTCATTTTAGTGAATTTGAGATTTAATAGAAAAGAGAAGAAAATTTTTCCATGAGACAGAAATAAATATGAGAAAGTCATACTGAGAGATTAAAGATTTTACAAATTAATGAAAATTATTAAAACAGCAGTATATAATGATATAAAAAATAAGATGCATTATCAATAGGTTTTTCTCTTCAAATAAATGTTGACCTGTATATATAATGGATCTATTGAATTGAATATGCTTTTAATAAAATTTAATTTTCCAGCAACACCAAATTAATGAGATTATTTTGTCTTTCAAATTTGTAGTACTATTTAGTTAAATATTTATAAAAGTACTTTAATCAATTACCAATATCTGTTTAGTTGAAGAGAATATCTTAATCAATTATAAATAGAAACTTTTTGAAGTTCAAGTATTGATATAATTATATCAAGTCATAAAAGTTACAAAAAAGTAGAATATTTAAAAATAACTAAGATATCATGAGAATAAAATATACATTTTTGGGGGTTGTATTTTTATCGGGATACCCCTCTTCTCTTTGTCTACAAACACTGACCTAAAGACCTTCTTTCAGAGATAGCAAATACTTTTATTTTCTTCTCAGGAATAGACTTAGTTGAAATCCTTTTTTCTTTTCGTGATGAATATAATTTAAGCATGAGAAGAAAAATATTCTTGTGTTTAAAATTTAGAGTCTCTATCATAGCATAATAAAAGAACTGTTTTGGATACAATTTTGCAGAAAATTTGGGAGTGTGCATATTCTGACCCTTTACTTAATATATATATATAATGTGTGCATTATTGAAAATGGAAATGAAAACGAGTTTTCTTTTTGCAACATAAAAATATGTTGATATTAAAATTAAGATGTCTTGTCATCAGACTCTCTCCTAAACTATCTTTTTCGATACTTCTGCAAAAGTTTTTAAGAAAATACTAGAAAAAGATTTCTCAGAGTTGAAAAAAAGTCTATAAGGTATATTAAAATTTGTTTGTAATCAATGATGATGCCAATTATATACAAAATCAGAACAGTTTCAATCAAAATAAAATGTAAATTCGTTCTTCGATAAAAAAAACCAGTAAATTAATTTTAAAAATATAAGGTATCTAATTAATTAAAATTGATTATCTTCTTAATAAAAATACTTCATTCTTGATTAGTAAATTTAATGTACTTTTACAGAGTGATATTCTTTATGAGTGTAGTAAATTTGATTTATTCAAGCATTTAGAAAAATTTATATAATTAATACTTACTAATCTTTTACAAATGAATGTTTTTCGCATTCAGTAGTTTTTAAATATTGTCAATGACTTTATATTAAATATGTTTATGTGATAAGAGATTCTTTGAATAGAATCTGTTATTTTTTCACATAAAAAGACATTTTATGTAAATAATTATGGATTCTCTTTAATTTTTATAGGCAGAATTCGAATTTAATCATAGCTACTTTAAGCAAGGAATTACGTGTGATTTAAAGAAGCTTTGAATCCTGTTGGTGCAATGATATTTTTTAGGCTTATGTTTTCACATTCAAATATTGAAAAAACTTAATTTTTTTTTTATTTTCAACCAAAATAAAAATGTGCCCGATTTATACGAGATATTTTGAGACTTCATATACTTTGCACGATTAATAGCTACTTTTATTAAGGAATTCTTTTGTAACAGGAGTTACTATGTTAGTATCTGAAAGATTTATAATTGGAGACGTTCCGCGTTAAATTGAAAAAGCAAAATTTAAATGCCATTAAGACAAGTAGTGCAGACAGGTTTCTGACATAAAGAAGAGTGAAATTATTGCAAAACTTTCATACATTTCTCTTAGTAAGTAATTCTGTACATCAATGAATGACGTTTATTAAAATTGGGACTAATTGAATCAGAAAAAAATATCAATAAAATAGTAAGAAAAAAAAATAAATATTCGACAGCTGTTAGTTTCCTAATTCCCACGTATCTAAGAAATGATATTTTTCTGTAAGGATGCTAATGATAGTGTGAAACATAATACAAATAGTAAGGATTCAATCTACCGGTTCTATTATTAATCTGGAATTTTTACTTTTCCATTCAAATTCTAATTATTACATTTTTCATTGAATACAAGACACGGAAAATAGCAAATTATAAAGCAAAATTCTGTTGAATTATATTTTCCTTTAGTTTTTTTCATAATTGTTTTGAAATAATTTTAAAGATATCTGAAACCCCACATACGAATAATTAAGATAGAAAATATTTTGAAAACATAGAAGAAAATTGTGATTCCATTGGAGCATTCGTTGCATTCAGCCGTTCTGATTGCAATTTATGGCATTCAAGTAATTATAATTGTCTAAATTTGAGGAGAAAAATAAATATTCCATAGGTTTAATATTACATTTATGAATTAAAAATGGCCAATAGAAGAGAATCTTAAAAAATAAAAATGTAATAAAATCTAAACTGAATTAACTGTTCAAAATACAGTTGAAAACGGAAAAAAATTAGAAATAGAATAAAAATCATAAACATAATTTTCAAATAAATAATAAATTAAAAATCTTAAGAATTAAACTGTGCTTTCAATTAAAGTGTATAACACTGTCTTTATTGTGCAATATTGTCGGCTATATTATTCTATATTAAGCTGTTTCCTGTCTCTTTCTGAGAAAACCCCACAGTAATATTTATCAGGTTTTTTTTTTTATTTCTAATCAAGCACATGTTAAAATCCACTAGTGCACTTCATTGTTTCTAGTTGAGTTCTTTATGACTTCTTATAAAATTACGGCTGAAGACAAATTAGGAGGACGAAACATAAGAGTAGTATAATAATCTGAATATTTTACCCCAATGTCCTCTTTAGTAGTCTTTGGAAGATTATTAAAACTTCCTACTTGCTGAGAATTCAAACTCTTAACGACCAAATGCACTCTGCACTGGTTTCTTTAGATTGCTTCTAACATCTGGAAGTCCAAGTTAGTCTTTGCTGGCCATTTTAAGCCACACTGGATACTAGAACTTAATTTTCGTACCAGTTATAAAACACATTTTTACGAGAAAATAAATCACATTTTAAATAAACTGGGTTCTTGAGGTGCTTTTTGAGAGCAATAATGAAATAAGTTTTGATTAAAATTGACTTTCACTGGAAACAGTTCGCACTATATATATATATATATATAGAAAGAGTTTATCAATGAAAACTATCAACATATAATTACAGATAATTTTGCTATTGTTGTTGATAAAAATTAAGAGATATTATGAATCATATGACTAACTTGAGTCTCAACATTTCGAAAAATAGTTTTTGTAAAAAAGAGACAAATTAATTTAGGTATTGATAATTTATTACTAAATTAGAAATTAATTATGGTCTTCCAATGGATGCTTTTAAACAGTTTAGAGACTGTATTAAATATGATATTAAAAAAATTGTTTTCAGAGTATCATACGAGTAGTAGAGAGTGATAACGAGGATATTTATTTGAAAAAAAGTTTCTATTAATGATCTTTAGAACAGATTTGTCATTACTTATGTAGACAAAGCACTTAATAAATATGTTATCATATGTAAAAATTTCTTCATTAATCTGGCTAATAATAATCTTGAGAAAAATGATTCCTTTAGAATTGTGAGCAATAGTCAAAAAGAAATTTATAGTAGAATTATTGCATTTTGTAAGAAAATTGGTGTTGCTTGTATTATCAATCCTACATTACCTCACATTTTTTTTAATACCATAATTTCATAAAATTCGCAGTAAATTTAGAACAGTCACTTATGGTTAGAACATATATATCACACTTGCTGGCAGAAAATTACAAAAAATTATACAAAATGTGATAGATAAGTTAAAAAATACTACCTATATTATAAATGGTGTTCATATAGTCAAATATATAAATAATAGATTTATGCTATTTATAGCTATGATTTTGAAGATCTTATTAATTATATTGACACAGATGATCTTATTAAAGTTAAAAAAGAGATTGATCAGAAATTGTTCTCAATGAGGCCAATGCATTTGAGACATTTAATTACTTTTAAAAGAAAATTAAGTATTATTTAGGAACAAGGTATGCCACAAGGTCGCGCATGCAAGTAAGTGTTTAACCAATATTTATATACATTTTTTGAAGATATTTTTTTTTATTACAATAGCGTTAGAATGTTTAGATATATTGATGATGCTATTTTTTTTTCAAATTAAAAATAAATAAAGATGTTAAGCTTTTCCTTTCTTTTTATCCAGAGTATTTAAATTTTCTACAACCTGATATTAATATAAGTGAAGCAGAATATTAAGATATATTTTTAAAAATAGAAGAAAATAAAAGTAAGTATGACAAATATGATAAAAAGGACCTATTCTATATTGGGATTCATAAAGTATCTTTCAATAAGAATTCATTGAATATTTTCAAGAACATTTTTTTAATCATATTTTATACAATCTTAAATTTTCAACCAATATACAAGTTATTTAGATAGGTTTGGAAAAGTTTAAAATATATCTATAAATAGAATTTCTTTTGAATTTTATTAAGAGTAATTCAAAACATAACATTTATACGGTTTAGTTTTATTCTTTTTCAAATAATTTTTAATTGATTGAAAAAGAGTAAATTTATTTAATTATTATTATTTTTTTTATTTTCTTACTTTTTCTTGTATTGGTACTCTCTGATTGACAGAGAGCAATGCTATATTTCCCGTTCAAGATTGAGGGGAGAAATTTTAATCTGTAAGCGGGTGAATGTATGTTGGTTGTTGCTATACATGGCTTCTCATGTAATTTTTTTATAATCTTTTTTAATCTGGTTGACAAAGTTTTAGATGTTTCTTTTTCTATTTTCCTTCTGTACACATTTCCTAGTGGCCGCGGTAGCCTAGCGGGCATGACTTCGTATTCGTGGCTGGTGGTTTTAGTTCAGTCGCAGGTTCGATCCTTGGCCGCTAAAGACCCGCCGTGTAGCCGAGAAAGATGCACGTTAAATCTGTAGAGGTACAAAGTCCTCCCATTGGTGTGGAAGCTCAGAGAGGGAATGCCAGCTCAAGTGTCGTCCTCGTCACTTGACCGTGGTTCAAAATTACGAGGTCCGTCGCCAGTAGCCATCGTGTAGCTTCTAGTGCGACGTTAATAAAAATTAAACTAAACACATTTAGTATGTCAGTTTTTCTAAAGGTATATTAACTTCATTTCTTTCTTGCAATTTGTTCAATTAACCCCGTGTTTCTTTTTGAACTTATTTAATTTCTATATTGTCTCTTTTATAATACTTTTCTGTTGGGATTCTTGGATATATATAAAACATTGTTTGAGCAGCTAATCTGTCAAAAGCCATTTTTAGTGTTAATAAATGTTATATTCCTTTTCTTTATTGTCTTTCTTTCCCGGTTTTCTTCTTAATTTTTCAAAAAAAATCTTACTTCTTAATTCTTGTTTTATACTAATTTTAGCTAATTATTTAAATTATTTTTTTATATTACTTAATTACTATTTTAAATATATATATATATATACACATACAGATGGAGGACAAAGTAATACGAACACCTGTGGTGAAATAATGGAAAATCTTTATTAATAGGGTGTTGGATCACCCTTTGACTGAAGTACAGGTTTAATGCGACGTGGGATAGATGCATAAAGGTCATGGACAATATTCAAAGGAATATTAAGCCATTCCTCCTGCAGATTGGTCTCTAATTCCGAAAGGCTGGATGGAAGTGGAAATCGGGAACGAAGTTTGGACTCCAAATATTCCCATAAATGTTCAATAATATTCAAGTCCGGAGACTGCGGAGGCCAGACAAGATGTTCAACTTCATCGTCATGTTCTTCGAACCATGCTTGAACACACTTAGCAGTGTGAATACTTGAAAAGGTCGCTCTTCAGGGAATACAGTCTGGAAAAATGGATGGACATGATGTTCTAGAATGCTTAGATAGTGATTGGATTTGATTCTCCCATGAAGAATAACAAGTGGTCCAAGACCGCTCCAA
Organism: Nephila pilipes; assembly: GCA_019974015.1. Lineage (NCBI taxonomy): Eukaryota > Metazoa > Arthropoda > Arachnida > Araneae > Nephilidae > Nephila > Nephila pilipes. The sequence goes on along the minus strand of BMAW01097065.1, from coordinate 68,897 downwards.
GATATCCCACCCGATACCATAATGGAGCCCCCTCCATGCTTCACATTCGGCAAGATGCATTCAGGATTAAACACTTATCTGGGTGTTCTCCAAACATAAACGCATCCGGTCGTCTGAAATAGGGTGAATGACGATTCATCTGACCATATTACCTGTTGCCAATGCTGTGGGGACCAGCCGTTGCGACCTCTGCACCATTGGCGTCGCTTGAAAGCATTAGTTGCTGTCACCAAGGGCTTACGAATTGCCGCTGTGCCGTAAATGTTAGCAACATGAAGTTCCCTTTTGACAGTTTTTGTTGAAACGGGGTCTCGGAGATGACTGTTCATTTCGAAAGTTATCTCGGATAACGATTGCTTGTGCTTTCGGGCTACTATGCGCTTCAAAACCCGTCTGCTCCTATCAACAAGCTTTGACTTTTCGGCCACTGTTGTGCTTTGAAGACGTCGTCTTACCCTCTTTCCTCGCTGCTTCCGTAATCGATGCTCCACTTAAACGCACTCCAGCTATAATTCCTCTTTGGAACTCTGACTAGTTTGACTTTTCAACTTATCACAGACAGTTCGATAGACGCATGCAACGCAGGTGACTGCTGTTGAGAGACTGATACCTTCCTCTTCACGCTCACTAGGTGGCAGACTTCTGTTGCAGGTGTGAAATACGTCATACTTTTTCCACAGGTGTTCGTATTATTTTGTCCTCCATCTGTATATATATTTATATATTTCCCGAGAAATAAGAAAATAGCAAAATATTATTTACCGTACATATACTGAATAATAAGAGGAAGACGTAATTAAATTTGCAGATGCTTCGTGATACGTACCACGCATAATTTAGAACATAGGGCGGTGTCTTTTTTTTTTTTTTTTTTTGAAGTAGTAGCAAGTCTAATTCAGATGGAAAAACTGAACTTGGTAAAACTGAGTTGGATGAAAGCTAAGAGTGCATCATTCTCTTTGTCCTTTTTTTTGTACTAGAGTTCATTAATTGGTAATGACTGTAGAATAGTGGCGCTTCGGTGTTTCGACAACTCGGGACCAGATTTTCGTAATGGTTGACAATTCTGGAGAACGTTCTGGCCAGGTCAACAATCTAACACCTTCTGTGTCGAGGAAAGTCAGTGAGATATATGCTACATTGGATGCAGAGCCAAGGGAAATCACAGCAATGATCGTCGTTCCGACAGCCCATAATGTTGCAGATGTTGTTCCACTGTCCGTGCGAATGCTTGTCATCCCGGAAACAAGCCAAGTTCCTGAAGTAATGTTCTGTTTTATACTAAAAAGCCTCTTAGACAACATTTCCAACTTCTGGGGCCTTTGTGGCCATGGGCCGTAGAAACCCCGAATGAGTTCTATTTAATATTCTTCGCCCATTGAATCCGCATTCGCAGTAATATTATGGAAGGATAAATCGAAGTTTTGGTAGGCTATTATCATCTCTTTTTTCAACAGCTTAGCGAGGAACCTTATTATAGAAACTAGAAAAGGCAGTTCTCTTCAGTTAATATTTATTTGTTTAAACTTCAGGAAATTAATATATTTGTTGAACAGAATAAAATTATAGAAATTGGCAGAATCAAAGCAAGACAGAATCTCACAATTGTACTGTGACCGCGATTGCCAAGAGGTCATTGTTGCTAGTTCACGGCTGGCGTTACTTCTTTTGAGTAGAGGGTTTGAGTCCTGAAACCTCTAAAGACCTGCTGTGAAACAGGGCTTATGAGCGTTAAAGCTGTTGAAGTTCTAATGACATAGTGTGGAAGTCTGAAGATTGGAATGCCAGCTCAGTTATAGTTCTCGCCACATTAAGGACGTTTAAAATTTCGAGTTTCACCTCCAATAGTCCCTTGTTGCTTCTAACTGAGATATTAATAATAATTATTCAGTCATCAATTTCACAATAGAATTATCACAATACACTAATTTTTAATTTATTTTCATTTTCTTTTTTTAAATCCTGAAACTATCTGGTAACATTTTTGTGATGGAGAAGAGAAACTAATATTCTCTTTAATTAAAAAAAATATGTGTTGATAGAGAAGATAAACTGATTATAAAAACTGTAACATATAGTCGTAACAATATACTCAGTTAGCGAACATTTATTATTATTTTTTTTATCTCCTACCCCGATTTCAAGTAAAAGAAATTAAATCGAGCAGCATTTTGTGATTGAGAAAAACGAATGATCTTATCCTTAAATCGAAAAATAAACTTTTTAAAAAGTTTTCTCTGAGCAAATATATTTTTGCCACTCAAATGATAATAGACAGGGGACTGGTGTCTACCCCCACTGCATTCAGTGGTAAACCCCGATCAATATGAAGAAATCTTTTCTCCAAATAACGTCTCCCGTTTCCCTATTGGAGTCTTTTAAGGCAACCTTCTTGGGATAAAGACCACGTGCTACGAGAATTGTCAGGCTGTGTGTCGGCAATGGTACATTTTTTTTTTTATCAAAGCTCTGCTCTAATTCTGTTTAGACGTCGTGAGTATTCCTTTGAGCTTGATCTGATTTGACTTTAGTTGGATGATACCCGATTACAGCGAGCAATTCACTATTTGTTTTGCTCTTTGAAAAGAAAAGCATGTACAGATTTGTGTTCAATAAGAGTACTTAAATAAATTGCTAAAATTGTTTTTGTATGAAAGGTGAAATGTATTGTAGAGAGAGAAAATATTTTTAACCTGAGAAAATAGGGCAAAAAAACTGCATTTTGAAAATAGCTAAAATATTTGAAACTTTGAACTGGGGAAGACGTTTAAGATGATTGGCTAATATTAATAGTTTTTTATAGTTACTTTTGAGATCGAATGTGCAGGCTATCTGAAAGAAGTCTAAATAGTTTAGAATCTCTTCAGTTAAAACTTATCAAATTGAATGATAAATGTTGATTAAGGCTCCCGTCTACCCGCCATTTTGATTTCGTCAGCTTAATGTTAATCCTATGGAATTTTGACTTTAATTCTCACATCTTTATTATTTGAGCTATTTGAATGCAATCAAGGGCATATGAAAGAGCAAAAAATAATGAATGCTTCTGTGGAATTACTTTCTTCCTCCGATTTTTAAAAATATTTAAAAATAATCTTTAAAGACTGGAAAACTCGAAAACGAATTATTAAAATAAGAATAAAAATATTTTTAAAGATTGGAGGGAAAAAGTAATTCCACAGAAGCATTCATTATTTTTTGCTCTTCCAAATGCACTTTATTGCATTCAAATAGGTCAAATAGTAAAGATGTGAGAGTTCAAGTCGAAATTCCACAGGATTAACATTAAGCTGACGAAATCAAAATGGCGGGTAGACGGGAGCCTTAAGACTCCTGTCTACCCGCCATTTTGATTTCGCGGACGTAATGTTAATCCTATGGAATTTGGACTTTAATTCTCGCATCTTAACTATTTAATCTATTTGAATGCAACAAAGTACAGCTGAAAGAGCAAAAGAATAATGAGTGCCTCAGTGGAATTACTTTTTTCCTCCGATTTTTAAAAATATTTTAATGATTCGTTTACGAGTTTTCTGGTCTTTAAGAAATATTTAAAAATATTTACAAAAATCAGAGGAAAAAAGTAATTTCGCAGAAGCATTCATTACTTTTTTCTCTTTCAGATGCATTTTATTGCATTCAAATGTATCAAATAGTAAAGATATTAAAAGATCAAATAGCAAAGAATTAAAGTCGAAGTTTCATAGGATTAACATTACATCCACGAAATCAAAATGACGAATAGGCAGGAACCTTAAGCCTTATTTTAGGTTTGAAGGAGAAGTTTATTGCAAAAAAGAATAAACAAAATGTGCCCCAAAATATGTGTTTGGTATACAAACATAAAACATTGAAAGAGCTTCAGTGATTAAAGAATATTCTGCTTAAAAAGTTAGCTCATTAAAATGTCAAACAGATCGGTTGTCATGCTAGCTCTCAAAAATTAACTTTGAATTTGATTTGAATTAACCTTATGTTTAGAATTACATAAAAGCTATTGTGATTGTTCTTGTAATTTTTTAATTTCTGTCAAGTGAGGAAGGAGATGTGTGCGTAAAATCTTCAAGCTCAACGTTCACTTAAAGACACGAGAAGACTTTGGGGTTCAGTTCCTTTCAAAGTCTTAGAGTCCTCATTATTCCATGCAGATGTCTTTTAAAGAGTGAGATTGAAGCATTGCCTCTTACAAAATTCGAAATTATGACTAATGGGTTACTACGATCGTTGAAAAATTATTATTTGGGGATGTCGTTAATATATGCCTTTATTTGAGATGACTGGTTGTTTATTACCTTCGCAATTAGCACCAGCCCAGCATGTCAACTGTTGATGACCGATTTTGTATTTTAAATGTCGATCAAATGACGATGACACTTGAGCTGGCACAACACTCTCCTGATTTCCCCGCCAAACCATTGTGAGAATTTCAAGAACCCAATAGATTTAAATTGAATCAGACTCGCTAAGATTCAAGCTAGTATATCCGTCATCCTGATGCCACTAAAGACAATGATTCTTAAATAGCATCAAGATTTTAACTTACGACTCGACTGCAACAACGCCAGGGGCGGCTTGCAACCATGATCACTCGACTACCGCGGATATTTCCTTTGTTTGAAATGTATTAAATTTGAACAAAAATTCAAAAACAAATGACTTGTAGAAATTCAAGTTATTCGAAAAATGTTTAAACACATTTGTGACGAAAAATTTATACGTAAATGGTGAATATCTCATAAATGTTACATTTCACAAAAAATCCCTAGTTTTGAAGTTTTCTTTGAATAAATAGGATTATTGACAAAATTGTAATCAATAACTTGTGTTAAAAAAGCTTCCTATTAAACCAATTTGTGTCGGAAGTAGAAATCACTTAATTTTTTGTTAGAACCAAATATTGAATTTGTTAAAACAGGAACAAAATGAAATCGAATTTTATTATTCAAACTGGAAGAAAATTAGATTTGGATAAATAGTAGTTTGAAGCTATTGTAAGTTAAAATATTATCTAGAATATAGCACATGTTTATTCATATTTGCGTTTATATGATAGAACCGGATTCCTACACCCTAAATTTGTAATTATATTCTACACACTTGAAGATAAGCGGTAATGAATTTTGTTAAATTATTGCAGCTTTTAAAAAGAATGAAATAGTCTCATTAGGATTCTATGTATTTTAAATTATTTCATACCTTTACCATTTTTTTATGATTTCGATTGATTTTGCTTACACTGGCTTTACGCCTGGATAGTTGTTAATAGTCTGTTTCATGTTTTTACTACAAAATTCTTGAATACAGTCTTTTAAGTTTCTTCTAAATTGTGATGTCAGATATCATGAAAAATCTCGCATAACTCCGTTCTTAATTTTACACACATTAAGTAAAAAAAATTATTATTAAAAATGCATTAAATCACACAGACATTAGAAAGAGAAAATAATTCCTAATAACTGCGTGAAGAGTTCATTATATTCCAGCAAATTTATACATTCCATTTGAGTCTCTTTACGAAACAAACTTAGTGAAATTCTTAGCGCCATTTTGTCTTCGCTTTTGTTAACTTTTAGCTGAATTCAATGACGATGTTTTCAAAGGGACAAGACAAAAGCTTTTATAGCGGACGCTGTCTTACTCTCGATTAGCAGCCATTGCGATAGCGAAGGCCGTGCGCAAAAATAATTTTACGAAAAAGGCTTGCAGAAAATAAAAAAAGAACATTATTTCGAAACAGAGAATGATTGATTATTCTACTTGATACATTTTTAAGATGTTTGCTGTTAATTTAAAAAAATAATGTAGTCTTCTGGTGCATATTGTACTGAAAGACATCTTGGCAACTGTGGTTAGAATAAAATAGCTACAGCTATAAAGGCGGCTTAAGCCAAAAAAAATTTTGCTGTTTCATTCTTGCATTATTATTTTTAAAAGCATTTTGAGTTGAAATAAAAAATACTTAAAAAAACTTATGATAAATAAATGCACTTTATTTTTTGCATATAAAATATTAATTTTTGATCGAGAAACAATTTATTTCGAGCAAAAAAATATTAACAAATTTAATTAAAAAAAAATTCTGTGTTTGAATTAAAAACTTTAAGGTAATGTATTTGCTCAGGTGTAAATATTCGGAGACAAATCAAACTATTGTTCCAAATTAAACTCCTTGTTAGATCTTTAATAGAATTCTTGATAGAAATGAAATAGAATTCTTGGTTCACATCAAGACAAGCAATCACTTATATTCATTAATATAAGCCGTCTAGAACACAAGATATTGCAATTGAAAGAGACAAGCCGTCATAATCATAAATACTTTGGAACTTATTTATTATGGATTACTTTGGTTTCATCTTCACATTAGAGCAGTATGAGAGTTATCAAAGAGGGATCTAGTAATTTTCCATCAGAGCCAGATTATTTACTATGGAAAATATGAAAACGGGAAAAAGCAACTGATTTTGATTGTCGTTTTTGCTGCCTTTCCTGTTTTTATAAAATTTTATTTTTAAGATTTTCCGAAAAATGAAATGACAGAAAATAATCAGGAAATTCATAAGTAAAAATTAATATGAAAAAAAAATATATATCAATATTTTTTGACATTGCAGAAGAATTAGAGTCCAAAGTGATACGAGGTTGTCCTGAAAATATGGGTACTAAACTTCTGATTCTCAAAGAGAAATTTTTTTTATAAAAAAAAAAAAAATGGTTGCATAATATTTAGGATCCAAACCTTAGACCATTTGTCCAAATTGAAGGAAAACATTAGTTTCTAGTGTCATGTTGAAATGTGCGTCTCGATTCCGATTCCCGCCAGGTACGAATTGAAGAATATAATGCAGTTTCTTCTTGCAAAGGGAAAAGCGCCATTTCAGAATTTTACAGAAATAAGAAAAAGAAATATTGTATACAAGTGTAATACCGTACTAATGTGTATACAAGTGTTGTTGTAAGTGTAAGAACTGCAGAAAAAAAATTCAAAATAGCGATTTCAGCCCCCCAAAATATGGCCTATGTCTCTTGGAATCGTAAAAGAACACTTCTAATTAAATTTTTGTACAGGGGGTCGGCAAATAACGCCGAGAGGTACTGAGAAATTCTAAAAATTATGAAGGACGATATAGAACAATATAAGCGGAATATTAACGAAGATAGTGAGTTCATTGAATGATTAAGTATGTCCTCACACAGCCCATGCCCCAAAGAAACTCTTGGATTCCTTCAGTAGTGGCATCTTTAATCACCTCTCTCACAGAATCTGATCTTGAACCTTCAGGTTTTCATCTTTTTAGTTCTCCGAAGTCGTTTATGGGTGAAAAAGGGTTTTCGATCGCCGATGAGGTCCGCATTGTCGTCAAACAATGGACCAAAAAGAAGCAGGAGACTCTTTTGACGAAGAAATAAGAAACCTCGTTCTCGGTACAAAAAGTGTATAAAGAAGAAAGGTGACAGCAACGAAAAATAGTATTTTTTGTTCGAGTATGAATTAATAAAATTTCAAAAATATCATTACTTTTCGATTATTCAAAAATTTATAACTTTTTGGATAACTCACGTATATGTATAATATGAGAAATTTCTGTGAAAATTAAATGATTTTAAATGTATTGTAGAGGTTTGATTCATGTAGAGAAATGTCATAAAACATAAAAATACTTACACACACACACACACACATTACAGGGTGTTCGAAACTCATGGGTAAAATTGAAAGGGGTGATAGAAAATATCTAAATAAGCAATTTCCCCCATACAATGCATAGGTGGAGAGCAAACGGTGAACCGCTAGAAGGCGCTGTAATGGAAAGTATAAAGTGTGAATTTTCTTCCACATTGTTATTTTTGCCGTGGATTTCCTGAAATCCATGGCAGAAATGACGATGCGTGCAGCACCGTCTAGTGGTTTAAAGTTTACCCTTCACCTTTTCATTGTGTGGGGAGAATAACTTGTTTGGGTGTTTTTTCACCCCCTAAATTTTCTCCAATGAGTCTCGAAACACCCTATATATAGACACAAAAACTACTTTATTATTTTTATATTTCAAATTTCTTTTTTAAAAAAAATAGCATAATCAATCACAGAACAAATAATGTAAACTATTCAGTTATTTTGAAAATTTGGAGGTATGTTAAATAATGTGATATTTCTGAGTAAAAAGTTATGTGATATGTTCCTATACATATATATAGAGAGAGAGAATCCTAACCACAGAAATGGGGTACATGGCTCGTTTTAAAGATGTCTAAGGGTTTTCTGGATTCAATAACAAAGTGGATTTTTAGAAGATGATATTTAACTAAACCATATATTATTGTACAGTATTTATTAAGTTAAAATAGAACTATTAGTTATACATATTAAAGAGCTATCAGATCGCACGTCTTTCTCTGTTGGTCGCACTGTTCCATTTGGCTTGCGCCTCTCGTGCTTGAGCTTTTAAACAAAAGAACAAGCGGGGCCATCTAGTGTTGGAAGGCGTCTCAAATTGTAAAACTCGCCCCCCCTCATATATATATATATATATATATATATATATATATATTAACCTAAATTAACCTAAATTGCTATCAAAGAATGGAACTCTTTATTAATTCGGAAAAGAGAAATTAACCCTCTTGTCATATATATTATCGATAATCAAAATTATTCCCTATTTTTAATTAACATCTAAAAGTCTGTTTCATATGAATTTAAATTAGATTTATTCAGATTTAAATATGATGGATAAAAAAAATAAATATGTTTTAAAATGTGGGTTGAGAAGTTAATTTCAAAAATAATAATATACATATTATTTGAGTATTAAAAAAAATTCGAAAATTATTGAAAAGTACAGTGAAAAAGTAAATAAATTTAAAGTAATATATGAAATTAATTTGAAAAAAAAATTCTTGATTAGGATCCATCAGCATTTTTTTCATTCACTCACAATTAGCCAAAAAATATGAACAAAAATCACCTAGATTTCAGCGTATTTTTGTAATACCTAGGAGTGGCTCCAATACAAAATTTTTTTTAGCGTCCTAGTAGCTGAGATGTGTTGTGAACAAGAACATCAATTTTAAAAATGACGTGATCATAAAGAAGTTTTGAAACAACGTTAAATAGCTTTAGAATAAGATTTTAAAAAAGAATTTTTCAGAGAACGGGAATCGATACTGTCTGGGGCTAGGAAACTAATCAGCAGAAACGACACAGCTGATAATTATTTGGAGTCATTAGTAATGCTATGTTACAAAAGGACAGTCAGGTTATGAATTGACTAATGAGGTATCACGGTTGAGGATATGCATTTAAAGCGATATGTGGTGACAAATTACTATCAATAGAAAATTTTCAAGATTCCTTTTAACTTCTCAAACCTGAATTGGGAAAAGATTAATGAATCAACTTTTTTCAAAGTATTGTGAGGAAGACAAGAAAAATGTAAAAAGTATTTCATTTTTGAATTTCCCTTTAGAAAAAATTCGACACTTAGGTGATTTGGTTGATTGTTTAAATGTGCTGGAGTATGTACTCGTTTTTTAATCAACTAAATTTCAGTTATACGTACATAATTACTTACATTCTTTATATTTAATAAATAATTTCTTTTTATGTAGAAAAGATAATCTTTTTTTCTTATTCTTTCTAATAGCTGAAAACAAAAATTAGTGAAGTTGAGCGGTTTACATCAGTTTAAAGTTCTGTCCTCACTGATATATTGAATTTATCTTATAAAGATGCTTTCCTTGTAAAATAATACTATAAATATCATTAATTCAATTTTACAAGTTTTTAAGAAACACTAGAAAATTATGTGTGTAAAAATTATATGTCAAGCTAAATTTTTATGATAATACGTTTTTAAATTTAAAAAATATAGTCTTAAAGTAATAATACTCTTCAATTGAAAAGACTGAAAAAGTCAGAAAATATTCTGTTAACCAATAAAATATTCTGTTTAGGTGAACTATTTTCTGTGTTGCTTTATCTTACATACATAATGAACTGAAATACTTTTTTAATCTAATGTAATCTTTTCTAATGCTATTGAATTCCATACATCGAACATTAGAAGGTATTTGAAATTATAAAAATAATTTTACAGTAAATGCTTTAATTGTGAGATAATTTTAAATATTTTACTAAACTATTCATCTGAAACTAAAAAATAGGATACGTTTGGGAACAAAATCGCTTCAGGTAATAAGAAAAAATATACTTTTAAAATATAATTTTGTTTTACATTTAACACACATGTTCTATGCAGCCGAAAGATACTTAATTTTGGAAAAAATAATTAATTGTTTTGGCCATCTTATTTTATGGCCAAAAAGGTTATAGAATATTGATTTTAAGAAATTAACGATGAATTTTTTTGTACTCAAGAAAGCAAATTTTTTTTTAGTTTTTCAAACCCCATTAATACTACACTGAATTAAAAATTAATCTATTTTTGTAGATGGAATTAAAGAAACAATTAATTGTACAATATATTGTTTAGTCATCACGACAGGTGGCGTTGCGACCCCTGCACCGAAACATATACCTAACAAGAAAGCGTTGTAAGCGAGCTGGGAAAAAATAAGCCCAGACGGAATATCGTCTAACATACGGATCAGGTCCAAACACTTCTTGAAAACAGAAACTAAAGTTAAATGAAACTATATACTCTCCCAATGAGACTGAGCTATTTTATTTTGTGTAATCGAGAAATAATTCGATTATTAGAACTATTCATCCGTAAAATAACACAGAACACGCACATATACAGGATGATTTAGTAAAGATGAGATAAACTTTAATTGGTAATAGTACACACCAATACAAGCAATTCTGAGTAAATGGTACGAAAATAAATATTCAAATGCTAGCGCGTTTTGAAGCTGTCTCTCCACAAACATTAAAACAGTATTCCTATTGTGATTTATCAGGAGAAAAAGAACACCATGCATATAAATATAACTTGAGAAAGAAAAAGAAACTGCAACCCTGATACGACCTGCACCAGATCGAGAAGCAAGAAAGTTTGCCATTGTTTCTGGATAAGGCAACTACCCATCTGGTAATCGTTCATGGTGCATTCGTGCTGCCTTTTTGGTACTTTTATATGAAGCTCCGGAAAAGAAAAAAAATTCTATTTTTTAAATTACTGAAGTGGCCCATTATCAGGTACGTTTCCACTTTTAGAATAGTTGCACGATGGGGTAACTCCACAAGACTGTCGTAGGCGGTTTAATTTACTGCGACGTCGATTTTCTTACGATTTCTTCTTCTTCTTTTCTAGGTTACATTTCAATGTATGATGCTTTTTTCTCTCTCGATCTTTCCAGGCAGGACTGTTGTTTTAACGTTTGCGAAGCGGCTGTTTCAAAATGTGCCAGCATGTGTGCATTTCATTTTAGACCATGCATTCTTTGGTGAAAATTGTTTGCATTAGTGTGTATTATCACGAGTTTAATTGTTTCCCCGCCTTTTCTGAATCACCCTGTATATGTATCAGAATTAATTAATTTCAAAATATTTATGCAGTTAAATCACAAAAATGATAAATATAAATTTAAAAAATAATTAATGATGATTAATTTTGCATGTAATTAAAGGCATGATATTGTTAATGTATTAGAAAAAATTCGAAAAAGATTATTCGATTATGGGTTTCTTGTTCAGTAATATGTGATTTTTCTGAAATGGCTAATATGCCACCTCTTATATATAAATAATTTCTTCCTCAATAATCAGAAAAAGAAATTTCGTAGTCCAGAAGATGTTCAAAGCTGAAATTTTGCAAAAAGATAGTTCTAAACACACACAAAAAATAAGATAGTTCTAAAATTCACAAAAAGAAACGAAAGTAGTCTTTTTGCTGAAGTAAAAACTCTTGAAAAATCCAAAGTAGAAGGTGTTGAACTAGATTTCAGAGTGTGTGTGTGTAGAATGATATTTATAAAGGGCTAGACATTATTGACAAAAAGTTTTTAAAAAAAGAATTAAACCATCCAAAACTTTTTTTTAGTAAGAATTCTGTATTAATTTAATATGGTGTTTTTCGGAGGGAATACACATATGTAAAATATATATCGATCATTGATTGAATTAAATACTCAAAATATTTACTCTAAATAGTGCATGTTCAATTTTGTATATAAATTTATGAATTAAAGTCTTTGTTTACAGGAAATTGGTTTATTATGAATAATTGTTTTGTTCACTTAAAAAATACTGATGCTTTAAGAAATTCGTAAAATAGCTAATAAAATAGCCTCAAACAAACGCGATAGTTCCACAAATTCTTTATTTATTCTTTAGTATTTAGAAACATAAAATAGAAGTGCAACGATAATATTAATATAGCATTGCACACACACACACACACACACACATATATAAAATATATATATATTACATATTGCAGTTTTAATATTAATGTAGCATTGCAAAAATGTATGTATAATGCTGGTTAAGTAAGCCTTAATATATTACAAGCAAATGTTTTTGTGTAGGATTAGTGATATAATGATAATAATCAGAAATAATATACGCTATTCGAAGAAAAGACATGGAATTATTAATTCATATTGTTAAAAAATTTTGGACATGAATTAATTAATATCCTCAATTATATAAAAAAAAATTTTACAATAGAATAAATGCTCATTTTCACTTTTTTTCGGATTAAGAAAGATAAAAGTTAATTACATATTTCATATTAGAAGCACTTAAATATACCAATGTTTTAGGATTGTCCATAAGAACTATTAGAAGGAAATAGGCTTGTGAGTCCTTACAGCCTTACTTACTTAATTTACGCAATTTGAGATTGAGTTTTATTAAATGCTTACAAGTTCCCATTATTCCCAACACCCTTAACATAATCAGGACGCATACCCTAAGCTCGTCTTGAACATTATCGGAACTGAACGAAGTAACAATGACTACTCACTGAATTGGTGACAACTATAGTCATTACTGATTTATTTGCTTACTGAATGTTCCCAGCTATTTCTTTCTTTCCGCCACAGAAGTTCACTAAACATAGTCAACATATCTACTAATTTTGAGGTATGAGTAAATGAGAAAGCTGCACATAAGCTGGTAATCACTCTTCACACACCCGCAATGCTAATGTGAGGATGCTTGAGTTCATTCAGATTTAAGCTGTATAAGCTTCATTACTCAATGGGGCTTAAGTTCACTGATTGTTAAGGCAGAGGTCAGACTAACATATGAATTTTCTACGTATATCAAGCTAGACTAAAAAGTAATGGTTCCATTGCCATAACCTTTTGATTTACACAATTTTCACAAGTCATATTGAACTTGAAAGATGCATGTGTCCTCTATGTAATGAATTCATTTCCTTTGTTCCCGGTTGTAATTGGTGTTTGATAAAAGAAGATGGAATTGAGGTCGAAGAAGCTAGACATCATTACACCTAATTTTGCACCTAGAGAATTTTCTGTTTCCTAAAGATGAAGGATACCACTGCACCAGGGATACCTCTTTCGTTTCGAAGACGAAGTGAAAGTTGTCATTAAATACTAGTGTCGGCAATAACTGAAGTAATTTTTCTCCGACAGGTTGACCCGACTAACCACGAGTTGCCTCAGTGCGTATAAATGAATGGGTAATACACTGAAAAGAAAATATCGCTAGTGCGTGTAACAGAGGTTATAAGTAGCTTTCAAGTACAAAATTGTAAAAATCGGGTCAGAAAAAAAAGTTATGCCCATGGGAGAATTACTTTCCAATTAAACCTCGCTAATCATTTTTTTTTTAAATTTTAATCCCATTTGAAAAAGTTTAGAACGTGAGAATCATTGACTATATTTATATGCGATATATATACAGAAGACTATAGATATAGTAAGACTTCAGAGTAAAATGACTCAATTTATGCGACATTTTCGGGAAAATCGTGTTTAAAGCTTTACTACATTTGTATACTTTTAATTTTCCTGTATCGAATTACATTGTTCAATTCTATGCTTGTTTAAAGAAAAAAAAAGATTAATAGATAATGAATGACAATGAAAATCAGTTACAAGTGACGCAATACTTCATCTGTTAATATAAACCAATTTTTATACTTATTCTTAAAATATTGATCAAAACTTTTTAATATTAAATATAATTAAAGAAATCATTCACAGTATAAACAGCGATTGATAGCTTGGAGTCTAAACACTTCATCTGTTGGAACTTGGAACTGTATATAATGGAGGAAAAATACTATACGAAAATTTTTGAAAGAGTTTGGATTCCTCTATAATATATCTGAATATTTTTCTTTTATATGACCACGGTAGCTAAGGCACGGTAGCTTTTGGTAAGCGGTTTTCATCGAGTCGTGGCCATTAATGATAAGTAGTGTTAAAGGGGCTGGTGCACGTTAAATCTATCGAGGTATAAGGTCTTCCCGTGGTCGTGGTGTGGAAGTTAGGATGCTAGCTCAGCTGTCGTCCTCATCACTTGAACTAAGTTCAGAATTATGAGGTCAATCACCAATAGCCCTCGTGTTGCTTCTGGTTAGACATTAATAAAATCAATCAATGCACGTTTTTAATATTTTATGTTTCATTTTTATCTATGTTCCCAAATAGATGAATCTGAGTGAGGGAGTTTGTTATTAACGTCGCACTGAGAAGCAATTAAAAGTATATTGGAGACAAGCTTCATAATTTTGAACCTCAGTCAAGTGACAAGGACGCACCTGCGCCTCCCTCTCCAAACTAAAACTCCACGGTAATGGGAGGACTTGGAACCCAACAGATTTAACGTTCACCAGTCCCGTTACACAACGATCCTTTAGTGGCATCAAGGCTCGAACCCACGACTCAACAAATCGGTGGTGGTGAGTCCACGGCCATGACCACTAGGTTACCGTGCCAACCGAATATACAAGTCCCGTTTGGAAAAATTTGGTCATTCGAGCATCTTAGTTTCTTTTTATTTATCATTGTGATTTTAAGTTTTTTTTAAGAAAAAGATAAAAGAAAATTTCATATCTGCACAATAATACTCTTTTCTGTTATATGTAACATCATTTACTATCAAGTGATTTAATAATAAATATTGCTTTATCACAAGCATATTTATATCATTTATAGAAAAATAACAATATGTATTATTTAGTGTTATGTCTCAAATAAGACACAAACAACCATCCGTATCATTTTATTTTATTCATTTATTCCATACTTAGGAATTTGCAACTTTCTCAGAGTAGAGTTTACATTAAAAAAAAAAGATCCCTTTGTCAGAAATTTATAAAAATAGCACAAATTTCGGTTCTCTGTCAAACGAAAATTTAATAGCACATGCTTTATAATCTTTGCAGAAACCTTGCGAAAAATCTAATTTCCTCTACTTATGCTTCCAGAAGCAAAACATTCTTTTTCTGTTCAGACAACCTACAAACTTTCATAAACTTTATTCTCTACAAGCATCTCCTGGTTTGCCATATGTTTTCACAATGTCACAAACAGCTGCTTCTAACAAAGAATTGATTATACCTGGCTAGCCCTTGGATGAAGTCACTTCAGTTTCTACAGACGACATTTCATATTTTTATATGTATTGATCCAATATATATTGTGTTGCTTGTCGAAGAATGAAATATTTTGTTCTTTTATTTTTCAGTCTGGGAAAGGCGTGTCGTTTCTCAGCATTCCGATAACACATATCTTTTAAAGTCTGTCAAGATCAATCATTTTATCTAATTCATGCAGAAAATATATGTTGTGGATAACTGGTTAAACTGATTAATCTGGTCGTTTGATTTCGGGTGGAATGACACAAATTCTTTTATTTCAACAAGGAAGGTATACATTTTTCTTAAAAATGCGAATTTTTTATTTCAAATGTGATAATAATTTTCTGTTTTAAAACGTAAAAAAAATTATCTGTAATTACTTTTTTATTTTCATACTTGCTTAATTTTCGATGATGCATTATTATTGAATATTGTAGAATGCAGTTTTGTAAGATAATACCGAAGGTAATGGAATATAATGACCAATATAGGAAAAAATCCTATTATTTGGACTAATTTAATGCATTTTTCTTTTTTTTTGCATAGCTTTAGAGAAAACACGAAATGATACATAATTAAAACTAATTTTAAGTCGTAAATGTGGCATTGTTCGAAATTTGCATTTTCTACAGTGAGACTCCGCATAGGTATTAGGATGCGTTAAGAGACGACAAAGTTCTAAATTAAACATCAAAAGAGGTCATTTTACTACATAGTTATCCTAAACAGTGGCAGTTTCAATAATAATAATACATATCGAGGAGAGTGCAAAGAGACATATGATTGTTTTAATCTCAATTGAAATGCTTAAGGATAATATTATACTATTATAAATGCTCTAAACATTTTAAAAACTTTGTCATTGTGATTACAACCAAATTAGTGGAACAGACGAAAGCAAGGAACGACCATCCTGATGGGGATTTACGTCAACTGTTTAGATACCAGATTGAAGCAGAAGTTGCAAAGCTGAAGGAGCTTTTAAAATCAATTGATAATAATAAATGTATATAAAATACAAAACTAAATTATACATGCTGTTGTGGACTCGTCGGTATTAAATTCGACTGAAAGTATTGACACATCACTTTATTCATCTCAAAACAAAACTATTTACAGATGTTGCCAAAGGCGCAACAGAAATATTTGATATAGTCTTGTTTCCTACATCCTCTCCACCCTGGTCAACCTCAAGAGGGATGACCAGAGATACCAGACGGGTTACCTTTCGATCATTAACTCTCAATTCGTAGGATCTTATTTTTCCCCTCACGTCTCTGGTGTAGGTCCATCACTCTGGCTTTCTTCCACATGTGCCGAGGTCGGACGTCTTCTTGCAAGAGCACGATATCGCCAACTCGGATGTCAACGAAACTGTCCTGATTACGAACTTGATTTAAAGATCACAGTTGAAGTAAATATTCCTTAGACCATTTTTTCCAAAAACAATTAAGCAAGTCCTGCTGCAGCTTGTAGATTCTTTTATGCCTTGTGTCATTATCCGGGCTGGATGGAATGGCCGTTAGCTTTCGTCCTGTCAAGAAATGAGCTGGTGTTAAGGCTGCGGAGCTGTCGTCTTTTCCCTCTTCGTACACTCGACTGTTAAGAGCGGCTTCGGTTCCAATAAGGACAGTGGTCAGACTTTCCTTGTCTAAAAGTAATCGTCCGAGTACCTTTCGCAGACATTGTTTGATAATTCCTATAAGGCGTTCCCACTAGCTTCCCCACCAAACCACTCATGGGTCGATAAGCTTCCAAGTTACTATTTTTGACTGGCGAAATCTAAATAAAGTAGCCATGATATCGGGAAGTAGATTTGGCCCAATTTCAAGAGCGTCGTTTAAAGACGGATGTCCTGGAGAATGGGAAGATGCGTCGAAAACTATACGACACTTGGTTTCTTCATTGCAATTTTCTTTACTGCATGATGGAGTAAGTAAAATAAACGTTATTTTTTGTGTGCTTCATGTGATACGATTTTAACTTGTTTTATATCAATGTAATTTTGCATGATTTCAGAATACTCTTATTTAAAAACTGTGTCTATGTGTAGTTTTCTTGTTAAAGAAATAAAACGTCGAATGGTGACTTCATAATTGTTTGATGAAAGGCGAACTTCTGGTTTTCATGGTAATTTTACTACTCGTGTACCATCAATGATTTCAAAAGATTGATGAAAGTTTGTCAAAAGTTCAGAGTTACAGATGTTTTTTTCCTCTTGAATTGGTTATAAGTCAATGAATTCTAAGCTCCAGAATTCGCGTACCGCATCGTCCAATGCTTGAGTTGAAGTATATCCATTAATTTTATGAACTGTAGGAATGAAAGAAACCATTGCGTGTGATCGAGGTCCACTAAGTATACACCCAAAAATTGATGGGATCAAGGTCAGAGAATCTGACACCTTGACTGGAGGTTCAGAATTTACGACATTCCAGTAGAAATCTGCGCCGATTAAAATCTCAATTGGTAAGTTCGATAGTGAATCCTCGAGTCCGCAAGCTTCAGTCGTTTATTTTTCGCAAAGCTTGAAACGTCAGTAGGTGGAGGCTGATGTGATGCTTACTTGTTGAGGCTTTCTAATGAATAATGTTGACTTTAGATTTGTCCCAGATGCTTGACAATTGAAATTGAACTTGTCTTCGCATTTGAGTAAAACTAAATGGAGATTCGAACGCTTGAAGTTCCAAATGTCTGGTTGAAATAACTGGAAGTTTCAAACTGTTTACAAGATCACAAGAAACGAAACTACATTGACTTCCACCATCCAAAAGGAAACGTGTAAGTTTTGTAATCCCAGTTGGACCCGTTATGAAAACTCGCGCAGTTTGCAAATGAACAAAATTGGACTTAAGTATAAGAAACCATTTGTAAATGCTGTCACATACTGCTTCCCTGTTGGAGTTTTACATATTGATACATGGTGTTTTTTCTTGCATTTGGGACAGCAGTATTTGTCTTTACGATAGCAATTTTTTGGGGTATGAACACGATTAGTACATAGGAAACATCTGTTGATAGCCTTCAATTTCTGTATGGGTGCGTCATGTCCGTCACAGAGTTGCAATATTAAGGCCAATGTTCGATAGTTTCGCAGAAAAGGCAAAAAGGAGAATTTTTTCCCCTTTAGTAACCGGTTTAGAAAGCACATTGAAATTTTCTAAAGAGGATTTTATAGCATATTCTGAAACTAGTAAGCCTTTAATATTATTTGCTACAACTGCTCCCTCAACTTCTTCGACTAAAAATTTCACCAATTTCAAATTGTAATGTCACCCTCAGCTAAGTTTTCAAGTTCATCGTATGCAAACCAATTATGACATATTTCATGTGGAAAAGCACGGAGTATTTTTGGAGCCAAAATACTTCCGTATAATTGTGTGTTTTCGCCTAAGGCATCCAACGCTCGTAATCGTCTATAACAATCGATATATAACTCATTTAATGCTGATGGAGATGGATTTTTAATAGGTGTTAGGTTTTCTAAATAATCAAGGTGAGTTTGCAGTATTTTATCTTTATTGCCATATTTCGATTTTAAAATATCCTTCGTTATTGTATATGTATCTGCAGTTATATTTATTTCGTCAACTAGTCGTTTTGCCTCTCTATCTAAATATCCATGTTTGTCAATAAGCAATAAATGTTCATTTTTATCGATGCAGTTTTCAAAACGCTCCCAAAAAATGTGAAATTCTTCAATTTCACCGCAAAATGTAGTTATTTTTATTGTAGGTAGATTTAATGTAATGCTTGAAACGCTAGATGCGTATTTTATACCGTCCGCTATTGGCGGTAGCGCGTTATTTATACGGCCAGAAATTGCCGATCTTGATGAAGAAAAATTTGTGTTCGTATTTGTATTCTTTTTGTAAGTAAACATCGCTAAATGAGAATTTTCTGCGAATTTTTCGCAATCTATTATGTCTTCATTATATTCTTCATCGCTTAGAAGTTCACAGATTTTATCATCTGCCAAGGTTAATTCGTTTAGTTTGTCTTGTAAGCGTTCAACGCTATATTCTAAATCAGTTTTTTTCACTAGTTGGATCATTCAGTTTCGTAATGGCGGCGCGAATTGTTGATCGTTTGCGTTTAAGTAAATCAAGTTCCTCTTTAACGATTGACATTATAATTCGTGTTTGTATCGAAAGAAGCAAACAAGTTTAGTATGAATTACCCAAGTATTTTTTCGGCAAAAAAATGTTATGGACTCGTCGGTATTAAATTAGACTGAAAGTATCAACACATCACTTAATACTTCTCAAAACATAACTAACTATTTATAGATGTTGCCAACGGCACAACAAAAATATTTGATATAGTCTAGTTTCCTACACATGCTTACAGTGAAATCATTTAACAAAATTGATTGAAAAAGTAAATTTTAGCAAATGTGTTTATATTATCACATACTTGTGTATTTTTTTATAGAACAAGTGTCTTTATGTGTAAGATTTGCAAAAAGTGAAGACATCAAATGCTTACTAGTTGAAAACTTTTCATAGTTTGTGCCATTAATTTCAATACGTGGAAAGGATACAGCAAACAATTTTTAAAACATTAGAAACATGACATTTGGATTTAAAGTACATAGAGGCCCAAGACATGCTACTGCTGCAACCATGTCAGGAGCATTCCATGGTGTACAAGCTAAAATAAGAAAAACATTTCTAAATGTCCATCAAAACAATATGTACTTTGTGTATCTCTAAATTTTGTTATTTCAGACGCCTGTCAAATTAAAGATATTCATAACAACATCGGAGTCGTTGAAAAATGTTATTCGTTCACGAATTCTCGGAAAAAATAGGGTTCTACAAGTTCATATATTAGAATTGTACCCAGCTTCCAGGAAAGAAGAAATGAAAAAACTATATTCTACGCGTTGGAACTGTATTCTATGCATTGGTTATAATTATATTAAAATAAGTAAGAGGTAGAATTGCTCCATTCTATGATTCATGGTCTTGAATTAATTGGAAATTTGCATTATAAGAATTCGTATTCTGGGGCCTATATTTTGTTTTTGAACTATTCGAGAAATTCTAATGTGTTTATTTCTTTATTTTAGATAGAATTTTTTTTCTGTTACGTTGCTCATATCTAGAATTTTGAAATCTAAGTCGGTGGACCTCATTGATGTTAACCAAGTGAGAAACATCAATGAGAAACTTGGGAAAAAAGGAGCTTGTATTATAAAAGAATTTGAAATGATATACACTCAACCAGAAGCTGTTTTCAATTCAGTGTTCCTATAATTGAAATATGTTTCAAAATAAATAAGAGATAGGAAATATAGAATTATTTTTCCACTACTAGCAAAGTTATAAATTCATCATTTCTAATACTCTAGCACAATCACCCGAATCTTATGTCAATATAACCAATTTTTAATCAATTCTTAGATGTTGTAATTTTACATCTTAAAGATTCGCAGAGTGCAAAGCAATTATGAGTTCATTCAACATTTTAAACTTACCAGAGAATAACCTCATATCTGAAGATGAAAATGAATTAGAAATACTGAAAGTAATATATTCTTCAGATTTGTCTGATTGCCTTATTAGTATTTCGACTGCTATATATCAGCCGCGGAATAAGAAATTGCTTGCACAACGGACTAGATTAACAGTTATAAAAGCTATACACGAGGACAATGTAGGTATTTTCCTGGACATCTTTAAATTTTTAAAACATTTAGTCATATTGCTTGGTACAACATGAGCTGCTCAAAGGTCGGTTTCAACAATCAAATATTTAAATAAAACTACTTAAGAAACAGTATATTTGAAATGCGTTAAAATGGCCTCTGTTAAACATATATAAACTCTATCTGTAAATGATGAAGTCTTAAATATTATGTATAGAATTTTTAATTTCATTATAATTGCACCTTCTTTTTATCCATTTCTTAAAATCTATTTTTTTTATTTACGGTCTATTATAAAAACCGGATTTCTTAGCTTTCTAGAACAGTTTCAATTTTGTTTCTATCTTAAATAGAACTTGAGTTATAAGCATTTAAATAATAGTCTATGTAAAATTTTAGAACTGAAAGTAGCATTCTGCTACTAGAAATGGAGCTTAAACGTTTTTTTTTTTTTTTTTTTTCATTGATATTTTACGTAATATCGCCATCAAAATATCTTCCAACATGCAAGAAGAATTTTCTAGGATCCAAAATGCAAATGAATATTTTAATGGTGTAATATCACAAAGAGTACTAAAGGAAGTTTTTGTTTGTTTGAAAAGCCATATCTTATATTATAATGCATATAAAAAGTTATTTTTTCAATTATTTAAAAATATCGTCTTCGAAGGTAGGCGGATATCTGAATTAAATGATTTTTATCAATTTTTTAATGATTTTATTCCATTATTCTGGTAAATAAGAATTTTTGAGTCATGGTATCTTTATTATATTTCTAAAATAATCTTTATTTTTATAATGTTTATATAACTTGATAAAAATTTTATTAATCCTTGAACAGTTTTAATTAGAGAAATAAGATTTATATAGAGAATTCTTCAGTTCTTACCAAACAGTAATTCGAAACTCAAGAATTTGCTTCTTTCATGGTAAAGGCAATATGCAACCCCTCCCCCAAAAAGTTAATTTCTGGGAACACCACTGACCTTATAATAAATGAGTTTCACTTTGAATTTTTTTTTTAATATTAATTTATATTATAAAGTGTATGTTACATAAACATAGACTCAGATATACAAAGCTCAGTTTTATGATTATAAAGTTTTTGATTAGCAAGAAATTTTGATTCATTAATTTATTTTTTGCAATATTCCACATGTCCAAAAGGAATAAAGCTCCTAACATAATTTGCAAAATAAGCTTACGAAAAGATGTATAAGTTACATGCTATGTACGTATACGACACACTTATAAGTATTATGTATCATACATAATAATATACACATACTCAAATTTATTTCCAAATTATTTTGTATACACCATTCATTTCCTTCTCTGTTTAATTTTCTTTACGGCATCAACTGAGATTCACATAATAAATGAATTTATAATAAAACTGATAAGAAATGTGGTGAACGGCAAAAAAAAAAAA
>BMAW01097065.1:15145-45225 GCA_019974015.1 Nephila pilipes | reverse complement strand
TTATATATGACATGTGTGTGTGTGTGTGTGTGTGTGTGTGTGTGTGTGTGTGTGTGTGTGTGTGTGTGTGTGTGTGTGTGTGTGTGTGTGAGTTTGCGATAGAAATCAAATTATATTCAATTAAATTAGAATAACAACAAATGATAAATTATTAAGTTGAATATATTTTGAGCTAAATAAAATTATTACTACAAATGAAAATAAAGTAAATCTTTTGGTATTAATTATATCTCTATTCTTCACACTAATACTATCAGAGAGGACACAATTCAAACATAATCATGAATTGGTTGAAGAAAGCAAATTAGATTAAATAAGTCTAGTGATTTTGAACAGAAGCCTCTTTTTTAGCTAATTAGAATGTAATTTGCAAAAGATGACAAAAAAATAATTAAGTATATATGAATTCTTAATATTTAATAATAAATAAAAATATAATAAATATGGAGATTTAGTTATCTCTACCTTTCACCTCATTTTTATACAGTTATTTTCTAATCTCTTAACTTGGTATTTATCATTTCACCATTCCAAACATTCTGATTTTTATTGTTGACATTTTGTCTTCATCTTTTATTTGTAGCAAAGCAAATGCATGAATAAAATTTTTAATTTTCATTTCTAATCTCAAATGACATCAAATATAAACTATTATATCCTTTTAATTCACTGATTTTGGACTTACTTTAAAATGAACTCCTTCTAAATTTACTTTATATTTCATGATCACTACTATCAACAACTTGCTTCTGACATATTTATGTAAACATAAAAACAAAGAATTTTTATTTTATGGCTGTATTAAGCCTCGTTTTTAAACTCATCGCAAATGACATTACGTATTCCATTTCTTCATTGAAATAATATTTCAATGGGAATTATATTTGTACACCACTTATTAATTGAATAATCATAGTATCAAAAATTGTATAATAGTTTTTAAAACATTTTTAATCGCCACAATTTCAGTTGCGTTAAAATATCGCATAAAATGAGAATCAGTGTTTTAAGCTAAATCTTTATTAAAATTAATTCTGAATAAAAAGATTTTGATCGGAAAACATACACATATATTATGATAAAACAGCTATTATTTAACTATAAGGCTTTCTAATTCTCATAATAATTCATTGATGGATTAGTTTCTCAATGTAATCAGCTATACATAGAAGAAGCAATTTTACAGAGACATGGATTAAGATCTCTTATGACGTAATCTCAAGAGTTATTGCTTGAATTATTGCGTTTGAGAAGTTTAGTTCAGCTGTCAAAAGTGGATAATAACAAGATATAAAAAAAAGAAATGAAAATAATCAATGCATAAATGTGTTTCTGTTAGAAATACAGGTTATCTTCCATGTGGAAATTTTGTAGGAAGAAATTTTGATACCTCACACATCTGATAATATTCCCATTTTGAAAATAACCTTAATTTCTGAATAAGTTTTGACGTTTCACAACATATCGAAATTGTATAAACTTAAAATTCAAATGAGTTTGTAAATTTTCTAATATTCTATTTTTATATCAATCTAAAGAATTCAGTTAACTCTAAAAAATATTTTAAGAATTTCTAAAACAGACATTTTTTGTTTATTAAATGACTTTATCTTGAAGCATATGTTTTTATGTATTTTTGCAAATGTATTACAAAAGTTTTGGGTGTTTGAGAGAAAATAAGTCCTATGAAGATAAGGGCAAATGACGCTTTATTCCACACTATTCAGGATGTCACACTTGTAGCATAGCTTGGACATTAACAGAAATAGCATCGAACAGAAAATACAGGACGTAGTACAGTAACAAAAGGACTTTAATGTCAGTCATTGTTGTTAACAACATTCAGCTCAACAGCTTTCTAGTCTTAATCTCGGCGAAATCTTCAAGTTATACTCAGCACTTCAAGGCCGACTCCACTGTCTCCGGGCGGATACACGCTGTTTTCTACAAATTCCAATCCATGCAATGGAAGACCTCATCTTCACAGAGTCAAGCTCGAATGAACAAATCAAAATTCAAAGCAATAATTATTAATTTTTCTCGATATTCATGGATTGTGTACCTTTCTGAAGTTCAAACTATTGATCAGCATTACTACCTTCATGTTCTTGTTGAACTTTCATCGAATCTTTGTTAATTTTTTCCAAAATACTCTCCAATCAAATCCCTTTCTCCTTCTGTCTCTTTGTCTTTTCCTAAGAATTAACTATTGTTATATATTTTATTGTATAAACTTTTATATTTTTATTGCTAAAATAGAAAAGAATAACATTGATATTATTAGGAAGAATATAAGATTTTCCAATCAAAATGTTCTGCTGAAAAACTTTTGCTATAAAAAGAACTTTTTTTATATATAAAATATTTGAGAATTTTCATTATCATAGAACATTAATTTCATCATAGTTAATTACAAATCATCAAACTGTTATAATTATAACAAAAATTGAATCAAATCCTTTTTCAAAGCTAATTATGCAACAAGTACTTAAAATTTTATACAGATAGAGACATAAATTTAGTTCAATTATATGTTTATAAAGAAAATTCTTTAATAAATTATTATTCATTTGTATTGATGATAAGTATTATTTAAAATGTAAATTTAAAGCAATTATGTATTATTTGTAAAGAATACTGCAATAAGCACAGAAAATCATCAATTCCAAATTGATTAAAATTTCACATTAACACTTAACACATCGATCAATAACTCCCGAAACTAACCCAGAGATGGCGCTCGTAGTAAACCAGTAACCAGGTCTTTCTAGAGTACTAACCTTTGCTGAAACGTGTCAAAATTTTAGTCGATCGACAGGAAGGTTTTTGAAGTGAAGGAAAAGTTTTTCCATCGGGTGCCGCGATTGCTGATGGAACAAAACAGCAACGAGTCGATGATTCAGAAAGCTGTTTATCGCTATTTACTGCAACAAAAAAAGATTCTGCGAAAAAAAAGAAAAAAAAAATTGGGGAAGATTTGGAAAAGCGTTGAACGATTGTATCACCTAAAGGTGATTACAAAAAGGTGTTATGTTGATGAATAAAAAAAAAAAAAATGTTGTTTTCAATGTTAGACTCGGGAGTTATTGATCGATGTGTTAATAAAACATGCTTTTCACGTAAATTATATCTTAAAAGTACCATAGAATTGCATTAATCGTCAATGAAAGGCAATACAACATAAATAATTGAAATTTAAATGGCAAAATTTTGAAATATTTTTTAAAACCTAAACTAGCACATTTTTATAAAGGAAACAAAACAAAATTCCATCAAAATTTTAGAGTAATTACAGTTGAGTTTTTAATATTGATATTTCCTTAAACTGATTTCATTACATAAAAGCTCCCTAATTTAAACATTTTTTTGTAAATTGTGTATCTACTGCTACGCTTAATATTAATTTAGCATCAATTTAATTTTTGAAATTTGACCAGTAAAATTCTATTCCACCAAAGCTAGAGAATGTATGCTTTTCTCCTTTATCGTATTGTCTTATTATAGATTCTGTTGTTTTATTTTTTTGCTGCATCTGCATGTTATATTAGTGTCTATTAATATTTATATTATTCGTCACTCTCTCTAATTGGAGAAAAAATTATTTTTAATGGAAAGACTTTGCGAGAGGGTCGTAGATATGTTCTAAATTTACTGAAAACATGAAACAGTTCTTCAAAAATTAAGATTGAATATATCTAAATGTCTCAAAGTCTGCCTCAAATACTTTAATACAACTGTAATTGTGTGACCTTATGTTATAATTATTTTGTGAGAAATATTTTATTTGTATTGAAAAATAACCAAATTTGAGAAATGGACTACCCTTTGTAATTAAAACGAGAATGTATTGAATTCCCTCCTACTTTCTTTTCCAGAAGGAATGATTCAATTAAACAAGAGAAAATCCTGTAAAACCTCCTTTACCTCATCCATGATTTATGCTAATTCAATATAACGAGCCATTTTGTTTTGGAAAACTTCCTGT
This sequence comes from Nephila pilipes, assembly GCA_019974015.1. Classification (NCBI taxonomy): domain Eukaryota; kingdom Metazoa; phylum Arthropoda; class Arachnida; order Araneae; family Nephilidae; genus Nephila; species Nephila pilipes. The sequence goes on along the minus strand of BMAW01097065.1, from coordinate 41,240 downwards.
GCTTTTCTTTTTTTTTTTGCACACACACACACACACACACACATATATATATATATTTACATATATAAACAAAACTCAAAAAGTAAATTTCAGAAACATATAGCATTCTATGAATTTCCAAAACTAAACCAACATAATTAGGAAAAACATTGATTATTTAAGTAAATCGCTAAAAATTAAATTATTAGTTAAGCAATTAAAATTTAAAACCTTAAAAATCCAAAAGTTCAATATAACTATTAAAAAAATCAAACGATTTCAAATAAAGCTGAGTGATTGAAAAGCCAAATTTTAAAACTGAAAATTATATAATTAATACTGTTCCGTAATTTGGAATGGAATAATATGCTTTTACACCTGTAATTACTGAAATTATGGATAAAACCATCACACTTCAGTGAATTATATTATAAAAAGATGGTCAAATTATATATATATTCAATAATTTCTCTTCCTAATGGTCGAATTTCTGAATTTGACCATCTTTTTATAATATATATATATATATATATATATATATATATATATATTCTCCTTTGCAAAACGTTGCATATAACATTATTTTACAATTTTTTTTCATTTATATAGATTTACTTTTATTGCAATACATTTTTTCCAGATCAATGGTAAATATGTATTCTCCAATACTTATAGTATTTATGAGTAGAAGTATAAATAATTTAGCTCTGTTTAGAGACAAACTATAATTTTCACGTATGTATGCTGTTTCTGACAAATCACGTATTTCTACTGTCATCCGTATCACAATACTTTCATCTTTAAGTAGAAATAAATTGTAACAAGAAACGTGATGATGTATCTATTACTCTATAAAAAATAATTTTCATCAACAAGGTACAAAATATTCTGTTCTGATATTTTTGCGTTAGAATTCTATCAAGAAATTACATTTTTTTATTTGTGCGAAATCACATTTTTTTTTATCAAAAAGATTGTTATATATCTATGAATTAAAAATATGAAAAAGAATTATAATAAAAGATTTATATTACATATTAATATTGTTTCTGCAAATTGAACTTCTATTACATGCTAATATATTCATTTAATGCTGGAAATATGAAAATATTTTCATATAATGTTTTATGGAAAATGTACTTAAAATTAAAATCTCACTTCTTTCATTTTTATCATATTTTTGGTTTTCTAAAGCTTATGAAAGAATGGAACAAAAATGAAATCATACGAATAAAGCATAGAAATAATGTTACATTATATTTTAGAGAGTTAGTATCCTAGAAGTTTAGAATATTATTGAAAAACTTTACATTTTTTTACGAGACACATAAAAATATTATGTAATAACACATTTATTTTGTATGCAATCTTGACAAATGACATAATATTTTTCTGAGATTTGTATCGTCGAGAGACGTAAATGTTAAATAAGAATACATTGAATAAAATATCTAAGATTTTATATGTGTAATACAAATAATATGCGCAACTTATATTATACATTACAAACACCAAATGCTTTTTTACTAAAATTAATTTTTCAAATGATGTTTCTAACATATAAATAATATTAAAAATTGTTATTCTTAATTAATTCATTATTATTATTATTCATAAATATCTCAGATGCAAAAATTTACTGTAGAGTAAAATGCAAATTTTAAATTACTATTACCAAAATAATATTTTTTCACTTTAACATATAAATTAGTTTTAGTTTTATTTGTTTTAAGGGGTTGAATTTTGTGTTCATAAAGTTAGATATTCAATTTAACGATACTATTGATATTGTTCAAGAATAAAAGGAAAAAATGGCCAGTAATCTGTGTTATGCTAACATTGTATGTAGTTGTGGAGTCTGAAACTTAAAAAATTATTTTTAACAAGCTTATTCAGTCGTAAATAAGTTTATTTAGCCATATTAATCAACCATAAAAATTTAGAACAGCTGTTGCTGAGCACAATCATAAAACTTAAAGCACACCAAATATGCTTCTTTAAGACAAACAGGTTTGAAAGAACACGATAACTAATTATTTTCTTCAATTAACTTCAAAATAATGTACAGTTATTTAAGTTTTCAGTTAAAAATGTTGGGGATTAGAGTCATTCAGGTTAGAAAGTATTCTGAGCCTACAGAAGCAATCACTGAAACTGAAGTAAATAAATAAGTAAAAATGATCCAGCTTTTAAGAAAAGCTTTGAGAACCTAGTCTCATAATCATTTGAGCAGCTTCAGAGGGATTTTCTATTTCTATGAGCTCTTTGTTTTTACTTTTATGTCTTACTCCGAAGAATTTCTACTGACTTGTGCTGATTGATTTTCTTTAGAGACTTACTATTTAAAGATAAAACAGCTTTTTTTAGTACTTCTTGAAATTGACTGACGTATATTTTAAAGTTTCACTTTTTACCGTTAGTCTTTTCCTAACGTCAGCATGAAGTAATATATTTTTCTTCCTTAAATAAAAAAAAAATTCTTTTCTCAAACGAAAATAAAAAATTCATTTTAAGCCCGCGATGTTTTGAGATTTTGATCTATAAAAAGTTTCCACTTTGCTTAAAAATGCGCTGTTTTAAAGAAGTTTGAAAAAATAAAGATTTTTACGTTCCCTAAGTGAGTGACTTTATACATAGTAAGTGCTTTATTTTTTAGTTGTCATATTTGTTACTTCATTTATATTTATTATAAATATTTTGATGAATATCTGTATTTTGTAAGCAATATTTTTTACGGTCTCTAATAATAAATCATTCGATGCGAAATTTTGCTTTTTCCATTCATCTGGCCAGCATAACAGAAAAAAATGTACTTAAGGATTTGTTAAAAAATTTTTTTCGAAAATTGAATTAAGGTTACTCTTAAGCGGAGTAGGGAATAGAGTTATGTTATTCAAGTATATTTAAAGAATTATTATAAAATTCTTCATTAAGATATAGAAAGTTCAAGAAAATAGATAATGGTGGAGAATGGTTGCGAACTCTTCTTTCTAAATTAGGCCAAAGTGACTCAATATTATTGGGGTCCAGGGATTGAAACAATCAGGGGAGTTGTGTGACTTTATCCTCATGTTTCTCAAATCCTGTATGAACTTTTTTTTAGCTGTATGGAAAGGACAATTATGATTCTGGAAACGGGATCTACTGATGGAAATAATGTTTGCACCATGCATTGTATCTGGTTGGCTAAAAAGCTCAAATACTCCATTGCAATTACTCGGTCTCCTATGATTATGATAGTGCCTGCAAAAAACTACCAGATCGTTGCTCAGATCATAACAGAACCGGCTCCGTGATTAACAGTTGTAACAAGGAAGTCTCGATGGTACGTTTGTGTAGGCTTTATTCAAACGTATACGAATTGTGAGAAATAACGTAGTTATATGATTATCACCCGATCATATTACTTTATTCCAAGCATCTTTGAACCAGTATTTATGTTCGTGAAGCCATTTAAGTTAAAGTTTTGCACTTAAATTTGTTACAAGTGGCTTGCAAATAGCTATTCTGCCGTATATTTATTGTTTTTGCAGCTCTTTTCTAACGGTAAACGTCAATATATGAATTTACATATGCATATTTAGTTCTTCAGTCATTTTGACTACAATTGTCTTCTTTTGGGATGTCACAGTTCGCTTTAATATACGACTTTCTCACTTTGTCAGCTTTCAATTCCGAACATGATTTTCGAGACTACATTTGGAACCCCCCACAAAGTCAGCAATTGTGGTTACAGATGCTTCTTCACTGTGAGTTCCAACAATTCGCCCTCTCTGAAATTCTGTAAGTTCTGAGATCTCACACGAGTAAGAGAAGGCAAGGAAGCCCTGAGCTTCATAATAACTTGCATCTAGCAGAATAATACATTAGCAATTTTTAAATAATAAATATCCTTTACCAGACTGTTAGGTAATTAATATGAAACCAGTTCAAAACTGTTCACATTGTTAAGTTTTCCTCTATTTTGGTAACCTCCCGAGTACATTCTTGAACAAATTCAACACCGTTATATATATATATATATATATATATATATAATTGCTGAATGCTGAAAATAAACCTGGTTTAAGTAAAACTTTAAGTTAAGTTCAGGTAAACTGTGTCGTCGCTAACATGATAAGGTAGCACATATTTCTACTTATAATATATATATATATATATTACCTGAACTTAACTTAAAGCTTTACTTAATGTCGGTTGATTTTCAGCATACATTGATTTACCAACGATTGATAAACGATAATATTCATCATGTACAGTGGGTGCTTATATGCTGTCGTAAATATGTTAAAGCAAGAAATTACAACAAAAATAATTTTATATTGTCATTTTATTTTTCTGCTTATCTTGAAATACACAGAATACATAAAAAGGTATATGTGGTTTAATGATATAGTTATATTTATGAAGCTTATTATTATTATTTTTGAAACACACACTTAGATGCATCTCAAGGGCTGTTGGAGACATCGTAATTTTGATCTTTGGTCAAGTGACGAGGACAACACTTATGTTTGGACACCTTTCTCCTAGCTTCCACACTACTCCAAAGGGAAGGCGAAAAGCCTTGGAAGGTTTAACGTACATTAGCCCATCTGCAAGACTGATCTTTCGTGGTATTAGGTAATATTTCAGGAATTTGACTAACATAACAACATTTTTTTTATTTATTTTTGTGATAGGTTTTAAAAGATTCATTTATATAGTTTTAATCGTGATCTTTTTAAATGTTTGCAAAAGTTAATCAGTTAGATATTCTTTCAAAAAGTTGGCAAAAGTTTCAAGAAGCTGATATACATCAAAAACTACCTTTGATTATTTATAATTTTAATGAAGAAAGAGGAAAAAGCACTTAAAATTGCATTTTAACCCTTTCGCTACCGGAGGGAGAAAAAAGAAGTGCTTCTCTGGGCCAGCGGCTATTTTACCGCGGAGTGTTACGCTGTGCCCAGACGATTTTAGATATTAAGCCTAATTCATGAAAAAATTCCTCTAAAATCGGCCATTTATTAAAAATTTTTGGTATTTACATATATTATTTAAAATACATTAAACTTAATACATACAAAAGAAAAAAAAAGATATAATCGAAAATTGAATGTTTTATACATAAAATTACATAAAAAATCATACTTTTAATGAAATACGAAATATATTAACATATGTTACATATATTTCACTGTGTAATGATGTACCATTATATGGAATATATAGATATAAAAGATAAATCTTATTTTGCTGTATGATATATTTATAAAAAAATGAATGCATAGTACAACGTCACATGTCTTACACACATATTTTGACGCTACACACAAAGGACACATCTAAGTCCTCCCCCCACCTTTTTTTTTACTTTAATGTCTATGTACAGATTTGGATTATATTCGCTAACATTACTGTCAGATTCATTTATTATTTCGAAATTCTCAGTATCAGATAAGTATTTTCTTTTCGTCATGATTGTCGCTATAAATAAAAACCGACCCAATCAAACGAACAGCTGAGAACATCTGCTACCAAAAGCCCTAACCCTCATAAAGGGTCATAAATTCTCCTTCCAACCTCTAAGAAGCAAGCAAGAAAGAAAAAAGCAAACCGAAAACAAGTACATCCTTTAAATCATGTCATTACATTTAAAGAGCCGCAACACAGCACGTGCATTTAACAATTACTCCCCCCCTCCTGGTAGCCAGAAGTGAAATCCAAGCTCATATAACCAAGGTCAACACTCCAAATAACTTATCTATATAGATTACGTGAAATCTATATAGATTACGAAAAGTAACATTAAAAAAATCAAATAAAACTTCTCATCGAGCGTATCTCTATTGATACGCTGGGCCGTAGAAGACACTCACGAAGTGTATCGCCCATGATACGCTGGGCACAGGAGAGTCAACACGAGCGTATCGCCTGTGATACTCTGGGAGCGAACGGGTAAAGCAAATTAATATTGAACTTAAATTGTAACACTCTGTGACATTAGCCGATGAGTCAAGGTCGCAACATCATGGGGGACATTGTTCCTGCCGAGTCGTGGGCTCTGATCCTGATTACACTTATTATCCATATTGTTGTGATTTATTGCCCTTTAAACCTATCGACTCTGAAAATCTTCACATGGCGTGGAGTGCAAGTTTGAATAGTGGAGTGCCATACTCGTCATTTAACTATAGTTCAAAACTAAGAGGTCCGTCATTTGTACTGCATACTGTATCATTTGTATTTTGTTTTCTAAGATTAACGTTAATAAACGATCACTCACTCAATCAGTCAACAATAACAAATCTAACATTTTCAATCAAATTTACACTCGATTAATGATTCCAATTTCGAAATGTTCTGAAATATTGCGTTAAGTAGCTGGTCCCTGATGTAATTTCCTAATTACTTATCAGAACAGGGAAATGGACGTAGAGGGATACTCAAGGGTTAATAAGTTCATGAACGTTGTTCGTGTCTTTACAACAAACTCGTGGATGAGGAAGACAAATAACTCGTAGCTGTATGAGTCACACACTTTGGAATTACTCACATTAAATATGCAAAGGAATTTAAATTACCTACTATCCAGAACCTGATAAATTTGTTATTTGATCAATGATATAAATTGGCCTCATCCGGAAAATAGCTTCTAAGTACTTTATTCTTTGTTGTTAGCTCATTGACTTTAAGGGGAATAGTTTCAAATTGAAATCACTGTTGTTTTAGAAGCGAAAAATCCAAGTTGTTCTTTTTAAGATTACGTGACGTTGTATTGTTTAGAACTTCTATATAATATGATTAAAGTCGAATCAAGACTCGCGGAAAGTTTCGGAATCTGTCATAAATTTTTTCTGTCATAAGTTTTACAAACGTTAGAAGTCAATTCGATTACAAATAATATTTTTATTGGAGAAACCTTATAATCGAGCTAATTGATAATATTGACATACAATAATTGAAAATGTGCCTTTTTCCTTTCTTAATATTCTGTACTTATTTCATATGAAATATATCATTACGAGTTATATATTAATATGTATTGAAGTAATATTGATATATTTAGGCATACACAATAAAAAAATTATTGTTAATACAATTGTATTAACGGACAGTATTTTACACTGAAAGTCTCTTTGATGTAATTTCTGAAAAATAAGTTTTCCAAAACAAAAAAAACACAAAAAAAAAAAAATTATACAACCTATTAAATTATATGAGTAGAAAATACTTTTTTCGAAATAAATCGTCGTTCAATAACGTTAGTTTTCTTAGGCATAATGAGTGTTTTTCTCACAAAAGAATAATGATTTATGAGATATTACATTTCAACTTAAAGAAGAAACGCTTCATTATATGCTTTTAATTATCTGGCGATAAACGAAAGAAAGTTTTGCCGAAATCAATAGAGAACACATTTTGTGAACTAAAGATTTGTGTCTCTCATAATTTAAATCCCTTAGTTAAATTAAGCAATTAAATAAAGCTCGTGAGAAGCAGGATATTTTGGGGGGAATTTTTTTATTGTACCGGAAATATTTCAATTTCGTTTAAATTTGATATATTTCACGAGGAAATAGTTTCAAGAATATGAATAGGTAAAAGAAGAAGCTTAATGAAAATCAAAAAAGTTGTTAAAAATATTTATAAGGTACTTTAACGAATTTCAAAAAAAAAAAAAAAATGACATGAAGTAACAATGCGTGTAAATGATTGGGTAAGTTATCATTGATTGTTTCACAATAAATTTATGATTCTTTTCAATATTGAAAAAGATCAAACTGTTTTACGAAACATTCTCAGAGCAATTTGATCATATTTGACTCACATCTTACCCTCAAAAATGCACTTTTTAAAAATTGGATAATTACTAAAAGTTTCTTAAAGATATATGAAAAACTCTCGAAAATGGGGGAAAGGAAAATTTAAGAATTGGCGTAGAAATTCTATGAAATAATATCAGAGGAGTTAAGATGCAAAACACCTTAAAATTTAAATTCTTTATGTAGTTAAAATAATCAAACTTTGCTTTCTATTTCATAGGATGATTATTTTAGAATGATATCTCAAGAAGAACCTAGGACACAGCTTAAAATATGTTTTAACGTTTGTATGATTCCAATTGGAAGTTCTGAAACGTTAATTCCTTCATAAATTTTTATTAAGTTACAAATGCATATCTACATCAACATGCAAATTTCTACAAAGAAAAGAGCGAAGAGAGAGAAAGAGAATGAATTTTAATCAGAAATTTAAATTAGAAGACAATGCTATTTATATAACTGGAATTATTTAAAAGCATGAAAAAATATCTTTTTTTTGTGACTTTAAAGTTATTAATATATTTTCTCCAGTAGAGGTTTTATACAGTTTTTTATTATTAAATAATGTATATTTTTCTATTTTAAAGCATGATATGATAAGCATTCACCGTTAAAATATATATTTGAAACGGATTACTAACACGTGAACCTACTATGAACCGTGAAATTATGGCTTCAAATATTCTGATTAAAATTACTCGATGTATGTAAACAACTAAATGTATGCAATTAACTTTTTAATATATGTATTTTCTTTTATTGTATTTTTATAATAAAATATGTAGTCTATCTTTAGTTACCCGCATAAGTCATTAGATGTAAAGAAAAATGTATTCTGTATTAATAATACTCGTTTAAGAAGAAGTAACGCGATAGAAATGCACAAATTACATGATATATATTTTTGTAAACGTTTCCCATATGAATAAAAAAAAACACTATATATTCTTATTTCAGGAAGGAAAAAGGAAATACTTTTCTCAGAAATAATGATCAGGAATAAATTTTTAGAACTTCCAGCTTTGATAAAAGAAGAAAATTAGCAAAAATAGTTTTTGAACAAATAAATGTCTTGATAATCAACATAAGGGGATATTTCCGCTTCACAAATTCATAATCGTCACAAATATTCGTAAGAGTTATATACAAAGGGGAAAGTGTGCTAGTGACGAGCATTATCTCCAACTTCAGTTTAGATCTAGGTTTACATAATTAATACTTGCCACATCGACACTCCTAAGGTTAGATAGGTAGGCTTAGTAAAGGTACCAAATATGCTTCCAATTCGAAATTTCGCAATAACTTAAAGCATGAGCAGATACGTGACGGAAATTTACCTAATAAGTATTAGTATCATTATTTTTCTTCTAATTCATGTGGCGATTGAATTTTCAATAGTCAAAACAACGTGAGAGGTATCATCAACCAGTATACATTAAAAGTGATACCAAATAATGAAATTTTGAATGGATAAATATAATTTTATTTTAATGGCAGATTCAGCTTTTGACATTCGCAGCTAAAGAGCCGTTTTAAAGATGAAGAATAAAAGACACATAGACACATCCCCCATATATATATATATATATATATAACGAAAATAAACAATAATACATTATATTCGGAAATAATTTTAGAAAATAAATCTCACAATTTAAAAATGTTATACTGTTATATTAAAAGGGAGAAATCATTTATACACAATTGAGTAAAATTCATACATACCAAGCTATATAAATATGCAAGTAAATAATAGAAAATAAAGAAAAATGCTTAGTAAATACAAAAAGAAATTTTAAAATTGAAACATCCAAAAATTGAAAAATAAAAGAATCGAGTGTAATGTAATTAATGATGTAAAAAGCTACAGGCTGTTTTAAGCAGTGTTTCCCCAAAATTAATGGCCAAACTGCCCTCTTCAGTGATCATATTTTATGAAAATGAATATAAAACCCAAGAAACATGCAAAGCAGACACCACTAGCTATACCTACAATGTGTTCAAAAGAAGAAATTGTGCAGTAAGTGTTTCATATACAAATTGCATTTGAACTTAGTAACCTGGTGAAAAGTTCTTGTGATGCTTCGTGTAAGAAGAAGAAATGCTTACCAACATGTTTCTGACTTTTATAGAAGTTGAATTGTAGCCTACCGGGATTGCTGTTTATTGTATCGCAGTATTGCTGCTCGCGTCGATTGAGATCCCATGATTGTCGGTAGAATATGGATTCAGGATGATCATATGGAACACAGCGCTATATCTCACTGACCTGTTATCACTAACAGCCGAAAAGACAGACATGTTACCCCCTTGGCTAAAATTGATCGTATTGCCATGACACGAGTCAAAAAATGTGATTGTTTGAATGATAAAATTGTCTGTCCGAACAGTTTGACGAAGTTTGAAGCAGCATGTCAACTCGAAAAAAATGGCTTCAGCTTTGACGTTACATCACAGACAGAAGTACCTTCAATAGTGTTATCAACAACGAATCTGGACGCTGCAATGGTTTGTCGACGTCTTTTCAAATTTTCATTAGTCAATCTTTTTTCATCATAATATTCACGTGTTTTTGTGTGTTCATATCTTTCAACGTTTTCTTATCTTTTAACGTTTTTAATCTCTTTCCTTATTATAAAATAATTTTGTTTTGTTACTCGTTAAAAATCTTAGATTTTTCTATATATGCTAGTTCATTTTCATTCAAAAAGATTTCTTTTCTGAATTTGATTTTCGTTGATCTTTATTCAATTGTTTCTTGTTTCTTTAATTTTACAACCATTTATATATAATGTAATCATTGAAGGGGATACTTTGGCCATTAATTCTGAAACCCTGCTTATAACTGCAGCCTTTTACAGCGTTAATTATATTTTATTCCATTCTTTTACTTTTCTTCAATATTTAGATTTTTAAATTTTTCATCTGCTTTTTCTTCCGTTACTACTTTTTTGGATATATTACTTTTTGTTGAATTTATTTGCTTATAGAAATTTATTTTTAATATATAAGGATTTTCTTATGTAGTTCACTCTGTGCATTGTTTATTTAATTTTCCTTATTTACAATAATTTACTTGCATACTTATATAGATTGGTATACATACTTTATGCTCAACAATATAACAATGATTTCTTTTTACTACATTATTTTTAATTTTTTGAGATTTATTTTTTAAAATTATTAATTATGTATTAAATTAAAATGTATTGTAAATAAATGTATGTAAAGTAAAAATGAATTAATTTTTATTTGCGTTTATTACACACACATATATACAAATATGTAAATTACTATAATTATTATTAATAATACGCATTATTACAAGAAATACAGACTAACCTGATGTTAAATAATGTACAAAATAAGTTATAAAAAAGACTTAAAGTAAAATAAATGCTGAAAATAAAGTTAACCGTCCTTCAATTTTATGTTATTTTAATGTGTGTATTATTGGTTAATTTTACTATTTAGATTTAAATAATGGTATTTGTTTCTAACTTGTATTAAGTAAATCAAAAATTCCTTTATTGATTCTCCTTTTTATAAATGAGTCATCACTCCATGTATTTAAGATCACTGTTTAAGAATTTTACGGTTGAATTTAACATTTCATAAACTGATTAATTTGAAATCAAATAATAATATTATCGACATCGGTAATAAATGCTTTATTAACACAATTACCTGAGATAAAACAAGGATTTGTCTGTATATATATATGTCGTATTCAAATTTTGAGCTACTTTGTCAGACTGGTGGAAAGAAATTGTATCGATTAATCCAAACATCTAGCGAATATTTGAAAATAAAGCTTTTTATTAAAAAAATAAAACCCGTTATTGACCTTTTCGATAAGAATAAGTATATATAAAATGTATTGTTCATAAAAATTACTTATAAAGGAAAGGCACTCAATCACAATGAAATTTCTGTACAGAAGAATAATTGTATAACTTAGTAATTGTAATATTTAAAACACACATCGCTAAGCGTTTGTAGTAGATAATGATTATTATCGAAATCACACGCAGAGAGAAAAGCATTGTGTTATTATATTCACGGGTTTTCACACAAGGAAATAATTTTGGTGTATAAAGAATAGAGAGAAACTTAATTTCATTAACAGTGGAGAAGAAATTAAATAATGCATGCTTTTATTTTAATATGATATTTATCTTCAATATTTAAAATAACATGTTCTCAAAAACGTTTTATTAATAATACTATTTGATTTATGCATACTAAGTAAAATAACCCTCATTTGAATATTCATTTAGTAATTAAAAGTAAATATATTTGACATTTATTTTCGTATTTTTGTTTTATTATTTTCATTTCAGATAAAAAAACTGAAAAGCCTTTTAGAGAAGATGATGTAAAATGTCATCAATCCTAAATTTTAGAGTGAAGATTCAAAGTAAACTACAACGGTTTTTTTGGTTTTAGAGCTTGTATCTCTATAAACATTCTACAGCATGTTCATAGTATTCCATTTCACATAAAGAGAACATGTAGAAAGTAAAATTTTGTACCAAAGTAGGTATTTTTTATGATGTGGCTTACCGAAGTTGATGCGAATAGTTTGAACGAAGAAAGCGGAAAAATGTTGTTTAGAGTGAAAATTGAGCTACAGCCAGTAATATTTTACGACTTGAAAGGTGGACAAAAATATATGAAACGGCTTCTTTTTTCTTATTGGATCTGATCACTTTCTACTTGTTGGACATAACTCGGAAAGGAAAGGATATAATTTTATCATAGAATAAACTACTTAAATCCACGAAGATTATCTTTTTTAAAAAAAACACACTACGCACGCACCCCCCCTCCCTCCCGCCACTCTACACACACAACACACACACAATCACAACACACACACACACAACACACACACACACACACACACACACAACACACACACACACACACACACACATTATCATTATTATATATATATATATATAAACACTGGTTCTTTTTATTTGACGTCCATTCTTATGACACTCTTTTCATTTCTAAAAATCAACAGCATAAACCTCTCGGACAATGAGACCATCTTCGCCTTATTTGAAACAAATTCACTAGAAGCATCTCCTCATTAATTGGGTTTCCTAGTAATTCAGGTCACATTGACGATGATAACTCGGCTGAATCAAAACTAATTTATTATTCTGTGTAAAATTTATTTTGGCGCAGTTCAACAGATAGAAGTACAAAATGGTAACATCAATTTGCCTTAACAGTGCCATCCGCTGTCAAGAAAGCAACTTTTTGAGGCACTCATGCAAATATGCAGTTATTTGGAGAGAAATTCTTTCATTTTCTGTATATTCCAGGAAAGACCCCATATATTGAAATACATTTAAAAAAAGATTGCAACAAAGTCTGTTGATTCATGTGTTCAGTTATGAACGCGATAAACATCTTATTTGAAATAAATTTATATTACAAGAAATGTACCAGGTATTAAACAACAATACTCTTTGAATTTAAATATAATTACAAATTACTTTGACTGAAACATTGAGAAATTGTACAGAATTTTTCATTTTAATTTCTGCAACACTGTTTAGTCAATGCCGTTATTCATTAATTTTCCTTGTCTATATTACATTTATAGATCACCAAAGAGAGTGATGCCTCCTCCAAAGAACCGTTAAAAGCTAACTGAGGAGGAGAAAGTCGGTTTAGAAAACACCAAAGAATTTTGGGCTGTAATAATGGATTTTGGTAATGGTAAATCTCACCATCACAACAGATGTAATTACAAGACCTTAGAAATTTTTCCGACAAGCAAGTTTAAGAAATGATCATGGAGGATCAATAAGTATGATAAACGTCATCACGTCTCTTTAAGTAATATAGTGATATGTAACGTGAACATGTATGATATATTCTATAAGTAATAATATTACGAACTGAAATGACTGAATATGCAGTTTAAAAAGGCAAGGAATCCCTCTCTTTCTCAATATAATTGCTAAACATGATTACCCTGCTTAACAACGTTTGCAGTTATACTATATTCTACATTTCCAAACACGTTTAAATTTCATATTAGAGTGGAACAGTAAAAACTTTATAATACAAGGTGATTCAAAATGAATTATCCGATTTCAAAACTCTATGTTTTTAAAAGTAAATGACACAGAATTGTAAGTAATACATGAATACAAAGGAAAATTATGCTAGTTTTATTGTGAATAATAGATGTTACTCTTGTGGTTTTTGTGAAACTATTTGACGAAAGCTGTTTTAGAAAATTTTCAGCGGCAGAAGTGATAGTGGCATCCTTTGAGCAGAATACTTTTTGTGTTCTGTCATTTGTATCACCCGATTGTCACGGATCTGTGAACACAGTTTCGCGGGAATTTTTTAATAGCCACTGAATTAATCAACCTACATCTCAGAGTATTTGAAGGTGGTATCATCAGTTTGAAAGCAATGAATGTCTTTGTAAAGAAAAACGTTGTGAGCTACATCGTCTTGACATTATACGTGTAACTATAGAATATTATATCATACACCTGTAAAAGACTTCATTATATTTCATTTGCATCCATGCATTACTCATCATTCTATGTCGGTTATTTGTGAAGATATGATATTTTGGAAACGGATGATCCATTTTTAATAATACTATAGTTTGCATAAGAGATTTTTTTTTAAAATAATTTATAGAATTAGAAAAACTTATGATGCAGCTCTGACTCAATTACCATTTTCAAAAAAACTTCTTGTAAGTTAGGAAATATTGCATTTTACAAGAACACGTAAATGTTCTCGTAAAATGCAATATTGTATTTGCATTTTACAAGAACATCTGTGTGCCGAAAATTGAAGAAGATAGCAATCCCCATTGGAATTAATGTTGAAGCAGTGAGGTATTGAGTTTCTGATTGCTGAGGATTGCGAGTCTATTGAAATGAATCAAATCTTTTGTATTCATATAAATGAAAGAACACTTTAAATTACACCACTTTTGTTCTGATGGCGAGGTAAAAGTGTCAATAAGACCTGGTGTCGACAATCGAGTAACGCATTGGCCTCAAATGCGTAGATATGGATGGAGGTTTGTCAAAGAGAGAATAGTATATTATATATATAGGATACATGTAGCTTTCAGGACAAAAAGAATTGTGAAAATCGAAGAACTAATAAAGATATTATGGCTATAGATGCATTATTTTTCAATCAAGCTTCGACTAAGTTATAAAGTGAAGAGATGTTTTATGCATATAATTCAAAATGAAAATGTTAAAAATTGAATAAACTGGAGATGTTTCATAACATTCAGGTTATGATAACCAATTATATAAATGGATTCATCCATAAAATAGTTCAATATTCCTTGTCTACACTTAGATATATTAATCTTATTCATATTTTTAAAAAAAAACGCAGAGAACAAATACCGAAAGAAATAAAATATTTTGTATTACTTAACTCTGTATCAAACTATATTGAGCAAAGAATTTGAATCCCATTTGTAGGGAGACCACTAATTTTGTCAACAAGAAAGAAGAGTTATAATGCACAACAAGACCGCAATTTTTATTACGACCATTTGTAACAGAAGCAAAGTAAAGCGTTATTCAACCGCATTGTATTTTGATTGGAATGGCAGAATAAAAATTTTGACAATATGATATTCACGCAACATAAACATTAAAAGGACTTACTTAAATAGAATTTTTGGAAATTGTTGCTCCCACACCGACAAGGGAACATTCACTTTGTCCAATACACCTCTTGGGATATATTGTGTTTAAAGTGTGTTTTGAATAAAGAAGGAGATCTCAGTTTTGCTTAGGAAAAATAATCACCTCCATTTAGCAGCTTACTTGCTTTATAAGTTGTGTTTAAGGTATAATGAATGAATTTCAGTTTTTGTAATAAATAATATTCTCATTGTTGTGTACTGTTTACATCTCTTATTTTAAAAATTTAAAACAAAATTTATCTCAAGTCACTGTACATTTAGAAGTTACAGATGTTTGTCATGAAACATATGATTTCAAGAAATTACTTTTTATTGTAATAAAGTCTTCATTGCAATATGATTAAAAATACTTCTAATTAAAATCCATTTCTATCATTTTATGTACTCTTTTTTTAAAAAAAGAATATTATGAGATATCTTGACGGGAATTGATAATGAACCTCAAAATAACTCAAACTGACATTTAATTTCTGTAGAGTATATTAGTGCTTCGATTTTTTTTTCGCTCTCGAGATTAACTTTTTCTTCTCTGCAGACAATCTTAAAGTTTAATTTAGATTCAAAGGGAACTGCACTATATAAAGAAAATGAAAGACGGATTTCTTAAATGTATTATTTCTGAAAGAGCTATCTTCTCAATAATTTCAGGAAATAACCAAAATAAATGCATAATTTCAAATTATTTTATCATTTTGGAATTTCAGAACAGAGTTGAAATTAATTTTTTTCATGTACGAGTAAATATTAATAGTAGCATTTTCAAAGCCTGTCAATGTTTTTATAAGCCTATTATTGAAATATTGTCACATTTCCATTAAACAAATTAAGCATTCCGAAAAAATACAGAAAATAATTAGAATTTGAATACATTTTTGAACAATTGTTGATTGCTATTTGTGATGTAATACCTTCTATGCTTTGAAGAAATTTTTCTTAACATTATTCTGAGTTATAAAAATTTCGAGAAAGTTTTGATTCAGTTGTAAACGTGAATTTTATATTTTTAAACTATATGTACATATTGAGTATACAAATACTTGTAGATGTTCTGAATATACTGAAAACTTTTGAAGCCTTATATCTCCACAGGATTATTTCCTTCACTTGATCTCTCTACCACAAATGAATATTTAATTTGTCACCAATTAATAGTCAAAAGAATAGAAATTCAGATAATAGAGTAATTTATTCGAAATTAATTCGTAAATTATTCGTAATTTATTCCAAAGTAATTTATTCAGAACAACGAATATTCAACATCAAAATTTAAATCATTACGTCTATGGATAAGGTCCTTACATATGGCCGAGTTTATAGATTAATATTACTTAACTGTAGTGGATTCACGAGGTCCGAGTATGTAGAAGAACTTGAAATGAGAGTACGACTCACTTACCGATGCAGATCATCACTAACTTTGATCCTACATATCTTTGTTCATGTTGGCATAGACGGGTTTACAATTTCTTCATTGATAGCTTCCGCTCACTTTCTTTTCCACCATCCGTCATATTAAATGCTTCGGTGCTCATAATCATTTTATTATACTTGTACTTCATTTAATTTATTCTAATTTACAAAAGTCACATTTTATTTGTTTGAAGAGATTCTCAAATCACATAACATCAAATTAAACTCCCCAAAGGTTAGTTGAGAGTTATGCGATAAAGACCCGTTTTTGCCTTTGCAACACTATATTTTATATTTATAAGATCATTTCTATATCATATTCTATTATGTGACTAAAAATATTTGTTTAATATTAAATTTGTGGAATGTTTAAGCATATTCTATGCTGTGTCAGAATTCATCTGTTGTTTAGGTCTTAAATTTGTTCGCTGAACTCTAAATAAAATCGATTTCGAATTACTTTGACATCATTATGTATATTTAACGTGCTTGAGAGTCGATTGTATTTAAGAGTTTTGAAATCAGATGCACAAAAAAATTAAATTAAAAGTCAATTAAAAATTCTCATTTAAAATATGTGTTACATCTTGTACTGGCCAAAAAATCAACTCAAGTTTGATTTTTGGAAGTAAAAAGAACAAGACATTTCATGTATTAAATTCGGACGGATTAAAAGTATTTTCAAACAAATCTAAAATATATGAATAAAGTAATTTCAAATGCAAAGAATTAAAATTTGTTTAACTATCATTTGAACAGTTATAATTGTAGAACTTATAGGATGAATTGTAGCATATCTGGCATAAAAAATTAGCATATTACATTAAATGGTTTTTGAGAAGCCTTTTTTAGGAAAACACCTTGAAAAAGCTTGTATACTAAGAAATTTCTTTAGCATCTCTTAAGAAACATTTCATCAAAAGCTTGCCAAAATTCTTTTAATAAAGTTAGGAAAATTTTAATACAGCTTGCTCGTTAGAAAATATATTCCACATAAGCTCTAATGTTTTTATTTTTGAATTCTAAGTCCCTTACATCAATTTTTTCTACATATTTTCTTTGAATACAGGATATCAACAAATTAATAATTTATTTTCAATTTAATTGAACAAGAAATCAATAAAGGATTTGACATAACACGTTTAATTTCTTAAGAAGCACCAATTCAAGAAAGTTCTTTGGGCTTTCCCATCACATATAGTACATTTGAACAGTACTTGGTACTCAGTTCAAACTTCTTTAAATGCATTAAATGGTAACGATACTTTAACAGAAATGATAAGCACTTGAATATCAATTATGTTCACAGCATTAATGTAGGGAAAATGATCTTTATCGCAACTCCACACATAAAAGCCTTTTGGAATGATAGTTATCAATACACAGAGAGGGAGTATAATATGAGACTTCAAATGTGAATCCTTATTTAAACCATTATACCTCCCACGACTTTTAAGTATATAATTATTTGTAACAGTAAGAATAAAATAAAAAAAAAATCTGTTTTTGAAACCTCTTGTTGTAAAATTTGAAAATTGCGTGCTCCGATCTCTAATACAGCAGAAAAAACTTTACATTTAAGAAAAAAGTTTGAAATCCATATTTGAAAGAAATTTTCTTTCAAATACTCAGTTATATTAAATGAAGACTGATTATGAATGAGACTTATCAAAAGAAACTAATATCTTTAGAAGAAAATATATTCAATGATGGAATATGAATTAAATGAAATAAATAAATAAGAATAATAATGAATTTATAATTTTTGAGTAAAGTATGAGAATGTGCTAGTAGAATTTAAGTGTGAAAAAAGAAGTTCAACTTAAGCTTAAAATATTGAACAAAAAGGAATTTCAACTTAAGCTTATTATTAAAAAAAAGATGGGGCCTGTAATCAAAATTTTAAAATATGTTTTTGATGGAAGAAACTTTCTAAAATATAAAATTGCACTTGAAAATAAAAAAGTAAAATTAACTTTAAAAGAAATAACTTTAAAATGTCTATTAAAACTCTTTCGAGTTTAACAATATAGATCTAAAAACATGCTACATGTTCAAATAATTCTAATATCCTTCAGGAAATTTTTCAACTTCCAGTTTTTCAAGAATCAAGCGTTTTTCTTATATCTAATTTCTTGGCCTTTGGCCAATTTCACATAATTATATTGAATTTCACAAATTTCATAAACTTGAATACGAAGATCATAATAGTGAAATTTTTTATGAACCTATACTATTTTCGAAACTTTTTGTAAGTCATATTTTATAAATAAGGAAATCTTTGTGAACTTCTAATTTACATCGAAAACTAAATTCTCATGTTTAAGGGTAATTTTAAGTAACGCTTAAAAAAGCTTATTCATCAGGAATTATTAAGAAGTTATCTTGAAAAATAAATATTTTTTGGATTTTCTTCATGTAAGTATAATCAGTTTCTACAATGACACTTCTCGTTTAATTATAGAATAAACTTTTCCCTCTGCTCACAGAGAAATATTTCTTAATAATTATGTGTTATTAAATTTCGCACAAAATAACTTTATGAATATATATATATATATATATATATATATATATATATATCTTGCCATAATATTCCTCTCCAATTGACAATGAAGAAATTAGGATAAAAACTTTATGCTATAGATTAACATACAGTTGGGACTTTTTCTTCTTCTTCACATACTTAAGGAGTGTTAAAATTTAATGTGATTATTTGATGGGGGTATAGAAACAGTGATATGTTACTACTTCACATAAAGGTATGTTTGAAGAGTCAATTTTGGTCAATCAAATTTTTTTTTCCTTTTGGAACTGAAACGAAAATTTAGCTAAATTCGTTAAGACAAGTGGCGATTAGAGGAAAAACACTGCAAGGGTTTTATCCAATACTTTTCTTGAAACAATTGAAATACCTGAAGTTTTAGAACTTAAAATTACATATACACTAGCTTAACATTTCTTACATACTTTAGAACTTCTTACTAAACAGAAATCATTTTTTAGAAAATATAGGATTAACATTTGAGTAATTTTTAACACTAATCATAAAAGAGTAAAATTTAGAGAACATCGGAATTAAGTTGGTAATAATCAGTATCAAGTAACACACACACACACACACACACATATATATATATATATATTTACAGAGAGATTATTTTAACTATCAAGTAATTTAGTTTCTAAATTAATTTCATTTACATTTCATATTGACAAATAGCTTTTATTTAAAATATTAACACTTTTTTATGAAACACACATATGTTATTTTAAGAAAAATATTAGTAATATTTGCTTCATTTTGAAACATGCGGTGTTTTCTGCTAACCTGATTTGTTTTGTTAAGAAAACTCATATTTTGAAAAGTTAAATAGAATGTAACCCAATGCGAGATAAGCACACACACATATATAACTATTTCTCTTTTTTACACATCTGAATTCTTAAAAAAAACCTTTTACATATTTTTATTTCTCTATAAACGAAATATTGTTTGATAACCCATTTTATGAAAATTGAAAAACGTTCTTCATTAAAATCTTCATTAAAGTTAAGTAGTACATATTTAAATTTTACGATAATTAGAAGAGACTCTTACATTTTTACCACAAAATATTGAGTTGATCGTTAGTAGAAATTTTGGATTCGGTAGGCACAAGCCGCAAATCATTTCTAAAAATTTCCAATGATGTATCAGTTACAGGTAATAAAAGAAAAAAAGCGAAACAAAAAATTAGCATAATATCTATTTATTTTAATCAAGTAAATACAAATAAAATGAATGATAACAAATGCATATGGTTATTTAAGATGCTTTTTAACTTAATATTAGCTCATTACGAAATTGATATCCATACAAATTGCAAGTTCTTTAAAAGGAAAATAATAGTTATAAAGTGATGAAAAAAATACAACATTCCGCTTATATAATGTAAACAATAAATATTACTTAAAAGGAAAATAAAAAAAAGGCAAGGTTCTTTAATAATGAAATTATCTTCTTAAGTTATTACTAAATGAATTTCTCCATGAACTTCATTCATTTTCTTTTTAAATGTTAATTTAACTCTTCATTTGAAGTTTGGCTAAAATATTCTAATTAAAAAACTAATTTTTGTTATTTTTCATGGGAATTTTATTATTCTTAAAAATATTTTTAACTCATAATACTTTAAGTTTCCGAAATAAAAACCGAATAATATAATCGCTTGTAATGTAAAGGATAAATCTACATTTAAAAGTGTAAAAAGACAAGGCATAACTTATCCAAGTTTGATATATGCGTAATTGAAAAAAGCACATGCATTTAAGAATTATTTTGAATGTAAACGAACTACAAAAAGTAAAGTAACTCCATTTTGATAACAATAACAACAAGTTGATCATTTTGAGACGTTGGGCTATTCACGATTTTCTCATCATTAACCTCGGAGACTTTATAGTAATTTGAATTACATAAAATTACAATTTCTTCCCACTAAAACGAAACGTGAATAGATAAATTCGATGAGATAAAAAGCAAGGAAATGAATCATAGAGATAGCGATTTATAAATAAAATAAAACTGAAATGAAAATAAAGAGAGATGAGTATAACTGTAAGCTGATAGTTATTTGTATAATGGATTGAAATGTCGCATTTAATTTTTGAGATTAAATTGAATATTAGTTAAGTGCTATGATACGAAACTACTGTTTGTGAGAATTCTTGGAATCAGAATGAGCCATTTGATTTTCAAATTATTTTATTTCATTTTTAAATTATAATCTTGGATTGGCGAGCTAAGTGCAATTCGAGAAAGAGCTACTCTGTTTATTCTTCGGTGGTTTATAAAGTGTTTTCACTTGCTCTTCGATATCTTAAATTGGAGCTTAGTTCTTACTAGTTATTTAATTAGAAAGAAAGATGGCATAACTATTAAATAATGCTGGAGGGTCGTCACAACTTTATTACTCTAAATTCTAAAACAATCAATTCGAGATTTTCACTGAAAACCATTTTCGGAAAAAAAAAGTGTACTGGAATTCCTACTATAAATTTATTAAAATAAAATTATCCACTTACAAATATATTCCATATTGAGTTAATAAAAGTTACAGAAATTCTCAATAAATACAAAATGTTTTTGGGCCTCTTGAGAAGGAATGCAAAATGAAATGCTATTATTTCTTCTAGCAAAAAGATATTTTTTACGATCTCGGTTGTCCGCTCGATTACATGCTGCATGTGATAGATGGCGAGGGATCAACCATTTTTTATTACTGCATGCCTCATAAAAGAAGCTCGTAATCAAAGAATTCTTCTTTCGCAGCGAAGTACCCCCTTTGGGGATCAGTATCATAAATTACAGATCGGCTTTTACAGGGTTACTTTCATACTTTTAAAAATGCATTTGAGTAATGACTGAGAAGATTATAGTTATCTTATGCAAAGTTTAATTAAAAGTGGAATTTTAATTAATAATATTTGGGTTATAAAGTTGATATTGTCCTTAGAGGAAATATTTGAGTACCCAAAAATATACAATAAATTTGAGTGATTAAAATTAAGCTTAGACTAGGAAGAGCAAAAGTTTTTAAGATGATAGACTGATTATATTACGTTATAAATAAGAGGAATGGTACTAGTACTTATTTGATATGATGACCGAGGCGTAAGTTGCTCGCAGAATGCGCCAATACAGTAATTCTACATCACAATCGAGATGAGTTGCCATACATAATCGGAACCCGAAAAACAGTTATTTTTGGTATAACTATATTATTATGCCTTTTATTCAATTGAAAAATTTATTTAACCATAAGTAATAATCATATTTTAAAGTATTTTTTATACCTTTCTGTATTTTATTTGATATTTTTGTTAACTGAAACTTTTTCTTCTAAATTTTCTGATTTTTTTTAAAGAAAAATGAAGTTTTCGTTTTAATTCAAATTCATTAAATTTTTAAACTTCTTTTTTACATTTATTGGAACACTTTCCTGCAGAAAATTTGTTATTTTTAATAGATTAATCGTACTAATTTTGCATAAACAATGAATTTAAGGAAGACATTGATATACACTCGTTTTTACGGTTTCTTGGGACTATATTAATTTCAACAAAATTTTTTAATATTATTTATTTCTTAAATCATATTGAATTAATGTTCTAATTGATGAAATTAAATGGCAGTTTGCTATTCAAAATTGAATTTGGCGTATATTGTAAATGTACCATTTGTAAATGTAAATGTATTTGTGTGGCATTTCAGAAATGTTAAGAATGTACAAATATAAAAATTAGAATGTATATGTTACTTCCATCCCCATGGAGAGAGGGGAGAGGGCCTTATAAAATGTGTGAAAGTTTAAAAGAGTAAGAAATTTTTGTTTTATTAATTTTCGATATTTCTGATAGACTAATGTGTAACATTCATATCATGCAGAGTCAATACTTTCACAACATAGTTTAAATATCGCCAAGGTTATTAATCCATCTCAATTTAGTTTTAATTTTCACCTTTTTCTCGTGGTCAGTATAATGTGTTAGTACTGGACGGTCTTTCTTGAGTTACAAGCAATTGAAGAAATAATTTTTAAAGTAAAAACATTTGGTTCAAGAAATTATAATAATGTAAGATATAAATAAGATAGGAAAAATTCAGTTAGAGTGCTAGCATGTCCACAGAATGTATGTGAGACGATCTTATATGTGGACAGCATAAAAATTAATACTCTTATTTATAGATAACATAATAAATTACAAATAATAGTCATGTCATATTATTTTGAAGATCAATACTTTTTAAAAAAAACACTTACTCATAGAGAAGCAGAATTTGTTTCTTTAAGTTTCAATTCATTCAGAAGGCCACTCTTGGGTCTCATTAGGCTAGATGCAGCCTTAAAACTACAGATGACCCAACTTTGGCTTAATCTAATTATTTAATAGTATCTCGCCTTATTATTTTAGTTCCATGTAATTGAAGTAAATAAATTTTCAGATATCAGTGTAAAAGGAATTCACACACAAACACACACACTGTAAAATGTCAATTTGAGAAGATAATTTGGTCCATGAAAACAAGGCGTAAAGGGAACTATAAAAAAAAAAAAAACTTTTAAAAAATAAAAATCCCCTGCATATATTCATATATCTATACTTAAGTCATATTGGGATAAATAATGTTTTAATACAAAAATCACCCCCAGGGTGTACAGTGTAAACATACCTAGAAAGAGGATAATGGAGAATGACGCTTCATTTACAAATATTCAGAAAAAGACAAAAAACAGGTTGCAGAACTTGAATAAATTTGTGATGCAACAGATAAAAAATCACTTGCAATAACAATAACACAGCATGTTCAATAATATTAAACTCGTGAGTTTCCTTTTTCACCCTACCGATAAATCTCCAATTTTGCTCTTCAAAGGCAAACTCCGACCGACTGCTTCATCTCAGGATCTCCAAATATATATAGCTGCTCCATTTAAGTGTAACGTCATAAAGACATTCCAGAAAATTCAATAACTTCTCTCCTAATGCAGATATCGGAAAAATCAAATGGTTTCTAGAATCTTCATTTTGTAGCCAAAATCATGAAGTCGTCAAAAGGATCTACAAGTTCATCGCCAAACCTTTGTTTAACTTTTCCTTGGTATCTGACGAAATCTCTGAAAATGTTTCTTTTCATTTATAAGAGTAGTGTTGCAGGAAAGTGTCTTTGCATGTTAGTAACAATAGTTTTAACTACAGCTATTATTTGTATCACTAAAAATTTATCCAACTCTATCGGTTTTTGTGCGTTAGTTCCTTCACCCTAAAATCTTTTTTTCCTTTGTTTCTTCTTTTAGAATAAATTTTTGCGCTATAATCTCTGAGCTTTCAGGCATCGTATTTCACGATAACTTTGCTTTTTTTCAACTTTTTTCCTTATTTCGGTAAGTTCAAGTTCGTTATCTAAACTTGCAACTGTTTTTAACATTCTTTAAATCATTATCATTAACAGAACCGATCTGTACTGCCGTTATTGATGACGTTATTTCTTAAAAACCTTTCCATACAATTACAAAACGAAATAAATTACTGTATAGTATCCAAAAAATTATATTTTTACATGCATACCGTGACGTTTGGTACTTCAATCGCATTAAGTCTACTGGACCTCGTAAATAGAGGTATAATTGTATTTCAAGAAATTTCATCTTGAATTCCTTGTGATTAAAAAGAAATAAAGTTTTGGTGTTCTAATAATCCAGTTAATATATTAGATTTATAGAAAATTTAGCTCAATTTTTTTTATATTTATTTCTTGCTTATAAATAAGCTATTAAGTTAGAATTGAAATTTGAAGAAACAAGATTTAAATTTTGGCTTACAATTTTTAACAAATTTCTATTTACATGTATAAATTATTTAGGAATTCCTTAAATTTTTAGCATCTTACACTTTTTGAATGCAGCTGTTATTTTTTTGTAGGTTTTGAAGAGCAATATATGTGAATCCGTAAAGATAAAAAAATTGAAATTAAAAATTTTACCTTACCAGTGTTCTAGGCACACAACCCTAGGGCTTAGAAAAATGGAAGAAGTTGAAAAGAAAGAAAAAAATAAGTAAAATTACGGTGAAGAAATTCATTATATTTAAAAATTTTAAAGTATTTATATTTAAAATTTTCAAACTTGCGTATTAAAAATATGTTCAGAGTCTGAATTGTTTTCATTTCATCCTTTCATATGAATCGTTATAAATGTTCTTCTCTTAAATGAAAGAAAATTCTTTCGATGTTTTTTTTTTTTTTTTTTTTTTTTTTTTTCATTTTTCAAGTAAATATTATACATCAAAATTATTCTAAACATTCTAACGAAGAATTTTGTTTTAAGTATGATAAATTAGTAAAGAGTGAAGTACTTTTGCCCTTGACAACCACCCACCAATACATATATATGGGCAGTATAGTGTTGATGCAATCTATATCAGATGTAAGACTTTTCGAAAAAACGTGATTTGATAGGTCTTGTTTTTATAAAGTTTACTATTTAAACAACTTTATTTGAATCCTCTCAATTTTTCTACCAATGTTTTTGCCATAAGGATTTCCCAATGAAGGGAGCAATGAGTTGCGATAGCATTCTCATTTTGTTTTTTTACAAAACATTTCAGACCTTGAACTCAGCTTACTAAG